>CM076583.1:277227165-277365663 GCA_034641835.2 Pinus albicaulis | reverse complement strand
GCTTCGGTTATCCAATCCGAATGGATAATAGAAATGGCACAAAGCAATGCTTCCACCTCTTCATTCTTTCTTGAGAGTGCATCTGCAACAACATTAAGCTTTCCTTTTTTGTAGATTATTTCAAAGTCATAACCCAACACCTTTGTGACCCATTTTTTCTGCTCTTCTGAAGATAGTCTTTGTTCCAAAAAGTGTTTAAGACTACCATGATTAGTTTTTACCTTGAAGTGTCTTCCCATTAGGTAAGTTCGCCATTTCTTTAGTGCATGCAGTATTGCTAACATTTCCTTCTCATAAATAGGTTTCTGTAAATACTTTCCTTTGATTGGACGACTTTCAAAAGCAATGGGTCTTCCTTCGTGCATTAAAACAACACCAATTCCATTTCCTGAGGCATCACATTCCACAATAAAGGTTTTTGTGAAGTCTGGCATAGCTAAAACTGGTGCTAGGCACATTGCCTCTTTAAGATGTTCAAAGGCCTTAGTTGCTTCAGGAGTCCATGAAAATGCATCTTTCTTCAATAATGTTGCTAGAGGTGCTGCTATTCTCCCATAATTCTTAACAAACTTGCGATAATACCCTGTTAACCCGAGAAATCCTCGCAACTGCTTTATGGTTGTGGGGACTTTCCATTCCTTAATGGCTTTAATTTTGTTAGGGTCTACCTTAACACCCTCGTGAGATACAATATGACCCAAATATTCCACCTCTTGTACAACAAAGAAACATTTGGATGCTTTTGCATATAATTGTTTCTCCTGCAATAGTTTGAGCACCCTGTCAACATGTTGAACATGATCTTTCCAATACCTGCTATAGATTAGTATATCATCAAAAAATACTACCAAAAATTTTCTAAGGAAGTGTTTTAAAATGGAATTCATCAACCCTTGAAATGTAGAAGTTGCATTGGTAAGGCATGACCAAAAATTCATAGTGACATCCCAAACGAAGATCCAACTTGGTAAAATAAATTGTTTCATGTAATTCATCCAATAATTCATCAATCATAGGAATGGGAAATGTATCTTTAATAGTGAGATTATTGAGCTCCCTATAATCTGGACACATGCACCATGATCCATCCTTCCTGTGCACCAATACTACTAGAGCAGAGAAATAACTTTGACTATGCTAAATTATACCAGCCTCTAACATTTCTGCAATCATACGTTCAATTTTGCTCTTTTGGACATAAGGATATCTATAAGACCTGATGTTTGGAGGAACACTTCCTGGAATCAAATGAATAGCATGATCACGAATAGGTGGGAGTCCTTTGGGAGTTTCAAACACCTTGGAATGATTTTCTAAGACTTTTTGGAGATCTATAGAAATAGATGGTTTTGATGTTGGAACTTCTAGTGATCATAATTGTGTAATTACACCTCGTTGTTCCTTCTTCAGAATCTTTTTCATGACATTAGAGCTTATTATCTTTCCCAACTTCCCTACAATACCCCGTAATTCGACTTCCTTTCCTTCTGAAAATAATTTCAAGAAAATTTCTTGAAAATTAAAAGCTATCGTCCCCAAAGATTGTAACCATTGTACTCCTCGTACAACATCAGCGCCTCCCATTGGAATGGAAAGCATTGGAATATTCAATACATATTCGCCCATGGTTAGCTTGATATTATGGCACTTTCCAAAGCAATTTATAGTTCCTCCATTTGCAACCATCACTTGACATTTTGGTGTTGGGTATAAGAAACAATTCAATTCCTTGGCTACCTTACAATCAATAAAATTATGGGTACTACCTGAAATAATCAACACTATTACCTTTTTCTTCCTGATATGTCCTTCTATCTTGAGAGTTTGAGGAGTGGTAATTCCTGCCAATGCATTACACAATATGGTCAGACTCATTTCTTCCTCTTATAGGGTTGGTTCCTGGTGTATATCCTCTTCTTTTTAATATTCTTGCTCATTTTCTTCTTCCTCTTCACAATCTATGTAAAATAATTTCTTCTCAACACACTTATGACCTTTAGTGTATTTGCTATGACAACTGTAGCAAAGCTCTTTTGCTCTTTTTTCTTCAAATTTTTGTGGTGTCAACCTTGTCGGTTGTGGAAGTCCAGAAGTAGGAACACTTCCATATTTATAGATGTGAGTGGTAGGCTTCCTTGTCGCCATAATTCTACATTCAATTTTTCTTGCCAACCTAAATGCCTTCTCCAATGAATCAGGTTCCCAAACGTGAACTTCATGTTGGATGTTACCCTTTAAAGTCCCTATGAAGACATCAATCCTGTGTTCCTCTAGAATATCAGTTACCCTTATATTCAATTTTTGGAAATCCTCAATGTGCTCCACAACTGAACCCTTTTGTTTGAGATTTATCAATTGGCTAAAGAAGGTGTTTCTCTTTGTATCCTCATAATGTGCTATCATTTCCTCCATAAAAATTGACCAAGTGACAATATTTTTACGAGAGAAAAGCCATCGATACCATACAAATGTATTATGTTGTAAATGTAAAGTTGCAATGCGTACCTTTTGTGTGTTTTGCACATTATTAAGATCAAAATATTTCTCCATCTATAGTATCCATGTTACGATATCCTTGCCATCAAACTTCCTCATATCCATCTTTGGAATATGGTATTTATTCCATCCAACATTACGATTTATGAAATCACGATTAACATCTATTTTGTTCTCATCATGATTTTATTCTACTATATTTTTTCCATTAGGAATCATTTCTTGTATCAACTTTTTCAAACCTTCCATGTCTGCTTTGAGATCATTCTTCATGTTTTCCATGTTGTCTTTCATTTTTTCTTCCATGTCCTCCATCTTAGCATCCACACCTTTCTTCAAACCATCCATACTATTAGTCAAACCATCCATCTTCGCTTCCACGCCTTTCTTCAAAACTTCCATTTCATTTTTTGTTTCTCTTTGCGAGAGCAAAATTTGGTGCACTTGCTCTTGATAGATCATGTTGCAATTATTCATCTTCATGAATCATAGTAGAGTATTATGAGGACTTAATGAGTGTTGAATTCTTTTTAGGAGGCATTTTAGAACCCAATACTGAAATATATGCTAAATAGACCCTTGGAATCACTTCAAACTGATTTTTTACACAAGAATTATGCAATTCGGAAAATAAATAAATAAAAAATTACACACCTTTTTCTTGCTCTTGAGGAGCTCAATATTGAAACTGAATTATCTCTACAATTTCGGATCTTCAATATCTAAAATTTGGTACTGAGGTAGCCCTCTAAATCCTCTTTCGAATGCCACAGTTCTAACCTAATTTGGATTCTTGAAGGAAAAGTTATGTCCAATCTCCCACAATGACCTACTTCTGGACTGGTCTCGTAGAGCGAACTTCTACGACTTTCCATGTGTCACTGTTTCGTCCTTCATCTCTGAAATTGATATACATGAAACTAAATTTTGTGTACTTTTGGCCACGCTTTACAGAATTCCAATCTGATGCTCAGAGAGAGAGTTATAAATATTTTCCCACGATCACCTCTTTGAGAAGAAATTCAGGAGCCTAAACAAGCCCTAACTTCCACAGATCCTACCTCCAAAAATAATGTGAATCAATCTCTAAAATTTTTCCACGACATTCCTTAGGATTTCGGCTTTCCTCTGTGAAAATTTCAACTTCTGAAACCTCTTAGAAACAACGTTATAGCAAAAATTCTGCGATTACCTATTTAGGTTAAATTCAGGAGCCTGCAAAACACCCTAACTTCCACAGATCTTATCTCCGAACTTATTTGGAACCAAGAACTTATTGTGAACCAAGATTTTAAATTTTGCGACAATGTTCCTCAGTATTTCGGCTTCCCACTCTAAATATTTCAGCTTATGAACCTTCGTATAAAAAACATTATAGCAAAAATTCCATGATGACCTGTTTGGAGCAGCGAAACCCTAGAGTCCAAAGATCGGATACCAAATGTTGTGAAACCAGCTCCAAAAATAGAAGAAAAGAGAGATCAATGACTTATAAATCAGCCACTTTGAGGGGAAAACCTCCAATACATTACAAAAATGAACAATTCTTGGATGCTACAAATGACCAAAAATTTCTTCTATATATAGGAGTCCATGGGGCCACAAGATAATCCTAGCCGACCTAACAATAATAATTTAAGGACACAATAATAACAATATTGGGGTTACAGGGGTACAACAATAACAATAAGGGGGCTATAATAATAACAATAAGGGACTAAAATAGTAATATAGGGACCTAACATAGCCTAATTCATGGAATTAGCTTGAGCAGTGACAACAGTTCCAGCGAAGAATGATGATCAATATGTTTGGATATCAAAGAAACACATTGTATTTTTTTAAATATTTGTGTGTGAAATTAGAAATTTTTTTTAATGGACATAGTGTCCCAATTGAAAGAAAAAGGGATACCAATAACTGTCCCATTTTGTATGACTAAGAGTGTCTTATTTATATATATATAGCAAAATACGTTTTAATTTATTCTGTTGTGTTCTCCAATGTCGTTGTGAAATGTTACACCATTGATTAAATATATGGATGATTAAATACTATAATGAAGAGATGAAAAATATGATGATATTACATAACAAATTCATCCAAACATCACATTCAAATGCGCTCATAAAAATTTAATTTATATGAATATTTTTAGAAGATATGTGTCGACTTTTGATGAATAATGAATTTAAAAGAATCACAATAATTGTACTGTCACAGGTCGATGTTTCTAAAAAATAGAAAAAGAACACCAATGTGTGTGTATGATACTGTGCACCCGTGGATTTCTACGACCAATCAACACCACACCAAATACCAATAAAAATTAGAAAGTACGGTTCCCCTTATCGACGACACGACCCGAGCGGATAGGTGTTGCATGCACCTGTATGGTTTCCCTTTAACGTGTTGATGCATTTTTATAACTTAACTTATTGGTTAGTTTTAATTCCTTAATGACCACATGAACTTTTACACCTTAACGGCACTGGTGCAAGCACCATCTATCGCCCTGGTGCGTATTTGTGGGTACCATGCACCGGGACGTTGCTAAAATCCCTGGACTTCTGAAAAAAATTTTCCATCCTAGTGCTTGGCATGTTTACATTACCGGTGCATACAGGTTAAAATGCAATGGCACGTTCACACATGAAGCATGCACAAATAAGAAATACATCCATAAAAACCTCCGGCTGCCCAGCTTTTTTCGTTGTATTGAAGTTTCGTTAGAAGCTCCATCAAAACCTCCGTTACCAGAAACAAATATTGTAGCAAATGTTTTTTTGACAATTTTGGCCAATATATAACACTAAAAAACTCCTTTATAACCTCCTATAGAGGGTCTTGTATTGATGGGAATATATTATTTTATCTCTGCTCCCCAATCAGGTCATCAGGTGTGTTGTGCAGAAGTAAAGAAATGTGGTCCTCAAAGCTCATTTAGACCTAGCATGCTCGCATCATAACTCATTAGACCTTTTAGCACAATTTTAAAAAAAATTATATACACATCTAATCCACATCAATATGGTTCATATTTCCTCTCATTTAAATATGTTTGTGTGCAGCGATCACACATTTCCATACAATTCAAGTGATGGAGATGATGAGTGTGGATGTGTGGTAGTGTGTAGAAGTGTGAAGAAGCACCTTCACACCTCCCCACTAGAAATGACATCTTCTCCCTCTCAATCATGCCAATAAATTATCATTCATATTTGAGATGGCTTATCGAATTCAATCAACAAGAAGAGACAATATAAACAAATTGTTTTCCTTTAATCATTTCAATGAGAGAGTCGTGATGTAAGAGTACCAAATGCAATGTTCCTCGTTCAAAAAAATTGTGACTTGCCATTTTTTCAAAGGTTGATGAATTCATGTGGTAGTGCAGAGGCGCAGAGGAAGCATAATGAAAGATTCTTTCGCACCTCTACATTTGGAACAATGGATTTGGATTTGTTATTTTAATTTTAGTTATACTTTTCCACCAAACTTTACCATCACTTACACTTTTGAACTCTGCACAATCAAAAATTCCTCTACATATTTGTTCAGTCTCACACCACCCCTCACTTATTTAAGTGACCTACAACCCAATTAATTCTCGAATCATTGGGAAAATTAGTAGCAGTGTCAGGCATAACAGTTCCAGTGTCAAATCACTTACCAACGGAATGGCCACTCACAAAATTAGTTTTTTTTTTTTTTAAATAATTTTTCAGACACCAACAAATATGAAAATAAAATGCCCTCTGCCAGGGGAAATATGTCACATAAAGGCTCGTTCATCAAATGTAAAATTAGAAATAATATTTTTATAAATTAGAAAATTATTTTTGAATTTACGCAAAAATAAAAATAGTCAGCATTTTCCAAAAAACTTTGGTTAAAGTTAAAAAATCTCATAAAACTAATCGAAATTCAACATACTTTGAACAAGAGGTGAGTTTTATAGTTAGTGGTGAGGCATGGAATAATAAATAAAATACATTTTATTAAGAAATGAATAATATCCATACCCTATTGTGATATTAACATAAGTTAATTTAGTATAATATTCGAAAATATATATAAAAAATAAGTAATTTCATTAGATATTTAGATATCAATTTTTTCTAATAACCAACCTAGATTCATCTTAATTATGGATCTATCAAGCGTCGAGTGGGATCAAATCTCTCAAGGTGAAAACCCCTTTATTGAGTGAAAAACTTCTCGAAAAGTTTACACCTTAAGAGATTACTTAATAGATCTAGAGTTAAGATAAATCTAGGTTGGTTTAATTAATAATAATAATAATTAGTTACTAATTACTACTTATTATATTTTTTTATTTTTTTTATCTTAAATTTTATTTTTATGTAATTTGACCTAGTCAAATAATTTTCATTAATAATTATAATTATTAACTTTGTTTTGTAATTTCATTTTTTTAAGCATTTTAACCGATTCAAAATGTTTACATAACATAACGTTACAACATCTCTTCCATAGGATGGCACACCTCTTAGCATAATTATAGTTAAATTATACATTATATTGATCTATGATAATGTTTTAAGTATTTAATTATTTTAAGAAAATGTGCATATTCTTTATTTCTAAATTTGAATTTAGAATCCCTCATGAGGCATGGATTAGATCTTGAAAAGGAATTATTTTAAGGCACTCCATTGTGAGAAGGTCATTTTTTTTTTGTAAATAAGACTAATTCTATTAAAAGAGCATATAGCACAAGTTGGAGTTACAGTTAAGAGAAGCTAAATAGCAGGGATGCTAGAAATGATAAAATATCAACCTCAGTCCCATAAAGTAACCAAGAGAGTAATAGATAGGATCATGAAGAGAAACAAGGGAGCTATAAGAGACAGACACAAGAATCTACCCAGAGTGGGTTAAATCCTCAATACAACATTTTTTCCTTTCTTTTTTGTAACGTTAACCCAACCGTCATGAAGTGGGTGGGGTAAAACCACTTGAACATTGTTGTTGGCTCAAGGAGGAGTCTCCTTATCCGATTTGGTGGAGGAGGACTCATGAGTTCGTTTCTAAGCATTCGAAGAGACATTGGCCCCCCTAGGGTCTGTCGTGGGCATATCCTTCTCTTGCTTTGTTGCATCCTCATTTGCTTCAACCTCATCCTCATCCGAGTTGAAGGACTCAATGTCATCCATGGGAGGCAGATCAGAAGGTTTCCAGCTTTTAGAGTTTGATTTTCGATTGCCTCTTTTATTTTGGGCAAGGAACATGGTACATGTTGGGAAAAATACTGAGAGGGGAGGTGAATCAGTATTTAGAGCTGACTGAAAACTTTTTACTTTTTCTTTCTCTTAAACCATACGCTACTTTACTGAACCCAACTCGCGTATACACGCGGATATCCTTAAGAAAACTTGTGTATGTCCAGAGATCTTATTATACATTTAATTCTTTACTTAGATCATTGCATCATTCATTCATCAGATGTTTAGTAAGTAGTAAGCATGTGCAGTAATAACAGAATAAACCATCACACATAAGCAACACACATGAACACCAGTATTTAAGGTGGAAACCCAATTTGGGAGAAAACCACCACTGATGTCGTCTCCGTCTTCAATATTTATTATAAAGAAAACTTCTTACAATTTTGTACTGGTGCAGACTCATACCAGCACGCAAGCACCCACCTACAGAAGGTTGCAACCTTCTCTCGTTCTCCAGCCACTACTGGAAGGGAGCTCCAACCCCCTGATCTCGTTTACCAACCTCTCTTGGAAGGGAGCTACTACCCCCTGCTCTTGTTTACCAGCCTCTCCTGGAAGGGAGCTACTACCCCCTGCTCTCATTTACCAGCTACCACTGGAAGGGAGCTACAACCCCCTCACTGAAGGCTTCGGCCCTCAGCACCACTGCGGACCACGTTTCATCAATTTTCATACTGGATCCAACAGCTTCCACACAACATACCTTGTAGGCCACTTTTCATCAGATTTTCAGACTAGACCCACTCCACACATTTAAGCTCAACATAAATCAAACTGAAACTTATAACCCCGTCAATTCATTCATTGAATCATCAACCAATCAACCAACAACTTGATCTTTAATCAACATAATCAGCAGCATAATCAACATTCAAACAACCCAGATCTGTATGAATACATCAATGACAGATAGCAGTAAAACAGCAAAACAGATCAGACATTTCATTCCACACACTTCAGCAAAACCCTAGATTCCATACGTGCTTTTACTTCACTGAACCTACGTATATACGCGCTTTCACAGAGACAAACCTACGTATAGATCTGCAACTATTTCATAACTGACCTTTGATTTCATACGCACTTTTTCTGAAACGAACCTGCGTATATACGCACTTTCGCTAAGATGAACATGCGTATAGATCTGTAACATTTCAGAACTATGCAACTCTTCAGAACAGATAACTCAGATCTCACCCTTTACTTCAGCAAAGATTTGCCAGATCACAGATCTAAACATTCCATAAACAGATCTAGAAAATACATAGTCATTTCAGATCTAGAGATCCCTCTTCATCATTTTCTTCATAGGTGCATTATTAATTCAGATCAATTAATAAACTGTTACCCATTCCATGCAGATATACTTCAGAGTGAAGTATTCATTAAAACCCAGACCTATGCACACTCTTGCACTATGATCTTCTTCTCCTTATATAGATTTAGCCTTTGTCAATACCATGAGTCAAAACCACTCAACCGCTAATGGTATTCCTAAATAGATAATCCAGCGCTCAATACAGTGGGCCAATACCATGGTCATGTCCCCTGGTTTTATAAATTTAGAGCGCAAATAGGCATACGCTACTTGGTACGTACTTTTATGCGTACATACGCTACTTTGCCTTTACAAACCTGCGTATGCTTTGTGACATATATTATTCATCATTACTTTGGCACTTATTGAAATTCCTTTTTCTGCTACTTCTGAACTGATCTGTAGATACATCATTTTTACATCTTCAACAAATAGGTTGCTATCAAAACTCAACTCATCAAGTAGGTTTCCATCAAGGACTACTTCATCAAGTAGGTTGCCATCAAAGACAACACATTGCATCATATTTCCAATAGTACAGAAGTTTTGAAGATGCCATGTTTGATGGCAGTGACGACATCGAAAAGTAGTGTTCTCATCATCTAAGGTTTGTGTCCATAGGAAATTACCAAATTTGATATTGGTTTGATCAGGCATACCTTTATTAATGTCAATTTCATCACATATTCTACCATAGGAGTATATGCATGTCTCCCCCTTAGAGGGATACATTGCCAAAAAGCGACCCAGAGAGTTTCCAATTCCTTGAAAAACAGAAAAGTTCCATAAATGTGCAGGTAGATTTGGAAGCCTTACCTAGATAGGAAGCTTGGTAATTACTTCTATAGAAGGGTCGAAGTCTGGGAACCAGGGGGTGAGTAATAGCCCTGCTTTACCCCAAAACCATGGACCACCAATTAAGGATTTTTAATAATATTCATTGAAAGAAAACAAAACTATGAAGAAGCCCTTCGGGCCTAAAATAGCCTTCTTATTTTTGGTCCAAGTGGATTGAATCCATTGGTATATATCTGTTGTGTGGGCCCATAATCCATTGAATCAGCAAACAATGGTTGATTCAACATAGATTTTAAATTGGTTTTCAAGTGTTGGGTGGGAGATTTCTACAGAAGGAACATCCTCAAATTTATCAATCGGAAAAGGTTTGGGAGCCCTCGATGGTGGAGAAGCTTTCTTGGGAGGTTTTGCATGGAAAACATCCTTGTACGAGAAAGCTTGAGCGGAAGATGGATGCCCGACTACCCCTCCTCTCAAATGAAGGGTAAGAATCACATAAGCATATTTTTCAATATTGTAAAATGAGAGCAGGAGATAGTCCTATAGTTTTTTACCTCCATAGAGAAGTCGTTGAAAGGAAAAGGATATCCCCAGCCTGAGTTCAAGTGCATGTGAAAGTTTCTTCACCAGATCCGAAGAGCAAACCCAAAGAAGCATGGTTTTGCCAGAGAGAAGAGAGATCTGAATCTGAAAAGTGGGGAATGAAATATCTGGGGACCCTTGGCTACCAGAGCTCATCCGTGAGGCCAGAATGGCAAGCCCTAATGGCTTGCTGCTAAACATGGCTGCCTCTTCACACTTTCCATTTCCCCTTGTGCAGTGACCGCCTTGGTGTCTAAACCCTGGGGTCATGCGGTGGAGCAGAGAACCATTCAGGGTCGAGCAGGAATGGTCGAAGCCTTTCTCTCTGGTGAGCGGAAAGCAGAAGGTCGCGGTTGTATTCAGTTTCACATCGAGGTAGAGATCCATCTCGATCCATCCAAGAGGGACCTCGCCGACCTGCAAATCATCACACACCTCTGCCTTGTCTGCGGCCAAACCTTTTGTGCTTATTTTGGGTGTCAGCAAACCTGTAAAAATTTGGATCCTCTCCACCGTATCTTCGTCACCTTTTCTTTCCTTGATGGACTCTTTTTGAGATGGAGGCACTCCTGGGCTCTGGTCACCAAGAGCTTAATAGAGGTTTGACGGCAATGGGAGGAGGATCGCAAATGCAGACCAAAATATTAATCTTCAGATGCTCGAATCTTGCCAACTTTCCAAACATTATGTGAAGGTCGTTGATTAGAAACCACGTGAGAAAAAATCCACCCATGCTAAGGGCTAGTGTGGCCAAATATGGGTGTAAACCGCAGGTAATTTTGACAGCTTAGATGCCACTAAGTCATGGTTACTCAAGCCACATGATAGGCATGCAAATAATCTTATAACTCACATTACCTAATAAAAAAAAAATGAAAAAATGAATTTAAAACTAAAAAAAAAAGACATATACCCATTAAAACTAAATATACATATAAATTAGCCTATATCCATCTTAACTCTATATCAAGCGTGAGAGGGATCAAATCTCTCAAGGTGAAATATTTTCCTCAAGTTTTGCGATCAAGAAGAGATTTGCATCTCAAGAGATTTGTATCTTGAGAGATTTGATTCCTCTATATGCTTACATTGAGAGTTAAGATGGATCTATGCTAGTTATAGATTGAAATTTAGGTTTAATGGGCAAGAATAATTTTTTTAATTAATTAGAAATTTAAATTTAGGTTTAATATGTAAGAATTTTTGTTTTTTATTAATTATATATTCAAATTTAGAAAATATAGAATATACACATTTTTTCACAACAACCTAGAGTCATCTTAGTTCTTAATCTATCAAGATCCAAGAGGGATCAAATATCTGGAGGTGCAAACATTTCCTCAAGTTTTTCACTCAAAATGAGGTTTGCACCTCGAGATATTTGATCACTCTCGACACTTGATAAACCCATAGTTAAGATGAATCTAGACTAATTCATCAAGGATGCTCTTATATCCCAACATGAAGGAGATTTTTACATGTAACTTTACATTTAAAAATAATAAAATAATACTTACAATACAAAATTTAAAGAAATAGTAATAACAAAAAAAATTCAATTCTAGTCACAAATAAAATATTTCAATTTCCACCTTCATTTATTTATGCTTTATGTAATAAAAGTAATTTAAAGTAAAAGATAAAAATATAATTTACTTTGCAATATTAAATAAATATGTAATTCCTTCACTATTTAATATGGAATTTATAAATTCCATGTAAAAATAATATAGCTCATACTACATTATATGTAATTGATTTTATGTTTCGTTAGTGTGTAATAGTTAAAATAAAATAAAAACATATTAATAACCAAAAAAATATTGATATCAAAAAATAATAATGTTTATATTAAATAACATAGTTTTATATCAATATTATATATATAAACCATGAAATTTAAAATTATATATAAACCATGAAATTTAAAATTATTAGTGTTTCAATTTATTGAAAACTTATATATAACATTTAAAAATTATTTGTGATTAATAATTGATTTATGAAAATTTTGTATGTCACACGCACACTCTTAGGCCATCCTTGAGGAAGTTTTAATGGTAAAAGGAAATATGTTGCACACTTAAAGCCATCCTTGAGGAAGTTTTAATGGTAAAAGGAAATGGTAAACATATTTATAGTGAGATAAACAAAATATCCAATGAGCTTTCCAAAGAGAGCGTAAAAATCTGGGGGCATATGGCAAGAGCATGTGGACAATGAACATTAAGAGTATTATCACAAACCATTTATAGATGGAATCGAGGATGATGGAGCTCGAGTCTAACTTGCCACAACTACTTTTAGGATGTTATATTTGATCCTTTTCTTTTTATGTTACACATAAAATTTGTCTCGATATATTTGGTTGTTTAAGGAGCCTTGAAAATGTGTTTTTTTTTTTTAATATGTATATGGTATTGTATTAGATAATATATTTTTAGGCTTATATTTCTGGTATGATTATTTATATAATATTTTTTTTATGATTTTGACATCTTCAATATGTAATTTTCATCTTTTTAATAAAACTATAATTTTTTTAAGAAAAAATATTTTAAAAAATAATTAATAAAAATTATATATAGAAAAAGTTTCTTCTTAGATCATTAAAATAATGGAAGTTTTGGGAAAGAAGTAAATATGTCTCCTCACAGTGAGGAACTCATATTGTTTATGGAAAGGATTTTGCACCTTTATGAAGAGTTTGTTAATTTGCAAATATATGCTAATTACATAGTATCTAGAGTAACCACATTTATGGACCTATTGAATCAAACATTGAACCACTATGAAAAGAATTAAAGACTAATTGTCAAGTCTATGTTAGCAAGTGGAATAATTACAACTTTTAATCAACAAAACCACCATGGAACATTCTTCCTCCAACAACTCTAGTGCACAGAGCTTCTAGATTTAATTGTTCCACTCCCTAACTAGTTTGGGAGATTAGGATTGAATTAGGATATTTTGCAAATTTTGTAAAATTTTGAGTGTATTTTTCTATATATACTCCTGTAGATAAAATAGTTTGGTTATCCTAGAATATATAAATTTTAAGGAAATAAATCTTCTATGGATTTTCATGATTTTCATAAAATATATTGAATATACTTACTACACTCATAACATATATTTTTTTGATAATATAAATTTATCTTTTTAGTTAAAAAAATATTTATATCATACTTTCATAATCTACATTTTATATATACTTCAATTTAGAATGTGTCTAAATCAATAATATTAATTTAGATAAGTTTATAATAAATATGTCAATATATCTCTAATATAATTTGGATGAATTTCAATTACATTAATCTAATTTTTTTATAAGAATCCTAGCAAATTTTTGACATCATAAAAATATAATTCTTACACACAATACAAATAACTATAATCTAACAAGATAGTCACTCTCATTGAACATATATATATATATAATATGATGAAAAACTTTGACAATTTATATTTTCCTAAAAAAAATCTTGTAATTCAGTTACCAAATAGTGACTTTGGTAGGAATTGTTCAAATAATGTTTACATTATGTGTATATACAATTAAATGGATGTCACATTCATATAGATCTAGATCTGAATTGTAAATTTTTTAGTACAATGCACAATTCCATAGTGCTCATTAATTTGGCATGATACTTAACACGATGCTTGATTTTTTGTGAGGGATTTTTCTTGAGTTTATTTTGGACTAAGCATTCAACCATTGACCATCTCATAACTTATTGATGTTCTGGAAAAGAGATGAAGAAACAATGTTTATTAATGTTTTTTTGTTTTTTTCTAAAAAGTATCATACATTGTCCACTAACTTTGAAAAATAATGGAGAAAGTAGAAATCAAGTTAAGTGGAGAAGATATATTTTCTAATTATATAAAAAGTTCATTGTAAAATTGAGGATTCCAATAAACGATAAAATTAGAAGGACTAGTCAAAATCAAGAGTAGAATAGAAATTAAATGAGAATGTATCCTCTAAGAATTACTTATAAATTAGTGAGTAAAGTTAATCATAAAGAATAAAGGATGTATGCATATAAGAAGTTATTCTTTTTTATTTTTTATTTATGTGGATGATGTTATGTTATTAACACATCATAAAAATAGGTCTGATAAAAATATAATCATTTCATGTAATAGCGAAATTTTCTTCTTAGGTAATCTCATTGTTATTAATAAAACTCTTGTGTATAGAAATATATAACCATGAGTATGAATGTCATCTATTATATACATAATAAATGAAAAAAAATAGTAAAAACAACAATTTTATATGGTTTTTGTTTGTGCCATAGAGTTAGTTAATGGATCCTAAAAGAATTTTATGTATTCTATAAATAGTAATTGAAAATAAAAATAGTAAAAACAACATTTTTTTATATTTATTGTATGGGTTATAGCATTAGTTAAAGAATCATAGCAAAAGGTTGAAAACATTAACAATTTGTGTTTAGTAAAACAATTATGTATTAAAATACAAACTAATTATTGTAAGTTTAAAAAAACGAACATTAATTTATTATATATATTACCAAATGTATTCATAAAAATATAAATAAATACAAATAAAAATAATTTACTCAAATGAAAGTTAAAAAAAGGTGGTCTACCTCACATAGACTTAGAAAAATTATAAATAATCAACTAGTAATATATCTAACCAAAAATTATATACATAAAAATATATTCTTTTCAAACCAAACCAAAAAGTGGAGAACAAAATACATTTAACAAAACATGATACTATTCATAAAGAAAATAAAATGAAAATACCCAATCCAAATATATTTTTTTTGTTCTCAATTCCACACAACTTTATTCTATCTATCCATAGAGAACATAATGTTTTTCCTACTCCATAATCTTATTTATGAATATATATTGATTGGATATAAGTATAAATGGATTAGAATGTCTATGAGCCATTTTGTTTTTGTGTGTATATGTAATCAATATGTGCAGTTAAATTAATCCAATGAAAACACACTTCTTCATACTCATTCTACCAAATAAATATTTATACTATGAAATTTCCTTATTAAAAGATAGGTATATGGAAGCTTGGATGATGGTCAATTCTTTTTTTTGTAAAGACTTATGCCTTTATTATATATTTTTTTTGGATTGGATGAAAACTGATACTCATTCTTCTCATGCCATTCCTTAACTACAATGTTTAAAAACAAAGTTAATATGATGCAACTGAAATAAGAAAAAAAGAGTGAGAAACAACCAAATAAGTATTTATACTATGAAATGTTCCTACTAAAAGGTAGGTATATATAAGTTTGGATGATCACTAATTATTCTTTTGTAAATACTTTTACCTTTACTATGAATTATTTTTTTATTGGATTAGAACCAATAAAAATAAAAGTATTAATTTAAATGATATCAAGTTATAGATTAATCTAATTTAAAATTTAAAATATTAGTTAATTGATATAAGATTTTGTCCTTAATTTTTATTAAATTTATTTTCGCATCCCATACTACTTATATCAATTCAAATTTATGATATAAATATATATAAAATAAAAGTTAAAATTGTTTCAGAAACTCTGCAAATATGTTATGACATAGTTATTAAATTCCAATTAAAATTATAAATCAATTAAATAAAAAAATTCCATTCTTGAAAAACTTGATAATATATATGTCTATGATTCTTGCAACTTATGATTCTCGTTTAGCCTTGTCGTACTAACATTACCACCCTCACATAATCTACTTCTCTATACTTGGTGTTTTAGCCTTTTGTTTGTGGTTGATCCTATACCCTCCACCAAAGCTAGTCTTTTGGATTTCTCTTCATAAAAGCAAAGATCTCACTTCCCATTCATTATTATTAATTAGTAGTGATATAATTGTTTGGCTATTCTTATAAACTTTGCTTCATATTCATATCCAAAGTATCAACGACGACATAAGACTACAGCAGGTTAATTCAAGTATATTTTGATTTGGATTTTTTCGTTTTATGGTTGTATGATATTGTGTATTACATGGAAGAAATCCACGTGGTTGTCGTAGGTTATCAAAGAAAATAACAAAATGAGACCAATAGATATATTAACTAACTTTTTTTAAGTTTTTAATGCACTTGCTATTTATTATTTCATTATATTTATCAAAATTTTATTTTTTCTATTTATTATTTCATTATATTTATCAAAATTTTATTTTTTCTATTCTTTATATAATAGGATGATTTTCACAAAAATTATTTAATCATTTTATTTATCTTAAGTAAAAAGTAAATTATTCATTCAATATATTGGATGTTTGAAAAACTATCACATAATTAAAATTTCATATAATTTCAAACATTTAATGTGTACAAAAATTTATGTGATGGATCCGGAAGATAGATCTATGAATAAATATACTCACAAAATCTTCTATTCACATAATTTAAATCTTATAAAATAATTAATTTCTTTAAATTTACTAGAGAATGAATTTAAAATTTTCATTTTTAATTATAGTAATTATGACTAAGTTTGCACATTTACAGTTTTTCTCCTATACGTTAAAGCATTGAAGAAAACATAAGGGTAGCTATAATTATTTCCATCATGCTCCTATTCATTTTTTATGAAAACAATAATTCATGGTAAATAGGTTATTTAAGTTAGTATGAGTTATTTTCATTGATTTTAATTTTAGGTATTTTTCCTATGAAGTTTAACAATGAAAAATCATTGCACAAATATTTCAAAATAATGACATAAATATTGTAATTACATCCACAAATTTTGGCAAAAAAATTGAGGCAGTTATTGACGTGGCACAAAGGCTCTAATAAGACCTTCAAAGTTATGGTCCAATCAAATCTTTGAAAAACAAAATTTTCAATAATATTGAAAATTAAATATTTTCTTCTCAATGTTAAACATTATAACTTGAATTGGTCAATTCTAAACTAATAGAGTTAGCTAGAAAATTTATTTGCTAAATTCTTGCTTGATAAGGACTAATAACTTATTTTTAAATAAATTCATGATAAAATATGATATTATGAATTATATAATTTATTTGTTATAAAGTTAAATTTGATAGTTTATTTTGCATAGTAATTTGCTTATATAAACTATTAAATAAATATGTTTTTTACTATAATATAATATAATATAATATAATATATATATATATATATAAAAGTTAGCTACAATCTAATTTAAATTTAATACATTTATTTTAGTAATGATAAGATGTAATATAATTAGATATATTGATTTACACTCATTTACATAACTTTTAAGAGTGGTAATTTCAATAATGAAAAAATATATAATGATTAGATGTCGCAATTAAGAGTACTAATTTCAATAACGATGTATATAATGATTAAAAATATATTAATTTTAATAAACATACATTAAAATTTTATTTTTTAAAATCAATAATATTTTTTAAAATTGAGTAACAAATAAAATTGACACATATGACAAAAATGATTAAATTTATTAATATATATTAAAATATTTTAATTATTAAATTTTAATCATATATGATGTACATTTCATAAATAATAAACTTCGAAATAAATAATTTTAATTGATTCCAAAAACTACTTTTTATTTATCTGAATTACATTATAAATTGAAATTAAATAAAATAAAAGAATAAAATATATTATATATTAAAACTAAACACCTCGATGGCCTCAAATATAAACACCGAAGTCGTGCACCTATAACCACATTTGCAGTAAAGTCTGTGGTATTGACTAGGGTTTCTCTGCGGGTGATATTGACGGCCTCGGCAGTCTCACATATAAATATTTGCAGTCTCGCATCTATCTCTGCGGTGTAAACACCTAGACGGCCTCAAATTTAACACCCCGAAGTCCTGCATATATAACCACATCTTCAATAAAGTTTGCGGCAATGAATAGGGTTTCTCTGCGGGTGATATCGAAAGACTCAGCCGTCAATTTTTCAGTGGGATTGGACGGCGTCCCTTGGTTCTCTCTGCGTTGGGGCATATATATCTATGTGGTTTCTCTACTCGTTGTTGGTGATATCCAAATCAATATTGCAGGTGACTTCGATACAAATTCTTCAGGCTTTCGGGTCATTTTTCCATTGGTTATATCAGGTGCAATCATTTCTTATCTTTTTTTCTAGCTGATATATTTGTTCACAAGTATGAATAATTCACCGCATCTACTAAAGATTGTCAAAGGTAGACCTAGCACAATCACTCTAATGAGTCTTTATGAGTATATAGAGTCTTTAGAGAAACACAAATAAGAAAGAGAAGTTAACCTACAAACGGAGTTAGAAGCCATGTAGGAAAATAAATTTAATCTCTTGAAAACAAGATCCAAAAACAAATAGATAATCAAATAAAAGCATTGGAGAATAAAATGGGGACAATGGAAATTAGATTACAAATATTAGAAAAACAAAGTCAAGATACGAACCAAACATCCCAACAAGGAGATGCTGATACTTTAGAAAGTATTAAAATGAAGGACATGATTAAATAACTAGAAGAAAAAGTTAATAACAATCTCACCCTAAATAGTGTGGCAAGTAAATTAGGTATCAAATCCATTAAAGAAGAAATGAAAAAATTGATAGAATTAGACCATGAGCATAACAAAAGGGCCTTGAACCTTATAATATTTGATTTGAAAAAGGAGGTAGACGAGGATACTTTAGCCATAGCTAAGACAGAATTACATAATAGATCACAAATTGAAACAATGTGTCTCACAGAAGCAACAAGGTTGGGGAAATTAACTAAGAATAAAGGAAGGTTGATCCGGTTAAAGGTGGGCTGATCCGGTTAACAGAAGAAGTTTTCTCATTACAAGACATGGATTTTGGGGTTAAGCGTCTGGAAAATGGAAAAGCTAAAGACATTGAAGGTTACCAGGCCGAAATCTTAAAAATTGGAGGTCATGTCCTCATCCCTCACATCCACAAGCTATTTAATCAAGCGATCAAACAAGGGTTCCCTAAACCATGGACTCAGAGCCTCATTATTCCTATTTTTAAATGTGGGGATACAAATAACCCCTCTAATTACCGGAAAATTATGATTAAACCTCTCTTATCCAAGTTATATGGTATTATTTTGGAAAAGAAGATGAGCATATGGCTTGAAAGTGAAGGTAAGAAGGCTACAGGCCAAGCGGATTTTAGAAGGTAGCACTCAACAACGGACCACCTTGTTATGCTTAGGATCATTGTAGAGGAATTTCGTAATGACAAATCCAATATCTTTTGTTGCTTTGTGGAATTTATAAAGGCTTTCGTTATAGTACCTAGAAATAAACTATGGAATAGATTAGAAGAGCTACAGGTTCCTTTCGAGTTGAAAGATACTGTTATAAGATTATACAAGAATGTAATTGCCAATTTTAAGACCAATGAAGTGTGGTCGAAAGATATTAAGTGTAATATCGGAGTTAAAAAAGGTTTCCCCCTCTCCCCTACCCTATTTGGAATTTACATCGACAAGCTAGAAGGTTGTTTAAAAGAAGTGGGTTGTGCTGGCATGATCTTAGCTAGAATAGTCATCATCCTTCTTCTCTATGCAGATGATATTTTTCTTCTGGCAAGGTGCCCGTCTGATCTTGAGAAGCAACTGAGACTTCTTAAGGATTTATGCCCTACCATGGGTATGACTTTCTACATTGACAAAACAAAAGTTATGATTATCAAATCCAAGAAGGACACTTATGCTAATTTTGTGTATGACAATAGCAACTTGGAAGAAGTGTCTTATTACAAGTACCTAGGAATTGATATTCATCACAAGCTCAAATTGAACTATAACATTGAGAAAAAGGATTCATGGAGGGTGGAAGCTTATTTTGGTCTTGAAAATAATTGTAAAGTAGCAAACCTTGTGATGTGGGATAAAAAGAAGCTCTTATTTAAAAATTTAGTCACCCCTATTATCTTTTATGGATGTGAGGTTTGGGGTTGTAGCATCTCTAGAGAATCCTGGAGAAATATTGAGAAAATCTAGAAGTGTTTTACAACGTATAACCTCAAAATTAAAATAAATACACCCTATCATATTCTCCTTATAGAGGTGGGTCTTTCCCCTATCGAGAGCCTAGCTATGACTAGGCTCCCATTGTACTAGCACAAAATCAACAACATGGGTGACCATAGACTTCCTATGCTAGCTTTAAATTCCAACCAAAACCAATTAAGGCTCAAACAAGGTTGGTATAAAGATACCAGGGCTTGGTTAAACCATTGGGAGATCGACGAAATTTTTGCATTACAAAATATTAATAACATTAAAAATACTGTTACTTCTAAGTTTAAAGAGAAAATGTGGTGTGAGAAAGATTTAGAGGCTAAAAGAAAATTAAGATATTATAAGGAGGTCATCAACCCTACTCTAGAAGATCAAAAGTATCTCTTTGTTTTAACCATCTCATAGAAAAAAATTAATATAGCCAAGATAAGAATGAACTCTCATGAGCTCTGTTAGTGTCAGTGTTTGCATACTTCCACCAGGGATCAAAACACATTTTCACGTGCATCTTAGGTGTCTCATACTGAATAAATTTTTCATCATTCCATTAGGTCATGACTTAAAATTATTCTTCTGGTGATTGTCCTTGTCAATAAACTCCACTCTCCCTCCGAGATTCACACCGCCGACTCATTCCCATGTCCCCTTGAGCATAATAACACTTATGGAAATGATCTTCTCACTTGAAAACCTTTAAGTCAAAATATCATGCAAAAGTCAAGTCAAAAAGCAGTCCCATTAGGTTATTAGGGTTTTGCATTTCTCAAGATCATTCCTTCATTCATATGGGGTCGACACATATATGAGAGGGACTAATTAAGAAAATTGGTTTTCATATCATCATGATGTAAATATTATACTTTCAAAGTTGTATTTTTTAAGTTTAATGACTTTTATATCAAAATCAATATTGTGATAGAAAAGTCAAATATGTAATTTATTTTTATTTTTATAAATGTAATTTTATGTCATCATATGTAATAATTTTATCCCAAAGATGTAAAACGTAATTATGTTCAGCCTCAGTGAGCAAAATAAAAAGCCAGCTCTAGGTTGATCAAGCCTGCAATGCAAAAAGAGTCAAAGAGTGTTAGTGATAAAGGAAAAAGACTTCAAACATTAGAAAAGTGGGTATTTCAAAGTTAAATCAAAATCCACTTGGCTATAAAGCCTATCAATCATTTCAAATAAGCCATTTTTGCCTTTCAAAGTATCATGATTATTCAACAAAGAAGAATTTTTGAGTTTTGTGAGCAATTGAGGCCAAATTTATTGACATTGTGCGTTCAGAAGGTTGGCGCTGCACGTTTGAATTGGCGTTGCGCACCTGCACAGTGGCGTTGTGCCCTTGCTAGGAGATCCCAGTGTAAATTGTGAAGGCACTACGTGCTCAAACAAAGGCACTGTGCATTTGGATAGGCATTGCACCCTTAGACAGTGACGTTGCGCGCCTGCACAGTGAAGACTTGTGAGGGTTGTATCACTTCAAAACACTTCAAAACACTTCCAAACTTCTCCTAATATCCTCCAAGAGCCCTAAAGTAGTAAGTACATATAATATACCTTGTTTCTAAGTTATTTTATGGCTCTTTAATGAATTGAAATGAAACCCTAATCTCAGTTTATGGTCATTGTTCATACACTTGGTTCATCTCCTAAAACATATATCAGTCACAGGGAGGGTAATTTTCATTTACCTAGGGTTTTCATTGACCTATTTTGACCATTCATTTCATTCCTCTCACTCATTCCCTTCACTTGTTCAAGCTAGCCATCTCATCCCCTTCCCCTTCATCTCATTCCATTTGTATCCTAGGGTTTCATAAGTCAGAGTTTAAAATGTCTGAAGAAGAAGATAGTGGTGTTGGTGAGGCACAAATGCCAAGAAGAAATGATCACAAAGGAGGGAACATTAACAGGTTTGAACCCATAACCACAAGGGAACTCATGGCCTCTCCTCTCACTGTGTCTTGTTTCAAGCATGTCGGTTGTTTTGAGTTTTGTGAGAGAATGCAGCAAATTCAAAATCACCCGAGGTTAACAATATTTTCCATCACTAATCTACATGAAAAACAGGTCACTCTTGATGGGGTCACCTTTGATATGTCCACCAATGCCATTATAGCTGCTACATGGATCCCTAGTGTGGGAGAGAGGTGGTTTAAACAAGAAAACTTAGATATGAGCTATTATGAACCATACCTCAAACCTAGGTACAAGGATCACAAGAAATCAATTTTCCCTTCCTCTCATCTCCTTGACCAGTATGTTCTCATGATGAGAATAATCATGAAATACTTGACTTGTGAAGGGAGGTTTTCTCAACTCTACTCATACCATATCCGACTCCTCATGCATTTCAGTACAGTTACAATGCTACACATACCTTACTATATTTTTCGCAGCATTGACAAGATGGCCTATATTTTGAAAAAGAGGGATTACAATCATCAAATGCAGATATTGTTTCATCATTCACTCATAAAAATGGTGTTCATGCATCATCTTCACCAGAAAAACATTTCATGGGATGCATTCATTGCAAATGAGGTTTTCAATACTCCACCTAGTCATCATGAGCAAGATATTCCTTCATCATCTCATCCTCCCGTATCCATTTCTCCATCTCATCCTGATGTTCATACGTCACCACCCACTCAGATCCATTCACCTCATTTTGATCCTTCCTCATCACCTTTCTATAACCCTTCACCATCACATCATGATACTGGAGCATCAAGCAGTGAAAGGGACATTGAGGCAGTTTGCACTAAGATGACTGATATTGAGCCATTTTCCATGACATATCAGAGAGGCCACAGGTATGTGTTTGCTTCACATGGTGTGAAAGGGTCCATGATTTCTTCATCTGTAAAACAGGTAGACAAGGGCAAAGAAAAGGCTACAAAGCCTATCATTGTTGAGCAGGAGGACCAATACGAAATTGAGCAGGAGTTTCAGTTGATTCATATTGATGAGGAGGATGAGGATAGAGTCACTAGAGCAGTGATCAGAGGCAAGGAGGCCAAGATTAGTGAGCTTCAAGCTAATCTTGATAGAGCACAGTATGTGATTGACTTTCTTGAGCTAGAAAATAAGCAGTTGAAGACTAAGCAAACCATCAGTGAAGTCAAGAAAATCAGAGTTTAGAGAGAGGCAGGAAAGGCCAAGGCCTTGCTGGAGGAAACCTTGGGTATATTTGATGATAGTGATGATGAGGAAGATCAGTTTCCGAGATAGAGACCGAGGAAATTGGGCTAAATAAGGCTTTAGCTCGGTAAAGGCAGAAAGAGGCTGAATTGGCAGAGCAGCTTACTCCAAATGAGCTGCTTGCCATAGAGATTAGCAGAGACAAAGAGTCTTGGCTAGAGAGAGATAATTTTCATCTAGAGGGCCTACTAGAGAAGGCAAATAAATACATTTACATTCAAAGGAATATGGAAAAACACTATGCCATGAGAAACAAGATTGCAAGGGCCAAGCTCAAACGAGCCCATGCAAAGATTCGAGCTTTGACCGAGCTAAAGGAGAAGGAGAAGTTTAAAATTATTTTTGAGGTGTCTCTCCATGCCTCCAGCCCTTGATCAGCAAGAAAATTCACAATTTTGGCACACCTTGTGCAAATTTTTATTTTTGGACAGTTTAGCACAGATAAAATTTGCTAAACATGCAACGCCATTGGCGCTGCGCTCTTTTTTGGGGCATCAAATTGATGAATGGTCGTAACCATCATCTTTAGAGTGATGATGACATCAATTCCAGCAAGTTTCAGAAGATTTGGAGCAGAACTGGTCCCTCAAAGAGGCAAAAAACCATCAAAACAATCATGTTTCTTTCCTCTTTTTTATCCTAGCACTGCGCATTTACCAGTATTGGGAGAACAGGTTTTTGGAAATGCATATGGACACCATTTTTCAAACTGGAGGAATATTTGGAAACTAGACTTAGAGATATTTCCAATGAGCTATCATGGAGCTCATTTGGACATCGGGAAGTCCTCCAAAAGTTTGCTACAAGATAGGAAATTTTTTATGTCATGGCACAGCGCGTTTACCAAGGAATTGGCAATTTCATTGTTTTCAGCATTTTTTAATTTTTGACTTTTTAATTGGGAAAATGGGGAAATCGATGATGTAAATGGTCAATATGGATTTAAATATCATGTTTTCACTTTTATCGAGGGTAGATGCATCAGATAAGTCTTCTAGGAGGTCAAATGAATCAGTTTCCTCTCTTTTAGAGGAAAATTGTTGGGTTTTCCTAGTCTTCAATTTTCTATTTGGGAGTAGGTGAAAGAGCTCCTCCTCTCATGTATTCGACTCCCTAATGCTAGGGAGAGTGGTTTTGAGGTCTATTTTATGTATTTTCTCAGTCATTGTAAAGGTTGGACTCACTTGGAGCTTCGGGAATCTTAAGAGACATATTTGTATTAGTTTGGCTTGGACATTAATAGAAATTTGTAGCTATTTTCTTGGGATCCATGTGGTATGAGTTTTAGACATAGTTTCCTCTCTGTTATCAATTTTTTTGAATGTATTTCTAATTCATAAACCATTTCATGTCTATAATATACTAGATTTCAGGTTTGAAAGGCAGAATCCATATTCATTTATGCTCTGTTTTGGGAAATTTAGTATAATGTGTTCATTCTCCTCAGTTTAGGGAAAATATATTCCATATGCTTTCCCTAGCTCCTCACCAGTCTCTTCACCTCACCATAATCATATTTTAATCTTTAAACCTTCTACCTACCTTGTCCCTTGGAACCCCTTCAAATTTTTACCTAATTTCCTTGCCCTAGCTGTTTGGCTCCTCGTGATCTAGCAAACCCTACAAAATCAAAATCAAAACTCTGAGCTACTATACCTAGCCTAAAATCTTCTTTCCTTAGTAATTTTTACTATGTTCTATATGGAGAGAGCCCTCTCCTGGCCTTGTAGGGTTAGCTACTTGGCTAGTGTGGTTTGAGGTTACCTCGAGATTACCTCTCTCAGCCTGAGGTTCAATCTGAGTGATAACATTTTGGCGACTCCACACGGGAAGAAAGAGTAATATTAGATCTTCCTTGGGTCATCAAAGTTCAAATCTGATTGTTGATGGTGGACAACGTTCAAATTCATATGATGGCTGAACCATTCACCTCGCGACTCCATTCACTAAAAGATCCAGAAAATCAACACTTCATGGTGACTCCACTGCATGAATATCAGTAGCTTCAAGCTTTTTCAAGATGGAAACTATTGCAAGAAGGTATGCTCCCATGAGCCGAGATCACATTCCAGTTTTCCCAAATAAAATGCCTAAGGTAGATTGGCAAAGGAATTTTCCTATGTTCAAAAATGTGAAAGGCAATGATGCTGCTCTTCATCTGGTGAGATTTCACATGCATGTGCGTAGATTAAAGATTGATTTTCCTGAAGACTGCTTGATAAAGATATTCATGGCCACTCTGGAAGATGGAGCTTGATCTTGGTATGAAATTTTACCGCCTACTTGTATTTACTGCTTCAAGTATTTTCATACCATACTCTTTGAAAGGTATAAAGAATGTTGTCCATCATTAAAATTAGTTCAGAACTGTTGTAAAATTGTTGATAGTTTTATTGAAAATCTTGAGAATTTTTATGGATATGATGAATTCATGGATGATGAGATCATGGAAGCCCTGTAAGAAAATCCATTTCAGCAGCATAAATAAATATTAGAGGATACTCATCAAGATGCTAAGAAAATTGTAGAAAGCTGAAGATCTTTGTACAGTTGAAAATGATGGAAGATAAGGTCTTATTTCAGATCTGATTGTAGCAAAAGATGGTATGCAGGAAAATGAGGTTCCAATCTCAGATTGTTGTAAAGTCAAGCTGGCTGATCCAGATCTAGATTCAAATTGTGATGATGAAGAGTATGTTTTTTTGGATCCCATGAAGGAGAGCTCTATTTTTGAGGTCACTTCGAATGAAGAAAACAGAGTTATAGACCTAAGTATTCTCAACCCACCATAACAAAGTCTTCACGAGGAGGTAATCCATTCCCTTCATGAAAAACAAGATGAGATCTTTGTTCGATTAAGTGAAAAATGTTATTTGGATGAATCTGTGGTAGATGATAGAAATTTCAGTTTTGGGTTTCAAGAAAAATCTAAAGTTTTCCCTCTTATGACTGATGAGTGTGATAACAAACATGACAATCTGGTTGCCATGTCATATGGAGATGAGAAACAATATATTCAAATTACAGAGGACCAGAGCATTGAGGACTGTCATTCAAATTTTTCTTCCCATGTCTCATGCTTTGAATTTTTTTTTCAAGAAGAAATCTACTCACCTACTGGTTCAGAATTTTCTGAAGACCAAGAACACACTCTTTTTGAGGTACATTATGAAAATAGATCAGATTCAAGAGAAAAAGCTACCTTGTTTATTCCTAATCAGCAAGAGGTAAATTTTATTAATTTTCAAGATCCCTTCAACAGTCTTTTGCAAGAACTGGAGAAGATGAATGTTGTCTCGTTAGTTAGCATAAGTCTTGGTTTCAGTTTTTATTGTGAGTTGCCTACATGTACATCATTCTACCTGCTCGAGGAAAATGAGAGCAGAATTCAAGAAAATAACCATCTTCTGGATTGGTTAAACTGGAAGGATCACTACACATGATTGTATACATGTCTTTAGCAGGTCGGTGGTTGTCATCAGGATTTTAAGCCCTCAAGTCTTGGTGATGTATTGCCATCAATAAGTAGGGTAAGTTCAATTTTTAAGTTTTTTTCAGTTAGTCTTGAGTCGGTTTTGAGTCATCTTATTGCGTCAAGTTTCTTTTAGTATTAAGTGTGGTTTTTAGCTATTAACTCCATGCCCAACGGATAGGCACTTGGTCTACGGTGTTCTTGGCACCTCCAAGGAGCAACCATCCCCAGCTAGAGCCAACGTTAGTGTCAGTATTTGCATACTTCCAACAGGGATCAAAACACATTTGCATGTGCATCTTAGGTGTCTCGTACTGAATAAATTTTTCATCATTCCATTAGGTCGTGACTTAAAATTGTTCCGTTGGTGGTTTTCCTTGTCAATAAACTCCACTCTCCATCCGATATTCACACCGCTGACTCATTCCCATGTCCCCTTGAGCATAATAACACTTATGGAAATTCTCTTTTCACTTGAAAGTCTTTAATTCAAAATCTCATGCAAAAGTCAGGTCAAAAAAGCAGTCCCATTAGGTTATTAGGGTTTTGCATTTCTCAACGTCATTACTTCATTTAGATGGGGTCATCACATATATGACAGGGACTAATTAAGAAAATTGGTTTTTAGATCATCATGATGTAAATATTATACTTTTAAAGTTGTATTTTTTAATTTTAATGACTTCTATATCAAAATCAATATTTTGATAGAAAAGTCAAATATGTAATTTATTTTTATTTTTCCAAATGTAATTTTATGTCATCATATGTAATGATTTTATCCCAAAGCTATCAAATGTAATTATATTCAACCTCAGTGAGCAAAAGAAAAATCCAACTCCAGGTTGATCAAGCCTGCAATGCAAAAAGAGTCAAAGAGTATTAGTGATAAAGGAAAAAGACTTCAAACATTAGAAAAGTGGGTATTTCAAAGTTAAATCAAAATCCACTTGGCTATAAAGCCTATTAAATATTTCAAATAAGCCATTGTTTCCTTTCAAAGTATCAGGAGTATTCAGCAAAGAAGATTTTTTGAGTTTTGTGAGCAATTGAGGCCAAATTTCTTGGCATTGTGCATTCAGAAGGTTGGCATTGCGCATTTGAATCGGTGCTATGTGCCTGCCAGTGGAACTGTGCCCTTGCCAGGAGATCCTAGTGTAAATTGTGAAGGCACTGCGAGTTTGGATAGGCTTTGCACCCTCAGACAGTGGCGTTGCACGCCTGCACCGTGAAGACTTGTAAGGGTTGTATCACTTCAAAACACTTCAAACCACTTCCAAAATTCTCCTAAAATCCTCCGAGAGCCCTAAATCAGTAAGTACATATCATATACCTTGTTTCTAAGTTATTTTATGGCTCTTGAATGAATTAAAATGAAACCCTAATCTCAATTTATGGTCATTGTTCATACACTTGTTCATCTCCTAAAACATATATCAGTCAAAGGTAGGGTAATTTTCATTGACCTAGTTTGACCATTCATTTCATTCCTCTCACTCATTCCCTTCACCTGTTCAAGATATCCATCTCATCCCCTTCCCCTTCATCTCATTCCATTTGTATCCTAGGGTTTCATAAGTCAGAGTTTAAAATGTTTGAAGAAGAAGATAGTGGTGTTGGTGAGGCACAAATGCCAAGAGAAATGACCACAAAGGAGGGAACATTAATAGGTTTGAACCCATAACCACAAGGGAACTCATGGCCTCTCCTCTCACTGTGTCTTGTTTCAAGCACGTGGGTTATTTTGAGTTTTGTGAGAGAGTGCAACAAATTCAAAATCACCTGGGGTTAACAAGATTGTTCATCACTAATCTACATGAAAAACAAGTCACTCTTGCAAGGTACACCTTTGATATTTCCACCAATGCCATTGCAGTTGCTATAGGGATCCCTAGTGTGGGAGAGAGGTGGTCTAAACAAGAAAACTTGGATATGAGCTATTATGAACCGTACCTCAAACCTAGATACAAGGATCACAAGAAATAAATTTTCCCTTCCTCTCATCTCCTGGACCGGTATGTTCCCATGATGAGAATAATCATGAAATACTTCACTTGTGAAGGGAGGTTTTCTCGACTCTACTCATACCATATCCGACTCCTCATGCATTTCACTAGAGTTAGAATGCTACACATACCTTACTATATTTCGCATCATTGAAAAGATGGCATATATTGTGCAAAAGAGGGATTACAATAATCAAATGTAGAGTCTATTTCATCATTCACTCAGCAAAATGGTGGTCATGCATCAGCTTCATCAGAAAAAAATTTAATGGGATGCATTCATTGCAAATGAGGTTTTCACTACTCCACATATTCATCATGAATATGATATTCCTTCATCATCTCATCCTGCCATATCCATTTCTCCATCTCAGCCTGAAATTCATACATCACCAACCACTCATATCCATTCACCTCATGTTGATCCTACCTCATCATATTTCTATAACCATTCACCATCACATCATGATACTGGAGCATCAAGCAGTGAAAGGGACATTGAGGCAGTTTGCACTAAGATGACTGATATTGAGCCATTCCCCATGATATATCAAAGAGGACACAGGAATGTGTTTACTTCACGTGGTGTGAAAAGGTCCATGCTTTCTTCATCGGCAAAACAAGTAGACAAGGGCAAAGAAAATGCTACAGAGCCTATCATTGTTGAGTAGGAGGACAAACATGAAACTGAGCAGGAGTTTCAGTTGATTTATATTGATGAGGAGGATGAGGATAGAGTCACTAGTGCAGTGATCAAAGGCAAGGAGGCCAAGATTGGTGAGCTTCAAGCTAATATTGATAGAGCACAGTACGTGATTGACTTTCTTGAGCTAGAAAATCAGTAGCTGAAGACAAAGAAAACCATCAGTGAAGTCAAGACAATCAGAGCTCAGAGAGAGGTAGGAAAGGCCATGGCCTTACTGGAGGAAACCTTGGGAATATTTGATGATATTGATGATGAGAAAGATCAATTTCCGAGATAAAGGTCGAGGACAATTGGGCAAAAGAAGGCTTTAGCTCGGTAAAGGAAGAAAGAGGTTGAATTGGCAGAGCAGCTTACTCCAAATGAGCTGGTTGCCATAGAGATTAGCAGATACATAGAGTCTTGGCTTGAGAGAGCCAATTTTCGTCTGGGGGGGCCTACTAGAGAAGGAAAAGAAAGACATTTACATTCAGAGGAAGATGGCAAAACACTATGCCATGAGAAACAAGATTGCAAGGGCCAAGCTCAAACGAGCCCATGGAAAGATTCAGATTTTGACCGAGCTAAAGGAGAAGGAGAAGTTGAAAATTCTTTTTGAGGTGTCTCTCCATGCCTCCAGCCCTTGATCAGTAAGAAAATTCACAATTTTTGCACGCATTGTGCAAATTTTGATTTTTGGACAGTTTAACACACAGAAAATTTGTTAAACGCGCAGTGCCACTAATGTTGCGCTCTTTTTTGGGGAATGAAATTAACAAATGGACACCACCATCATGTTCAAAGGGATGAGGACATCAACTCTAGAAAGTTTCAGAATATTTGGAGGAGAACTGGTCCCTCAAAGAGGCAAAAAATCATGTTTCTGCCCTCTTTTTGACCCTGGCGCTATGCGTTTACCAGTCTTGGGAGAACAGGTTTTTGGCAAGGTTGATGGACACAATTTTGAATACTGGAGGCATATTTGAAAACTAGATTCAGAGAGATTTCCAATGAGATATCATGGAGCTCATTCAGACATCGGGAAGGCCTCCAAAAGTTGGCTGCAATACAAACCATTTTTCTGTCATGGCACTGTGCATTTGCCAAGGAATTGGCAATTTTCACTGTTTTCGGCATTTTTGACTTTTTGACTTTTTGATTGGGAAAATGGGAAAATTACTAATTTAAATGGTCAAGATGGATGTAAATATCATTTTTTCACTTTTATCTAGGGTATATGCATCAAATAATTCTTCTAGGAGGTCAAATGAATCAGTTTCGTCTCTTTTAGAGGCAAATTGTTGGGTTTTCCTAGTCTTCAGTTTTCTGTTTGGGAGTAGGTGAAACAGCTCCTCCTCTCATGGCTTCGAATCCTTGAAGCTGGGGAGAGTGGTTTTGAGGTCTATTTGATGTATTTTATCATTCATTGTAAAGGTTGGACTCACCTGGAGCTTTGGGCATCTCAATAGACATATTTATATCAGTTTGGCTTGGACATTAATAGAAATTTGCAGTTATTTTCTTGGGATCCATGTGGTATGAGTTTTAGACATATTTTCCTCTCTGTTATCAATTTTTTTTAATTTATTGTTAATTCATAAACCATTTCATTTCTATAATATACTAGATTTCAATTTTTAAAGGCAAAATCCATATTCATTTATGCTCTGTTTTGGGAAATTTAGTAAAAATTGTTCATTCTCCTCAGTTTAGGGAAAATACATTCCAGATTATTTCCCTAGCTCCTCACCAGTCTCTTCACCTCACTATAATCTTCTTTTAATGTTTAAACCTTCTACCTACCTTACCCCTTGGAACCCCTACAAATTTTGACCTAATTTCCTTGCCCTAGTTGTTTAGCTCCTCCTAATCCAACAAACCCTACAAAATCAAAATCAAAACCCTGAGCTACTATACCTAGCCTAAAATCTTCTTTCCTCAGTCATTTTTACTGTGTTCTATACGAAGAGAGCCCTCTCCTAGCCTAGTAGGGCTAGCTACTTGGCTAAGCGTGGTTTGAGGTTACCTCGGGATTGCCTCTCTCGACCTGAGGTTCAATCTGAGTGATAACAAGCTCCATAGTGAAATTGGTCATTGGGCAGTTCCTAAAACACCATAGGTCGAAAGGATCTGCCATTTTTTAGAGAATAATAACATTGAGGATGAAAATAACTTCCTCTTAGAGTGCCCTACGTACACCCACATTAGATCTCAGTTTCATAATCTTTGTTGCAATACCGACCTTCCTAACCTTTTAACATGTCAAAATTATAGTAAGCTCGGGACGCTTCTCTCCAAGCTCTTTGAGCATAGGAATACAATTTTAAAACAAACTAAATAATTTGTTTATTTAGGTCTGATAGACCAAAGTTGGGTCTCAATAGACATTAACCATCATCATCATCATCATCAGTAAAGAAAAAATATAATGAGAATAAAATAAATATAAAAAATATAAGATAATAAAGTGTAATTAAAATAAATGTAATTACAATCAAAATAAAATACTAAAATAACATAATCATAATGAAAATAAAATAAAATACATTTAATATAAGAACGAATATGTTTTACATTTTATTAAATATATGTATATAATAAAATGTAATATAATATAATAAATATGTACTATTCCATTCATATAAATTAAATATTGGTAAATGTTTATTGACATAATTCAAGATTAACTATTGGTAAATGTTTAGGATTTTAACCATGTCAAATACTAGTGGTTTGAGGTTACATATATATTGGTAAATGTTTATTTGAAATATTTTTTTTTAAATAATAACTATAAAATGTATTAATTATTATTTAAAGAAAAATGTAACAAAAATTTTGATTATGCAGATGAATTTTGTTTTATTATAGAAATTTTGAACCTTTAAATAGACTTTGTTATAATATCATGGGTAAATATTAAAGTTTACTAATACTACATACCCAAAAAACCATAACTCATGTTGATATGAAAACGAGCATAGTTATTTTGAGATAAATATCAATGTTTGTCATTTATTAATGCTAGATAATTAATCTTCAATGATTGAGTAAGAAATTTGTAAATAGGTACATTAGGGAAACATTAAGAGTTGAGATAAGAGGAAACATTGAAATATGAATCCAAAAGGTATGCCTCAGCGTGTTTACATTGATACAAATAAGCATTCAAGAGTCGTTCTTTGGCCTCACATGGTATCAGAACCACAACTTCCAAGTTTGGGTGCCTTTCCCATTCTCAATGCCTTACCTTTACCCATCAATTATATCATTATCATATTCATAAAAAGTGTTACCTATGTCATCCCTGCTAGGTTGCAAATTGTCCAGTTCCATTTTAGGGTAACGCCTAAGTTTGAGTCAATTGCTCTATTGATGATCTATCCTAAGGCTTGACTTTTCCTCATCATGTTGGTTCCTTAGACAAATCCAACGTCCGGTGAAGCATTCCATTATGGGAGACTGAAATCCATGACCTGGGTTGCTAGTGTATCCTCATGGAAATACTTAATCCCTCCATGGGAACAACACCCTATACACATGTGTCTTATATGCCTTGATTCCTCCCATTTCCCAAGAAGTGACAAATACTTATCCTAAATCAGTGATGGCTCTTATGGTTCTTGACATCATTTTCTAATTTCAACTGGATCTAGTGCATTCCTTATTCTATTTTTTACCAATAATCTTACCATATCTACAACATGACACTCACTTTGAGATTCAAGTTAGTTGTGTACCAAGTAAACATGTTTTAGAGGTTCAATGTTGTTAGCATAAAATATTTTAGAAGGTGTACAAAAAATGATTTACTTGATACACGAGTGACTAATGGACCTAAAAACAGATATGTCCATTTAATTCTTCATATCTACAACATAAATTTAGAAGAAACCTACAAAATAATAGATATGTGCAACAAAATTTATTAAACAACAAAAAGATTAACTAATGTATAATCCCATACCATGGATAAAGAAAATTTAAAAGAATGAATGATATTATGGTTACTATGTTACACCTGGTGAATGAGAGTCATATGATGGTTATAAGGTCCCCTCAAATGGGATGGGTCCTTTGGCTGTCCTCTATGCTTAAGTTTTCTGGATATTTTTCTTGTAGCAATTTACACGATACGTTCCTTATATCAAATATCAAAGGTCACCGCTCACAAACATATCACAGATCAGTACACCAGTATTTTACGTGGTTAAAACCCTTAAAGAGGGAAATAGTCCATGGTTTGAGCTAACGCGACCACTTTAGGCAATTCATTAATATAAAGAAAGAAAATTTTCATAAGCTTCTCTCATAAATGGTCACTGGACAATTGAGCCTCCATGTTCTTAAAATACAGATCATGGACCAATCGAGTGTTAAGCCACAGATCAAGTGTCAGTAATACCGAGGAGAAAATTAACCATTGGATCACTACATATCGCGACCGTCGAATTATAAGTTACAAAAGTACATAGTAAAGAAACACACTTTACCTAACTCTACGCTAGACAAATTTATACTTAAATATTTCCAATGTGTCGGAATATCCTAACATCTCCCCTTAATAACAACTTGGGATAGGATTGAAGGATTTAAAAAGGTGAAACAATAGGAGAAGGAAGGAGGCATTAGAGCCTATCCCCCATTAATGATAACTTTCCTGAACTTAAAGCATAGATCGAAGTTTCGTAAACTTCGCTTATGTGAGAGCCTTTATAAAGATATCAGCTTGATCATTGGTTGAACAATATTGCACTTCAAGAACACGATCATGAATAAGCTTTATGATGAAGTGTATGTGTAGCTCAATGTATTTCATGCTCTGATTTTGAAGTGGATCTTTGTATAGCTGAATGGCACTCTGATTATCACACCAAAATGTAGTTGGATGCTACTGATGAAGACCAAATTTGGACAAGATCTGACGAAGCCACAAGGCTTCCTTGTTAGCTTCAATAGCACCACGATACTCTGCTTCTGCTAAAAAAAGATATATGTAACTTTTTTCTTACAAGACAAAATGGGTCTTGAACCAAGAGTGAATACATAACTTGCAGTAGGCTTTTGATTATCAGGGTCACTAGCCCAATCAGAATCAGTGAAACCAATCAACAATGGAGATGCTCCTACATTGTAATGAATCTCGAACTGAACTGTACTTCAAATATATTGAAGTATTGTTTTAGCTACTTTCTAGTGACTTTCATGAGTTTTGTGCATAAACCGAGCAATAATACCAACGACAAAGGAAATGTCAGGATGGGTATGGGTTAGATACAAAAGTTTACCAACAAGTTGAGAGTATAAGGTATCATCAACTTCAGGGGAAGTACAAGTGATTGAAATATTGACTCCAGACTGAAAGGGAGAAGGGGATGACTTAAATTCTTCCATGTAAAATTGACGTAGAAGATCACAGGCATACCTATACTGAGAAAAGGTAATACCTTCTTTGGATTCCAAGACTTGAAGACCAAGGAAATAATGCAACTGTCCCAAGTTTGTCATTTCAAACTTATTTTTGAGCCTAGACTTCACATGGTTTATATGGTTAGGATCGCTACTAGAAAGGATAATATCATCAACATAAAGAACAAGGATGATTAAAGACTTGCCCACTTTCTTGGTGTAGACAATTTTGTCGGAATGACATCTAGAAAATCCATTATCTAAGAAAAAGTTGTCCATTTTGGCATACCAAAATCGAGGGGCTTGTTTGAGACCATAGAGAGACTACCTAAGGTGACAAATAAGGGTAGAGTCGTTTTGGATAAAGCCAAGGGTTTGTTCCATGTATATTTCTTCATGCAATTCCCCATGTAGGAAGGTGGATTTAACATCCATCTGATGGACTTCCCATTTAAAGGAGGTAGCAAGGGAAAAAACAAGATGGATAGAATTCATTTTCGCAACTAGAGAGAAGGTTTCAGTATAGTCAATGCCTTCAACTTGTGGAAATCATTTAACAATAGGATGAGCTTTATGTTTATCTAATTTTCCATATGGTCTAAACTTTGTTCTATAAACCCATTTGCATCTGACAAATTTTCTTCCCTTTGGAAGAGGAACAAGATCCCAAGTATTGTTTTCCAATAAGGAACGATATTATTCATTCATATCATCCCAATATGGATGACTTAAATCTTCTTCAAATGTGTCTGGATCATTATTTTTTGAAACTTGAGCCAATAAGGAAGAGGCTATGCCAAACTGAGAACGTGTACGACGTTGATCTACAAGGTCACCTGTAAGAGAACCTCCTGCATCCCAAGTAGAGCGGACCTGTTGTGGAAGCTATGGATCAGAAGGAAGATCCTAAGGAGGTAGAGGAGGATTTTCATCCTCTTTGTCATCATTTGAACTAGAAGGAATGTTGTCAAAGTAGAAGAGATAGAGAGAGGTGGCACATATGACAAATCAGGCTCGCAGGCCAAAGGTGGCACACTCGCCAAACTAGGCTCACAGGCTGACATATTTTCATCAAATTTTACATCTCTTCTAATGATTGCATTTTTTGGATTTGGGTTGAAGAATATTATCTCCTTTGATATCTTCATAATATCCAACAAAATGCATTTTTCACTCTTAGGTTCTAAGGCTTTATGTTTCTCATCTAGAATATGGGCCCAAGCTTCACTTCCAAAAACATGAAAGTGACTTACATCCGGTTTGATTGAGCTCCAAGCTTCTTCTGGAGTTATATTCCTTAAAACCTTAGTAGGAGTGTGACTTAATATGTAATTTGCAAATTTAATTGCTTCTTCCCAAAAATTAAGGCTAAGTCTTTTATATTGAAGCATGCAATTAGCCATTTCTTTTAGAGTGTGATTCTTCCTTTCAGCTACACCATTTTGTTGTGGAATATACAGAAAAATATGTTGCAATTGAATGCCATGATCAATGCAAAAGTTGATAAATGTTTTGTTAACATATTCTCCTCCAATGCCATATCTTAACTTAATGCTTTGATGTCCCGATTTCTTCTCAACAAAGGCCTTAAAGGCCAAGAACATGTTAGAAACTTCACTCTTGATTTTTAAGAAGTATACCAAAGTGCGTCTGGAAAAATCATCAATTAAAGTTAAGAAGTACTTGTAGCCAAAGAAAGAAACAACTGGAAGTGGACCACATAAATCATTATGCACAACATGCAAAGGGGCTGAAGCGTGCCAAGAGGCACGTTTGTCAAAATTGTCCCAATGATGTTTTCCGAGTACACAACTAGAAAAAACACCATCTTGGCAAGATACGATTGGAATACATGTCACAATATTTTCTTTACATAGAGTTTGAAGAGAGTGATAGTTTAAGTGACCAAATCTCTCATGCCAAATTTTTCTCACTTCATCATTTGAGCAAAAAAAATGGAGGGAAGACATGATGAAACAAAGTTGTCAAACTTATGGAACCTTGTGGAATCCTCAGCAATTTCAGTAGCTAAAATATGTCTAGGATCTTTTAGGTCCTTAATTAAAACATCCTGAGGTGAGAATTATACAGTTTTCCCTTCACCCGAATGATTTATCTGATAAACAAATAGAAGGTTGCAGGACAAGTTAGGAACACATGATACATCATTAAAATAACCTTTATCTAGATGAATAGCTCCATACCATATAAAAATAGGAGATCTATCATCACCAACATAAATATTTTTGGTTTTACAATCATTTAAAGAATAAAACATGGCTTTATTTTTTTCCATGTGGTAAGAGGCTCCAGAATCAATGAGCCACTCATGAGAATGAGAAGAAGAAGAGACATTAAATGCATAACCAGATCTTAATGCTTGAAAACCACATGAAAAAAGTGCCATTCCCGAATATGAGGTTGAATATTTATCCAAATGGATGTTGTGATTCTTCATTGTTTCTTCCAAGGCTTCCATATTCTTAAAACATTTTGACTCTACATTGCCATCACAATTACAAAATTTGCGATGTCTATTTGTCTTCTTCCCTTTGTTTTTATTTTCATTATTAGTTTTTTGAGTTTCTTTTTCAGTTTGCGGTTGAAATTTCTTAAGACCCTTCTTTGGTTTAGGACCATTCTTTTTAGGAGGTTTCCTCTTAGGATTCTTTGGATATGGTTGTTGCTAGGTTGCTAAAGCTTTCTTAGAAGAGTTTCCAGTATTAATAATACCAAGGTGTATGATTTTTTCTTGTTCTTTTGTCAAAGAATCCCAAAAGGCATCAAAATAGGGGGACTTGTAGGATATTCCTTGAGAAATGAAGGCTTCTCTAGTGGAATGGAAGGTGGAAAAAAATACAGAGTATGGAGGGCCTAGCTTAGCAAGAATGGAATAGATAAGACTACCATATTCCTTTTTGACCTTACAACCTTCTAAAAGAAGTCTAAGGGTCTTGAATTTGGACAACAAATCTTCAATAGAGGAGATATTATTGGGGTCCAAAGTAAGAAACTCATTTTTAAGCTAGTGGTCTCTGATTTCATAGTTAATGCCAAAAACAGTATTTATCTTTTTCATAGCTTAACAGGGGACTCAATTTCTTGGATATGAAATCTAAGATCTTGAGTGATGGACATTCCTATCAACCCTCGTGATTGATCTTGTTTATTTTCTCATTTAGTCGTTTTATCAGCATTGTTAGGTTTAGATTCTTGTCCTAAGGCTATTTTATCAAGCCCTTTACTTCTACTTAAGTATACCATGTAATATAACCATTGGAAATAATTGGTGATATTAAGAATAAATGGGCAGGTACTTTCCATTTTTTAGAATTGAAACTATAAAGGCTGAAACTAACTACTCCAATGGAAAGATCTCGAAAAATTAGGTCGGTTAAAAAAAACAACTTATGGATGAAGAAGTTATTCCTTTTTGAAAAAAATTGTAGTATGTGTCAAGTAGTTATGTGATAGGTTGAAATTTGATGATGAATTTGTACTTAAAAAAAAAATCCCCCCTTTTTCCAAACTTAATATAATAAGCTCACTTTTAAAAATACTACTTTATGACCCACTTCTATAAATAAGTGAGTCACTTTTACAATGTTACTTTTACATGTGATTTTTAAATAAAATCTATTTTTTTTAAGGCAACTTGCCAAAAAGATTTTTAAGAAAATTAACTTGACAAAAATATTTTTAGAAAAAAAAGCTTGACAAAGAGACTTGAACCCAAGACCTCTATTCTCATAAAGTAACTTTACACCAAGTGAGGTAGTAAAAGGATTATATAATTGTTTGAAAGGAGGAAGGGGTTTTTTTTTTTCTCTTCGGTGTGCGTGTTATTTTTCCTGCAACAAAAAACAACTATGCAAACAACAACAACAAAATTATAAAAGTCTTACAACAGAACGTTAGATTTCCGATTACTCCATCCGGGAACTATATATTTTTCTCGCTATTTATTTTTATTCGAGATCACACAAAGTCGCGGGGAAAGAGCATACGTAGCAGAAAAATCTTGTATTTATGTTTCTGATTTGTCAGATCACACACAGCGTAGAGCAAAGAGCATATGCAAAAAAGAGAGTATAGATCCGATAATAAAAAAATACTATAAACCGAAGTAAACAGAGGGATAAATAAATATAATTGCAAAAAATACTTTATACGTCCAGATCTAAAATGACATAAATTGGGCAACCGGAAACCTTTTCGCATGAAACGAAAGTGGTTTCTAACTATAACGGAGGCTCCGGACACAATGAAGCAGTTCTCCCGGCCCGAAAGTGGTCAGAAATAGTACAACTAGAAAACAACAGTCGCATGCAGTCAAACCGGTTATGGATTTGGATCAACAATGGATGCGACCCTCAAAATAGATCTAATACCATGTAGGAATTTACAAGGTAAGTTCCTTAGATCAAAAAAAAGGGTCACCGCTCACAAACATATCATAGATCAATACACCAGTATTTGATGTGGTTAAAACCTTCAAAGAGGGAAACTTTCCATGGCCTAAGCCAACGTGGCTGATTCAGGTAATATATTAGTATAAAGAAAGAAAAATTACATAAGCTTCTCTCATAAACGGTCACCAGATAAATGACCCTCCATGTTCTTTAAATAGAGATCATGGACCAATCGGGTGTCAAGCCACAGATCAACTGTCAGTAATACCGAGGAGAGCATTAACCGTCGGATCACTACATATCGTGACCGTCATATTATAAATTACAAAAGTACATAGTAAAGGAACACATTTTACCTAACTATACGCTAGACCAAGTTATACGTAACTATTCCTATGTGTTGGAATATTCTAACATCTCTCTCTTTGGTGTGTGAAACCCAAAAACATGTGTTGAACTCAGATGGGAGCTTGATTGCAACAAGAAGATAATAATGACGATGATATTTATCACGATGAGAAATGGATGTAGATCCCTCTTATTTATAACAAAATATTGGGTTATTCTCGAAAATGGAAAATAATAAAATATTATTAACCATAATCTAGATCTAACCACTTGCAATATTTTATTATATTTTTGGAGGGAAAAGATATTTAAATTTGATTAAATACCTTTATTAAGAAATAATAAATAAATAAATGATTTGTTTATTAGATATTATTTTTTGAGATTCAATTGTGTTAAGTAATTCATTCATCTGTGACCATTTCCATGAGAGGCAGTCATAACTAACTAATTTCTGACTTTTGAATAGTCAACTTATCACTCATTGCATCAGGTGATGCTCACAGGGGTGAAGAAGTGGGATTGAAACTAGTGAAATGAATCACATAGCATCAATCATCACTTCTCAATCTTGCACCCGGTAACCAGGACTTCTCGGGAGGTCACCCATCCCAGATCGCCTCTGGCTCAAGCACGCTTAACTATGGAGTTTTACCCACAATCAAGCCCACTTAGCTTGCTACCCCATTTGCAAAACCTTAGAAAGTGTTGTGCCTCATGAACCATTCAAGTGGAGCTCCCTTCACTCTTTGTATTTAAGTATTGAGGGGTTTTATAAGTGCATTATATTAGATATTATGTTTTTTGGATTCAACTTCATTAAGTAAGTCATTGATCTATGAACACTTCCATGACAGGTAGTCGCAATTCACTAATTTCTCATGATATTTGAATTGTCCACTTAGAACTCATTGCATCAGGTGATGCTCAGAGGGGTGAAGAAGTGGGATTGAAACTAGTGAAATGAATCACATAGGCTCAATCATCACTTCTGGGGCTTGCACCCGGTAACCAGGACTTCCCGGGAGGTCACTCATCCCAAATCACCTCTGGCTCAAGTGCAATTAACTATGGATTTTTCCCCACAATCAAGCCCACTTAGCTTGCTAACCCATTTGCAAACCCTTAGCAAGTATTGTGCCTCATGAACCATTCAAGTGGAGCTCCCTTCACTCTTTGTATTTAAGTATTGAGGGGTTTTTGCAGTGCATTATATTAGATATTATTTTTTGGGATTAAACTGCGTTAAGTAAGTCATTCATCTATGACCATTTCCATTATAGGTAGTCGTAACTGACTAATTTATAATGGTTTTTTAATAGTCCCCTTAGCACTCATTACATCAAGTGATGCTCACAGGGTTGAATAAGTGGGATTGAAACTAGTGAAATGAAACACATAGTGTCGATCATCACTTCCGAGCTTACCACCGGTAACCAGGACTTCTCGAGAGGTCACCCATCCCCGATCTACTCTGGCTCAAGCATGATTAAATGTGGATTTCTCCCCACAATCAAGCCCACTTAGCTTTCTACCCCATTTGCAAAACCTTAGCAAGTATTATGCCTCATGAACCATTCAAGTGGATCTCCCTTCTCTCTTTGTATTTAAGTATTGAGAGGTTTTCTTAGTGCATTATATTAGATTTTTTTTTCTTTATTCAACTTCGTTAAGTAAGTCATTCATCTATGACCATCTATCATCATTTCCATGAGAGGTAATCGTAACTGACTAATTTCTCATGATTTTTGAATAGTCCACTTAGCACTCATTGCATCGGGTGATGCTCACAGGGGGGTGCTTAAAGAATAATAAACAAATAATTATTTTTTTAATCATTCCTGGGTGATTTAATTAATTTTACAAGGAATATTAAATAAATTATGATTTAATTATTTATTTTGAGAGAAAAAACAAATAAACAATGATTTATTTAACTATTTCTCATTATTGGGTCAAATGTGACAAGGAATATTAACTAAATAATGATTTAATTAATTCTTCATAGAGGAAAACCAAATAAATAATGGTTTATTTAATTATTTCTCATAGGGTTTCTTGTTTTAACTAGAAATAATAAAATAAAATATGGTTTATCAAATTATTTTCTATGGTGAAAGCAATTTAACTATGGTAAAATTTGTCTTACATGGTGTATTTCGATCCACCTAGTTAGAAATGGATAGGTGATCAATTTTTGGTGATAACAAATGAATCATGCTATAGTCCCAAAGGGAACTAAAGGGTGTTAGGCTAACAACTTCCTTAATAAAAAAAATACACTTTTATCTATACAACTATCCAGAATGCTTGATAGAAGGCTTTGATAAGGGCTATGAATATCTTAATAAGGATGAACATAGAACAATGAGATCACATATGCAATGGATTTGTATTTCTCTATTGTAATTTTGCACTATGTGCAAACATCTTAAGGTATAAAACCTAAAATTAATTTATCAGTTCAAGTAGTTGTATTTGGATCTTGAAATACCTAGTCCATTTTGCCTTTTACTTTTCGTTGAGAGTTCCATCCATTATCCATTGTGTCACTTGAGAGTTTTCAGTGAAAGTTCCATCAAAGACTCATCATGTTTTTGTTTAGAGGGGATTCGATCATGTGAAGTGGAGATTGCATTGAAGTTTATATGGGACAAGTTGAGTGTGCTCTACACACACTTAAGGAGGGGAAATTCATCGAAACATATTTATTTTTTTCATTTTCTTATTTGTTATTACATATAGAATTGTACACTCTTTATGTGGTATTATATTTTTGTCTTATCCATTCTTTCATTTGCACACATTCTCTAGCAAAAAATTAGCCTCAAAAGAGTAGTGTGGGGAGAGGCTAATTATAAAGATGGATTATCTCATCTCCTTTTCTAGCATCATTCCAACTAGCAAGGAAAACGATCGAGAGTATTCTATAAATATCAGACACAACATCATATTTAGTGAATTATGGGAATGAATCTATTAAGGAGAGGATGATAATGTACCTACTAATCCCACATTAGAGAAGTAACTATCCATTTGGGAGAATAAGGACATCAAAGCTCATGTGATGATTGAAACTTATGTCAGTGAAGATATAAGTCATCATAATATTCCAATTACAAATGGTTATGATGTGTTGAAGAAATTGAAATATTTATAGGACTCACACTTAGAATTAGAAGCAGTTCATTTGATGATTCAACCCTTCAACTTGGAGTTGAGAGATGATAATCTCTTGGAATTAGCCTCATATATTAGAGTCATCATGCATGATGTAGAATCCATAATATATAATATGTAAAAACCTCTCACGCTATCCATAACATTTTTTAAGTCCCTCTATCCTATATTCTCTCATTATCTTGCATCCTTACAAGTTAGTTCCCAACTTGAGCACGTTAGTTTAGACACCCTTGTGGAAACGTTTATATGATGAGAGAAGGATTTTGAGAAGAGGAAAAGAACTAAGTCTCGTAAAGAAGCAGTGAGCCTTGCACAAAAAGAGGAGTATCAATCATGTGCCTCTCCTAAAGGAAGAAGTTGAAGAGGACGTGGAATAAATGATCATATTCATAGGGGATTAAACACAATCAAGGACAAAGGCCTAACATCCTTGCATTCATTGTGATAGAAATAGACATGGTGTTTCCAGATGAAAAATGATTTTGGAAAGAATAAATAATTGAAATAATATAAGGGTAAAACACTATATCTAACAAAAGTTAAAGCACCTAAATCCTCTCATGACATTATTGCAATACTGGACTAACTGAAGATATATTTCATACGTCATTTACTTCTTGGAAATATGCATGGTTTCTTGATACAGGCGAAACCTTCCATATGAAATTTTGGAAAAAATTCTTTGAAGACCTTAGTGACAATGTAGATGGATTAATTTACATTACATAAAATTAAAGTCTCAAGTCATATACACTTGGCACCATCAAGCTTAAACTCCCCAAGCTTCCTGATTTTCTTATGCGTGATGTACTCTACCTTTCAGAAATGTGGAGAAACTTGTTGTCCCTTTTTCACATTTACCAACAATCACACTCCACTCATATGTTCGATGAAAATGTTGAGATATGAAAAAGGAAAATCAACACAATTGTCATGAGTGTAATAGAGGATGAAATATTGTTGAAGCTATAAGGAACATTTACTAGTGGAAAAAACTCTACATAAAATTCACAATATAATGAAGGTACACTTCCATTTTGTTGTCGCTCCTAGAGACAGCCTAGAGTTGTAATAGACCAGTGCCTAGGACATCTTAGTATAGCATGGAGCGTATAATATAATGTATGAAGTTTTCAACTTCATCTCACATGCTATCTCCTGTAAACAGGGAAATAAACTAGAATGGGACCAAACTCTCAGAAACTGATACAGGAAAAGAAATACTGCAGAGGCAAGGTGTAAAACTCTAATACAAAGCATCAGACAATTCAGAGACAGTTTACTGCAAAGCGGGCCAATTCAGAAATACTTCACAGACATAAGTTATCAGAAGGTGTATGTAGTGAAAGAAATATTGAGAAGATATTAGTTAACATTGAGCTAATACCCAGATATACAATACCACCATGCATGGGCTTACCAATCTAAGAATCCATACATGATAATAGCATTTTAAAAGCATCCTCCCAAGGAAACTAATATAGTAGAAGTATGGTTAGCTGAATAATGGAACAGAATATCATGCATGAGCCATATTTAAAGAGCTTGATTGATTCGAGCATGGGCATCAACTAGGATGAATCCATACCAAAAATCAGTGAGCCACTCGCATTCCAAAACATGATACAGGAAGCATGGATGAAATGAAATGATCTATTTAAATAACACGCAAGAGAAAGTTACAGATTGTGAAATACCAAAGACCATAATCCTCTTTAACAGATGGAACTCCTCCTCACTCAGACCCTATGGGCTCTGAGCCTTCATACAAAATTTCTACAAAATGTATATAGAAAGCCTTTCACTGCATAATTTCTTGATAAAATCTGGAACCCTTTACAATGCGTTTCTTCATGGTTTTTATAGCTAAAAGAGGAGCAGAGGTGGTAGGTGGAAAACTAAATGTAGAATTAAAACTCAGAAGAGAAAGAGGGCCGAAACCCATTCTGTTTAAATTTTCTTCATTTATTTCTGGTACTTTTTGGGATGAAAGAGTGATCTTCTTCCGCTTCCATTTACTCTGGTATGATCCTAATGTACTCTGATGGTAGCACTGTGCAGTGCTCTGGCGAATAAACAAAATGGTGAAGTGAATAACTGAATATTCTGCCATACCGCATTAACAGCGTCTCTGGTAGCTTGGGACTATGGTCAAGGTAGAAATCTTCAGGAACACGGTAAATAATAAAACTAATATGGGCGGTTGTCCTTTAGAACCATTGGCTGATGTGAAGCCCCTACTGACTTAGTTTTCTGTGCATTGAACTCTCTGCTGCTGTAATATGAACTGTGTAATCATGGCGGCCCTTCCCACCTGGTAACCCTGCAGAACACGGCACTTGGTCATGAAATCCATGCATACGGGGGTGATTGTGGAGGATGGGAGAACAATGGCGCGGTGATGGTGGAACAGTGTTTTATGCGTAAAAATGGTGAAAAATGCAATGATACGATGGATAATAGGGTTAGGTGGAGAAATGCATCGTGGGCCGTGTGATCATGGTCTATAGGCGTAGATCAACGGCGGAGATCAAACAATGGAATGATATATGAGATGGGCGAAATACATATGAAACATTTACATTTTAATGCAAAATGCAAAACTTTAGACTTTGGTGGAAATGCAAAGGACACACATGAAATGCAATGGAAATGTGTATGAGGTGGGACCCATATGGAATCGCAAATCACAATTGGAGATCAGGAGCAGGGACTAATCGCAATCGCAAATTGGGGAATATGCGATGTGATCAATCGCAAGGGACGGTGATCGGAGGGGAGTTGCGATCAGAGCGATCAGAGGTGGATATGCGATTGCGATGGGGAAGGAACTTGCGATGTGATTGATCACATCGCAAATATTTGCGATGGACCGATCGGGAGGCTACACATGAATGCTGCGATTGCGATGGTGAGATAAAAGGGATTTGTGATGCGTTCAGAGGATTTGCGATGCGATCGCATTGCAAATATTTGCGATGGGCTCATCGGGGCATACAGATGAATTTTTCGATTGCAATGGTGCGGTTAGCACCTTAAGGGTTAGCGCTCGGTTTCAGGCTAAGGGCCTATGTGGGGAAGTGGTTGGGGCTTGCGGTAAAGGGGCTAGGCCTTATATATGTTCGAATATGGGTTTTTTGGGCCTTTTATGCAGTTTCGAGATTAATGAATGGCAACGATAGGCGGAAAAAGGGATGAAAAGGGACATTCTGCAGGGATGCAAAGGGCGAATAAAGGCCTTTGGAACACATATTTTTAGTAATCAGTGAGGCTTATTGACTCCAGAACAGTAGAGGGAAAGGGATTAAAGAGCAGGGAATCATGAAAGGCTTCAAGGATGATGTCTTTTCAGGAGGAATCCATTCTTTGAAAGCTTAAAGACAGCTTGACCCCTTGTTTGCTTGCCAAAAATTAGTAAGGGGCTAAGATGATCAACATTGGCTCCACGTGGGGATGGCACGTTCATCCTTGGGCGTGTCGAGAACTTGCAGACCACCTGATCATCTTCTGTGCAGGCCCTGTTCTTCAGCATTTCAACTTCTCACCTCAGGATTCATGAATTTTTACAAACAGGAGAAATAAACCTATTCTACTACTACCCTTAATACTCCATGAGGCCAGATTAAATTGTTGGTCTCACATTTTCTCTACCTAAACTACATCTTCTAGGATTAAACTGTCTAGCAGATTTCTTCACTACACTCTAAGACAGAAATTGAAAAACAGTCAAGCCAGGATTAGACTGTCTGGCTTGCTGGACTTTGCAGAAATTAAAAACAACTAACTACATGCTCACAGGCTGAGCTTTATTTCATACTTCCTACCTAATCTATTCTAATTGGATTATTTACAAGTCTATCCTATAAACAATGTCTTCCAATGCAACCAGTCCATCAAGCGATCCCATGACTGGTCCTTCTTGCTCAACTCCTTGAGCAGGCTGGATAAGTAGGGAAGCTCCCACCCTTTTTGTTCCATAATAATAGCTTTGAAAAATTTTCTTTCTATTTGCAACATGCTGCTCAAAAAGACCCTTGACCCTTCTTCAAATTTTTGCAGGAAATGTACATAAGGATCATGAAATGATACCTGGATATGAATATCTGGCAGGTAGGCTTCGACCATGATTTTTTCTTCTTCCACTAGATTGAGAAGAAAACTCTCTTGGGGTAGAGTGTCTCCTTCATCTTCTGAACCGGAGGACTCATCATACATTGCTGCTGAGTCCTCTTGGAGCTCTGACATGTTTTGCGCTGCTAGAGAATTTGGGCTAATCAGAGCCTCCATATATTCTGCCACAGGATCAATGAACAAATGGTGTACACTTTCTTCTTTTAGGCCTTCCATGATTGGCAGGTTTTCTGTGTCCTGGGCAGTTCTGATTACTGTGTTTTCCACTGCATCTTCACAGTGACTCTTGAAAGCCTGATCACCTTCTTCTTGTATTTCAAAAGGCAGTGGAATCTCTTCTCTTTTAGGGGGAAGGAGACTTTCCAAAAATCTTCTGGGGTCTATGAACTGATATGATTTTTCTTGTGAGTTCAGAAATCCAATCTCAGCTTCATATCTTTCAACCATTGATTCTAGCAAGATTTTCTTAAGCAAGGGTTTGGAACTTGGGATGAGAAGAATAGCCCGTGGAAGGTCCTCCAATTTGCTTTGCTGATGTCCATCAGTTGCATTATTCTTCCACTGCACATTTCCAGGTTTCCATATTTTGCTCTTCAACATGCCTCCTGCTATGCTTTCACATTCTGTTCTAAAATTTTTCAGCAAACAAATCAGCCATTTATTCTCAAGCATTTCATCAATATGCTGCACATTTGTTTCAGCGTATTCTTCTTCTTCTTTGACAATCTTCAGTAATTGTATTTCACCCTCTTGATTGCTTCTGGAAATTGAATCAAGTTCTTCAGATTTTGCACTATCATCTTTTATCAAAATGGAATTCTGATTTCCCATCGTAGTAGCAGTTCCAAAATTCTGCCCTCCAGTCTCCTCTTTGTCTATCAGCTCATTCTTGTCATTATCAGTAATAACAAGTTCCTTCCCATGGGGTATGATTTCCTCACCTTCCTTCTTCTGTGACAATTCATTTGTATCCAAGACAACTCCAAAGGATGGATTGTCTTCTATAATACCTGTCAACACAGCCGAATTTTCAGTTTTGAAATCATAAGACCCAATGGTCTTACTTGATGATTCAGTCACTAATTATTTCCTCGGAAATCCTAAGTCTCTTCCGAGACCCAGGAAGTCTTCACTGTCTTCATTCCCTTGTATCTTTACACCCTGAAATCCCCAATTTAGAAATTGAGGTTCTTCTTGCTACATCGAATCATGTTTATTCAGCATAATCTCCAGCGATCCGATTTCTTCATTCCATGGATTAAAGTCTTCCACCGAATTTCCTTCCTCCTTTCTTTGACTATCAAGTGGTGTCAAATTTCCTCCATCATCAACAAAATCTTTTTCTGTGACTTTCTGCACTGTTGATTCCTTCTGAGCAGGTGCATCCTTCTGAAGTGGTGCTTCTTCTTCTTGGTCTTGAGTACGAGTCCTCTTCCTAGAAGATCTGAGATCATATTTTATATTGTACTGTGTTAGCATGAAATCAACAAATTGTTTACAACAGTAATCAATTTCTGCTTCTTCTGTGTCTTTGGTCTTTTCTTCTTCTTGCAATGAGCACTCAGCTCCATCATTTTCTTGCAAAGGGCATTCTTCTCCATCACTATCTGAAAAGGTAAGATTTTCATCCTCCAGCTTGTAAGCAGCATCTTCAGCAGGGCTATCTACTGGACCTTCCAAGTACAATGGGTGTGGTACTTGGTCGTGTTGCTCCTTTGCTTCCCTTGGCAATATTTGCAGCGGTGGTTTCCTATACTGAGGATTATAACCTCTGTTTGTAGCATTGTAGAAATTCTTGGAGGCTGAATTCTTGGCCTCTAGTTCAAGCTTGACCACTCTCTTAATCAATTTGGTCATCTCTTCCATTCTGTCTGAGTCTCTATCCTGGCTAGAAGTGGATACCTCCTCTTTGCCCCTTCTTCTGGTATCTTGTTCAGATCTTCCTTTTGATTTACCAGTGGAGGAAAAGTTTTCTTCCAACTCTAGTGCATCTAACTGAGCATCATCCAAAGTAGCAGGCTTTCTTTCTCTGAGAGAGAAACCAAATTTTGAATCAAAAGCTGCTACAAAAACAACCTTAGCAGCAGTTTGATGAGGCTTCATATCGGCAAGAAGACTCAGATATAATTTGTTAAATATTTTGATAAATTATGACACCCCTTCATTATGTATTTTCTTTAGTGTATTGAACTCAATGAGACATTGTCCATGATCTTTCTTCTCCCCCCATTTTCTAATAAAAGTATCTTCCATATTATCCCAAGTGGTAATAGAACGATCTGCCAATGTCTTAAGCCATTTTCGAGCTTCACCATCAAGAGACTAGACAAAAAGCCTTAAGACCACATCTAAATGTTCAACATGAAAGTTCTCTGCAAAAGAGCAGAAAGTCTCAAGATTTTTTTGAGCATCAATCTCATTTTCCCCATTGAATCTGGGCAAGATCTTCAGATAATCTTGGGGCATATCATTCAACACTTGGGGTAATTCCAGGGGAGAATATTTATTCAACAAGAAGGCTGGAACATTGGCCATTAGAGGAGGTGGGGGCGGAGTATGAATAACGATAGGAATATATTGTACAGCAGCCTGAGGTATTGATGGGAATAGTTCACGGTTAACAGCAGCTACTTCGGTGACTTCTTTTACCTCTTCGGCTTCAGGAGTAGGATGAAGGTTATCTTTAGATTGGAAACCTCCTCGGGGTGGACTATCTGAATAGTAATCGGTATCTCCGACAGGGGAGTCGGGAACTTGCAATTGATAATCTTAAGAGGAGGAGGACGGAAAGTATTCTTGAGAGAATTCGAGAATCTCAGAATGGACTGATTTTCTTTCCCTCCAATTTCTTCTATATATGATCTTTTCGGGGTCAGACACTGAAGGTGTCTTTGGCTTAGACGTATCTGACCTCAGGTGTGGCTTACGAGGAGCCAGGACTGCAAATAGATTTATCAAATCAACAAACGTGGAGTCGCCAAGGTAAGGGATCTACAACTCTCAACTCTCCATACTCACCTACTTGAAGAGTGAATTAGATTTTGTCGAGGCCCAGGGATTTTAATTTTCTCAACTTTGTTCCCCGGCAACGGCGCCAGAAGGTGTTGTCGCTCCTAGAGACAACCTAGAGTTGTAATAGACCAGTGCCTAGGACATCTTAGTATAGCATGGAGCGTATAATATAATGTATGAAGTTTTCAACTTCAGCTCACATGTTATCTCCTGTAAACAGGGAAATAAACTAGAATGGGACCAAACTCTCAGAAACTGATACAGGAAAAGAAATACTGCAGAGGCAAGGTGTAAAACTCTAATATAAAGCATCAGACAATTCAGAGACAGTTTACTGCAAAGCGGGCCGATTCAGAAATACTTCACAGACATAAGTTATCAGAAGGTGTATGTAGTGAAAGAAATATTGAGAAGATATTAGTTAACATTGAGCTAATACCCAGATATACAATACCACCATGCATGGGATTACCAATCTAAGAATCCATACATGATAATAGCATTTTAAAAGCACCCTCCCAAGGAAACTAATATAGCAGAAGTATGGTTAGCTGAATAATGGAACAGAATATCATGCATGAGCCATATTTAAAGCGCTTGACTGATCTGAGCATGGGCATCAACTAGGATGAATCCATACCAAAAATCAGTGAGCCACTCGCATTCCAAAACATGATACAGGAAGCATGGATGAAATGAAATGATCTATTTAAATAACACATAAGAGAAAGTTACAGACTATGAAATACCAAAGACTAGAATCCTCTTTAACAGATGGAACTCCTCCTCACTGAGACCCTATGGGCTCTGAGCCTTCATACAAAAGTTCTACAAAATGTATACAGAAAGCCTTTCACTGCATAATTTTCTGATAAAATCTGGAACCCTTTACAATGTGTTTCTTCATGGCTTTTATAGCTGAAAGAGGAGCATAGGTGGTAGGTGGAAAACTAAATGCAGAATTAAAACTCATAAGAGAAAGAGGGCCGAAGCCCATCCTGTTTAAATTTTCTGCATTTATTTCTAGTGTGTTTCTTCCGCTTCCATTTACTCTGGTATGATCCTGATGTACTCTAATGGCAGCACTGTGCAGTGCTCTGGCGAATAAAAAAAATGGTGAAGTGAATAACTGAATATTCTTCCATACCGCATTAACAGCTTCTCTGGTAGTTTGGGACTATGGTCAAGGCAGAAATCTTCAGGAACACGGTAAATAATAAAACTGATATGGGCGGTTTTCCTTTAGAACCATCGACTGATGTGAAGCCCCTGCTGACTTAGTTTTCTATGCATTGAACTCTCTGCTGTTGTAATATGAACTGTGTAATCATGGCGGCCCTTCCCACCTGGTAACCCTGGAGAACACAGCACTCGGTCATGAAATCCATGCATACGGGGGTGATTGTGGAGGACGGGAGAACAATGGCGCGGCGGTGGTGGAACAGTGTTTTATGCGTAAAAATGGTGAAAATTGCAATGATACGGTGTGTAATAGGGTTAGGTGGAGAAATGCATCGTGGGTCGTGTGATCATGGTCTATAGGCGTAGATCAACGGCGGAGATCAAACAGTGGAATGATATATGAGATGGGCGAAATACATATGAAACATTTACATTTTAATGCAAAATGCGAAACTTTAGACTTTGGTGGAAATGCAAAGGACATACATGAAATGCAACGGAAATGCGTATGAGGTGGGACCCATATGGAATCGCAACTCACAATCAGAGATCAGGAGCGGGGACTAATCGCAATTGCAAATTGGGGAATATGCGATGCGATCAATCGCAAGGGACGGTGATCGGAGGGGAGTTGCGATCGGAGCGATCGTAGGTGGATATGCGATTGCGATGGGGAAGGAACTTGCGATGCGATCAATCGCATCGCAAATATTTGCGATGGACTGATTGGGAGGCTACACATGAATGCTGTGATTGCGATGGTGCGATCAAAGGGATTTGCGATGCGATCAGAGGATTTGCGATGCGATCGCATCGCAAATATTTGCGATGGGCTCATCGGGGCATACAGATGAATTTTGCGATTGCGATGGTGCAGTTAGTGCCTTAAGGGTCAGCGCTCGATTTCAGGCTAAGGGCTTATGTGGGGAAGTGGTTGGGGCTTGCGGTAAAGGAGATAGGCCTTATATATGTTTGAATATGGGTTTTTTGGGCCTTTTTATGCAGTTTCGAGATTAAGGGATGAAAAGGGACATTCTGCAGGGATGCAAAGGGTGAATAAAGGCCTTTGGAGCACATATTTTTAGTAATCAGTGAGGCTTATTGACTCCAGAATAGTAGAGGGAAAGGGATTAAAGAGCAGGGAATCATGAAAGGCTTCAAGGATGATGTATTTTCAGGAGGAATCCATTCTTTGAAAGCTTAAAGACAGCTTGACCCTTTGTTTGCTTGCCAAAAATTAGTAAGGGGCTAAGATGATCAACACATTCAATCTTCTATTACATCCAATTTTTGTACATATTAATTATGACCATATTTTTTTCTTAAAAATAAATTGTTTTTTTTGTTTTCTAACTATTTGAAGGAAATTAAAGCAATGTGATGCTTTTATCCTAGGAAAACATAGCAAACAACCATTTCATGATTTTTATTCCACAACATGTATAAATATTTCACTAATTCTTTCTAATTTGTGTAGCCCTATGCATATTCCTTCTAAAAAAGGAAATAAATAGATGATGACTTTTATTAATTAGTACACTAGCATGTCTTGGGTATACTTGTTGAAGAGTAAATCAAAAGATTTTGAAATTTTCAAAAAATTTCATGTATTAAATGAAAATTATGCACAATCACATATTCTCCCTATTCTTACCAATAATCGAAGAGAATATACTTCTAATGAATTTGAAAATTATCTTTGCCAACCTAGGATTCAACATTTGTTCCTTACACTCCTCAACAAAATGGTGTAGCTAAAAGAATGATCAGGATGATCTTAAATATGGTACATTTAATTATGTTCCTCAAAAATGTAAAATTGATGTTTTTGGTTGATGTATTTCTATGTGCAGTGTATATCAAAAAAAAATGTCCATCTCATGTTCTAAAAAACAAGACTCATGAAATCCGGTATGACCACATTCTTCTAATAAAGCATATTAATAGTTCTTGTTCCACCCACTATGCCTTGATTCCTAAAGAACTAAGAAGAAATATTAATGCATGGATTAAAAATCGCATCTTATTAGGGTATTCATATACCACCAAACCATTCAATATCTATGATGAGGTAAATAAGAAGTTTATATTTTCTAGAGATGTGATTTTTCTTAAATCTTCCAAGACTGACAATATTGTTGAGCACCAACTTGATCACTTTAATAGATTCAATAATGTAAAAGGTTATTATGAATTTCATAATTATATTCCACATCTTGAATGGGGGATCCAGGTCTTGGATCAGTCGATGGAGTATCTTTTTTAGGCACTATCTCCCCCTTATGAAATTTCAACTAACCCTTAAAATAAGGTAGACCCTTTAAGAAATGTGATTAAGAGGATAGAAGGGATAAATATTTATGTATCCCCATCTTAATAAAAAAATCAAATTGGACCATCTCAGAAAGGCCCCCCAAAATGGCTCGCAAAAACACTTGAAAATGTTCACCCCAATGAGGTCCGAAAGACAATAACCATAAGCTCCACTAGACAAAATGGAGGTGATGTAGATGATTATTATTCAACTTATGAAATGGATGTTTCATATGATTGTGAATTTAATTTGTCTACAAATTTTCAACCAACTTACATTAAAGAAGATACTTCTCATAATGAATGGAAATACACAATGTATAAGGAGTATGATGCTCTCATAAAGAATGGAACATAGAAGTTGGTGGGTAGACCAAGGAAAATTTTGGGGAGAAATTTCACTAATTGACTTTTGTTTGGACATTTTATAAAAAAAAATTATTTTCCTATATCATCAAAAGATGCCTATTTTTTAACATATATATGATCAAATGGATGATATTCACCAAAAATTACTAATTTTAATAGAAAAGTACATGTTTTTTATTGAATATTTTCCTATATTCTATATGTATGAATTTTCAAGCCGAAATAATCACCTATAATACTATACATATGCATAATATTTTAATCCTTAAAAAATACTCTATGGTGGACCATCCATTTCGAACCAAATCAATTGACTGCAAGTGGGTCTACAAGAATAAGTATAAATCAGATGGCTCACTTGAAAATTATAAAGAAAAGCTCATGGAAAAAGTATTTTCACATAAATAAGGTGCCAATTAGGAAGAGAGCTTTGGCTGCACAACAAAATGGGCCACCATCAAACTCTCTTTCTCATGGCAACTCAAAATGGATGTAAATTCCATTAGATGGATGTGAAGACTACTTTCATGAATGGAGACTTCATAGGAAATGTCTTCATGTCTCAACCAGAGGGAGTTATTGTGAATAGACAATAATATAAAGTATGTAAACTCATAAAATACTTATAGGGCCTAAAACAAGCACCACAATCTTGGTATAAAAGATTGAATAAGCATATTCTAAAATTAAATTTCAAACACTTTAATCTTGATGATGAAACTTTATTTGACAAGAAAGTTAGTTAAACTATTTTCTATCCTGTAGCATATGTAGATGATTTGTTTATAATAGGGAATAATGAAAAATACATTGCATCCATAAATAAAGGGTTAAAGAGAGGATTTGAGATGATAGATTTGGAACATGTTAATACTACTTGGGAATTGAAGTCACCCAACATCCAAGTTATATATTCCTCTCCCAAAAGAAGTAAATTGGAGAATTGTTGAACAAGTTGGCATGGCTAAGTGCAATTATCTGTCCAATCTAATGGAAAAAAATATAAATCTCACATTTAAAGAAGGAAATGAATTTGAGGATGAAAAATAGGTATAGATAACTCTCATAAGTCTTATCTAAATCACAGCTACCAGAATATACATTTCATTTGTTGTTGGAATCCTTTCTATATTTGATAAAAAATCTTTGTGAAGTACATTGGTCTGCTGCAAAAGGATTTTTAAAGTACTTGAAAGGAACTCAAGGATTAACTCAAATATTAATAAGTGGAGAATTTCAGCTTGATTAAATATTTAGATTCATATTTTGATGGAGATATAGAGAATGGGGTGTCTAAATTAGGGTGTGTAGCTACAGAAGAAACTAGGGAGATTGTGTGCCTTAGGAAAATTCTTGAAGACTTATAGGAGAAACAAGTGAACTATACTTCCCTTCTAATTGATAATACTTCTTCAATTAAATTGTTCGAGAATCCCAAATTCCATTATCGAATTAAACATATAAACACAAAGTATCAGTTGATTTGACATCATGTACATGAAAAGCCTATTCATCTATGACATTGTTCAACAAATGACCAAATTGTATACATGTTCACTCAATCATGTAAAATAGAAATGATTGAAAAATTCAAAATGATTCTTAGACTAACAAACACCACTTCAAATTAATGGGGAGAATGTTAGACACTTGATCATCAAGGATTGATTGAGAAAATTGTAAATATGTAAATTAGGTAAATTTAAAAAGGTATAATAGAAAGAGACCTTGGAATATGAATCCCAGAGGTCACATATTATGTTATATAATCATGTTTACATTAATGCAAATCAACATTCAGGAGCAATTCCTTGTCACAACTATTTTTATTATGAATATTCTGGAATATTCTAAAGTATTTGGCTCTATTAAAAGAAAAATAGAACTTTGGGGTATGGGTAGGCACTTGGGGGTTATAGTGGTAGTGGTTAGAATCAACGCGATATGAAGCGAGTACCTAGGGATTATAGTGGTAGTGGCTGATATGAAATTGTCCCAATTACTAATTAGTGTAGTAAAAAAAGATAAATTCAAAAAAAAAAATTTAAAAGAGAAAAAAAAGAGATTATCTCTAACCTCTTAGAAATTAGAAAAAAGGAATGAAAGAGAAAGTTACACTAATAATCAATATAGCATGGAGTTGATGAATCTTGTTTTTAGCGAAATAGTGTAAATCCCATTTAAAAAAAAAAGTAAAGAAAGAGAAATTTACACTAATAATCAATATAGCATGGAGTTGATGAATCTTTTTTTTAGAAAAATAGTGAAAATCGCGCGTAAACATTGAAAGAAAAATCACTACATTGTTCGCTTAAGAATCGATGAAATCCATGTCAATTAAAATGTCTTTTATTTTTTGTATAAACTAGCACAATCACATTGACTAAATTGATTGATATAATCGGATAGGCGTATAAAAAATACATCTACAACCATATTTATCAATGTGGTTGATATTAATATAAACTGAAATATTTGTGATTGAGGTAATTTGAAAGAAGAAAAAAAATATGATGGTATAACATAATCATTTTCTATTTGGTAAATGAATATTTGTGATTGAGTTCATTTTAAAGAAAAAAATATGATGTTATAACATACTCATTTTAGTTAGTAAATGAACCTCACACAAAGGTCATCATCTTTATCCATAGATTCCTAATTAAATCTTTATGAATGAGTGCCTTAAACGTGAATTCATATTGTTCATGCTTGGTTCAAATTGACAAATTCCTCATTGTTGAACATTGGTGTCTAAGTTTCATTTTTTTTTTGTTGATCACATCAAAATTAGCAAATGGCATGGTAAATTAGCAACATTTTAAGGCAATTTGTCAATCTAATGTGGAATTGTTTAACTTTTTCCTTAAAATTTTCTAGGATTATTGGTTATACAATGTGATCTTCCAGCGTTTTGAAAATGAATTCAATGCTTAGATTAAAGGGCATGTGAGCATTACATTGTTTTAACTTATACAAGAGTGTTTATTAAAAAAGTACATGATGATTGATTGCTCTTATATATATATATATATATATATATATATAATGATAATGATGCAGGATCTTCTACCCTAGGTTAGTCATTTGCAAAATGGGTTAGTTTGTAAGTTAGGATTTAATTAATTAATGTATATTTTCTATGTGTTTTAGGAGAGAATTGAAATTATTGTAATTAGGAGAAAATTTGAAAGGATTATGGAAGCTTGAGAAAATTGCGGATAAGGGATTGAAAGAGATATTCCAGAGATTAGATAAGAGATGTTAGGGATTAAGAGAGATATTTTTGGAATTAGTTTAGGGATATGGAACCTACCTTAGGTTCTAATCCATTTGTATAAATAGGTGAGCTTTTGAGGCATGTAAGCAAGTATATGAAGAAGATTCTGTAAGTGTGAGGAGAGGCCAAGGTTGAGGCCAAGTCCTCTATAAATATTTGATTTTCTGAATTAATCATCTCAGATATTGAGTGTGCATTTGATTTTCAGTATTATGTGTTTGTTTATTTTCTAAGTTGCAGGCCTATGGCCTGTGATGCCATCATTTGGTATCAGAGCCATTCTTTCGATCTTTTTTCATGAACTTTTGAGTATCGATTTACATAATTCCTGCAAGGAAGACATATCTCTCTCGTTCTACACAGGTTATGTTAAAAGGAGATTGTTGAAGCATTAAGTGGTCAAGCACACGCTCTTCTTGGATTTGATGAATCAAACAAAGATGAAAACGGTATTGTTGCATGAATACGCTATCTGCGAATGGTGAGAGCACCTTGCAGCTTTGAAGCGGTGCTTATTTTTTATTCAGCTTATTGAATTAGCTTTTAATTTCACGCTTGTAAATTTGTTAAATTTATTGTGTTAAACAAAGAGAAATGTAGCACAAAGAGGAGTGTTCTCTGTTTTGCAGATTGTTAACCTGTAAATTTTTGTCTAACAAACCGCCATAAAGCCTTGGAGGAAACCAATCAGTGGAGCCTATGGTGTATGTGACTATTTTTTTTTCCAAATTAGTATCTTAAAAACCAAGAGCAGTGAATTGGAGAAGCTACAGACTGGTGCAGAGGATTCGACTAGAAAACGTGTTCGCAAATTCCATGGAAATACTCATCCACAATTTCTTTTCTTGAAACAATACAAAATATTTTCAGCCTAGCAAATATCGCTGAATCCGCATAATTTATATTATATATCCCCTGTATTTTCCATTACACAAGCAAGCTCAACATCTTTGCAAATTTCACTAAATCCAGAGTCATTTATGAAACTTATGACATCTTTAATTTGATAAATCTGTACAGAGTAACGCATAATCTGTGGTGAGAAATGGTAATGCTATCCGTTTTTGCTAGAAGAAAATGAATTAACAAGGACTTCAGAGAATAATCTATCATCTGCTATTTCTTCTAAGAGAAAATAAGTTAGACAAGATTCCCAATAGGCGTATCCATCAGTAAAAGTATTTTAAATGTTAGCATGGTTTACAATAGTGTGCCTAAAAGAATATTTTTATGGAGATTCATAGTTTCAAAAGGTGGTTCAAAAAACTAAAGACGTTTATAATGCATGAAAACTCATGAATGGGAAGAGAGATATGAGTAATTTATTTCAATGCATCTCTTTCTTTTGTAAATACAACTTACTTTTATTAAACAAAGTAAAAGGTTTAGTGGAATATTAAAAACTCTCCATTTTTGAAAGTTTAAAATGAATCAGTTATCACTTTTCATTAAATTATTTTATCCTTATGGAGAGATAAGGGAAAAGTGACGTGTGTGGAGTAATAAGAGTGAGAGTTATAATAAGATTTTTTGGGAGTAATTTTTACATATTTTTAGAATTTAAGGGAAACGAAATTGTAACACTGAATGTCCAAAGTTTATAATGTAATTTGGTGTGAAGTTCAAGCATAGATAAAAATTGAAGTCAAATTCAAATAGAAATTGAAGTCAAATACCAAATTATTGGTTGTAAAGTCACGGAGAGTCTTAAAAATGAGTTAAAACATGAGTTTTAAAATTGAATGAGGTCAAGAGTTTCTCAATATGAAAATTCAAGTCAAAGTCCATTAATGAAGATTTGATGTCAAAGTTTGAAGTAAAAGAGTCAAAAATTTTAATGTAATTGGGTGCATGATCGGCAGAGCCTAACACCCAAGAATATGGTTATTATGAAGATAGTTTTAAGAAATATTGTAGTGATTGTTTGCGGTAAAGAGGAGCAAGGATTTCTTGGAAAGAAAGGTTCAAGTGAAGTGAACCACTCACCATGTTTGGAGGAGACAACTTCGTTGCATGTTATAGTGGACAATGTGAAGTTTAGGATAGAAGATAAAGATGCAGGATCGAGAGAAAAGTTAGATGATGCCATAGTAGTTGGCATTAATAATAAAGAAAGAGAAATTGTTGAATTAAAGACACAACTGGACGTGTTTCTATAGATACTACAAACAAAAATATATGAATGGAAAATAAAAAGAACAATTAAATGGCCAGTTAAACAATTGATGGAACGAAGATTGAAGCAAAAACTAAAATTGCAGAAAAATATATATATTTGTGCACCTAAACAAGGATCATTTTTGAGTGACGAGGATGATGAACATATGGATATGGACGAGGAAGAGTCACTGGGCAGCTCAAAGGACTATATGCTACATAAGGAAGATATACATGAAGCCATTAGTGAGACCTCCAGCTCTCATGATTTTAAAACTAATACTTATTTTGTGCTCGTAGGTAGTGAAGAATCGCAAGAAACTAAAAGTAAGCTAGAAATTATGGAAGCTCAAAAACCATTCAAGGAACCTATGAAAATCTACAAAGGCATAGATATGGAGGATATTACTGCAGAAATAGATTTTTTAGAGGATTGGTTGAATAATCCAAAGACTAGTTATAAAACAAATGAAATGATGATAAACTGCAACAATTTCATAGAGGACGAGGATAAGATTTCAATGAAGAAAATGCAGTGGCAAAGTGGCAACAATGAATACGACTTCGAGGAGAAGAAGAAAAGAAGGATAGTTGTGTGGTATCTTAGTGAGTTCATGGAGAAAAAATATATAGCACCAAGGAAAGAAGCATACATTAGCAAGGAGAAGGGACAACTACATCAGAAGCCTCGAAACACAGAACATCGACAATATGCCAAAACAACTACTTTACTGCAAATGAAAGTTTTGGATCTAGGAGGATTCTTAACATTTTATGAATATTGATGGTCAGGAGACTGTGTTTTCTTTTCACCTTGGGAATCTAATGCAAGAGCATCTACTCTGGGTTAGTCATTTACTAAATGAGTTAGTTTGTAAGTTAGGAATTAATTAATTAAAGTATTTTGCCTATGGTTTTAGGAGAGAATTGGAATTATTGTAATTAGGAGAAAATTCAAGAGGATTATGAAAACTTGAGAAGATCGTGGATAAGAGATTGAAAGAGAAATTTTAGAAATTAGATGAGACATGTTAGGGATTAGGAGAGATATTTTGGGAATTAGTTTAGGGATCTAGAACCTACCTTGGGTTCTAACCATTTGTATAAATAGGTGATCTCTTGAAGGTGATCCATTTGTATAAATAGGTGATCTCTTGAAGGAAGTGTTTGTGATCTGTTAGCAGTCATTGCACGGTGTGGGTATTGGTGACAGCTTAGTTTTCGAATGGTGAGAGTGCCTTGCAGCTTTGAAGCTTTCATGCGGTGTTTATTTTTTATTCAGCTTATTGAATTAGATTTGAATTTCACGTTCGTGAATCTGTTGAAATTTCCTGTGTGTTAAAGAAAGAGCAATGTTCAGCACAGAGAGGGGCGTTCTCTATTTTGCAGACTGTTAACCTGTAAATTTCTGTCTAAAGTGCCATAAATCCTTGGAAGAAGCCACACAGTGGAGCCTACGGTGTAAGTGACTATTTTTTTTTTTCAAATTTTTATCGTAAAAACCAAGAGCAATGAATTGGAGAAGCTACAGACTGGTGCAGAGGATTCCACCAGAAAACGCATCTGGAAATGCCATGGAAATATTCATCCACAATTTCTTTGCTTGAAACAATACACAGTATTTTCAGTGAAGCAGATATCACTGGAGCCGCATAATTTCTCTTATAAATCCCCTGCATTTGTCATTACACAAGCAAGCTCAACATCTTTGCAAATTTCACTAAATCTAGCGCCATTTATGAAAATTACGACATCTTTAATGTCATAAATTTGTACAGAGTAACGCATAATCGATGGTGAGAAATGGTAAGGCTATCCGTTTTTTCTGGAAGAAAAGGAATTAACAAGGACTTCACAGAATATTCTATCATCGGCTATTTCTTCTAAAGAAAATTAGCCAGGCAAGATTCCCAATATGGAGTAGCCATCAGTAAAATTAGGAGTAGTCTATACTGCGACTTTTTGGAGATAGATGTGACATGTCTATTGATGGGCATGCATACATACCATGCAATTTTCGGCGACCTTGATTAACGGACAGTTTCATTTTCCGGCAAGTATACCATTCTTCCGTGGTCTTCCCGCGCTTGCGTTGATTTGAATTTTGTTATCTCCACGCGCGCCGATTTGAATTTTAAAATTGTTCTCTCCACGGGCGCGACTACTACAACAACGGTTTGCCTTCCAATCTCAGCAACGGCCCCAATCCCAGCTTGGACTATGGTTTCAAGGGTGCCGAGATCGCCATGGCCGCCTACACATCGGAGCTCCAGTACCTCGCCGACCACGTTCAATGCCTCATACTGGGTCATCGCAGGAGACGCAGGATATGCACTTGGAGTGAATGGTCCAGCGCACCCACCCCAAGCGTCCATCGGGAGGGTTTCAGCTACAACAGCCATGGTTTCGGCAAGTCTATTGACAGGCCTCTCGTCTTTGAGATTGACAAAAACAACAATCCAATGGGTAAGAAATGGAAACGCGAAATGCGTTACAGGTAATTATCTGCCCCTTTCCTAGAGCTCAAGAACGTAGACAACATTTTTTGAAGATTCTGCTCCAGCATATGTAAACCTCCGAGATCTGGCTTGCATTGGCTAATGCTGAGTCTATCACTTAAATCACCCAAAATATTTATCTCCAGAGACAGTAAAAGGGCTCTGAGTTTGACTTCTTGGTAAGTGCTCCAAGGAACAGCACTCAAATATTTCATACATTCATCCATGCATTGCTGAAACAGAAATTCAGAAGCAACTGGTAGAATAGCAAGGGCTTCATCCACATTTGAGAAACTCAAGGGTTTTCCTGCATGAGAAGAATACATGAGCTAAATACATTTAATATAAATCTCATCATTGTAACGGCTTGGTACAGTGAATTCAAAAGGCTGCTTCTTCTCCAAGGACCAGCGCTCAGACAACAAGGTATCATAGTATTCAGATTTTCTTAGCACGTTGGAATGAACATGAAGAGGATTTCTTTGGTAACCAGTTCCATCTGTGTGGATAAACTTCAATTGAACGTCAGTGGTGCTGTGATCTCCAAATTGCAGTTCATCCGCCATTGTTACCTGCAAATTGGATCTCTTCAGAAACTTGTAATGCAAATCTAAATTTTTCAAAAACCCCAAATTCAAGACCTTTTGGAAACTGTTTTAAAACAGTTTAACACTTACCGTTACTGCTTTTTACCAGCCTTTACTTGCACCTGTGAAACCTGGAATGCAAATCGTACCTATTAAAAAACCTGGAATTCAAAAGCTTTTGAAACTTTTGAGAAATCACAGTTATTGCTTTAATCCCTACTTGGTCCTCTGGTAGAAGCTAGTTAATCCCTTTACAGATCTCTCAGTTCTAATATTGTGCCTCGCAGTTCTATTATTGTGCCGATTATTCATGGACATAGTTTTTTATTTTTTTCCCTTATTATAACAATGCTTGTTCTCATAGAGTTTTTGATTTTTTTCCCATTAATGATCATGTTTGTGTTCATGATTCAGGCTATTGCTTTTTTTCACAAGTCTTACTATCCAACCCGACAACATCTAGCAATAATAACATAAAATATATTAAACCATTATCCATATTAAAATAATTATTTTGGTAAAGTTAAATATTATAAATTGCATTGGTCAATTCTATGATAAAGTTGTTTTATTAACATTTAATGAAATGATTTACTTTATCAAAGCCTATTTGCAAATATGGTAAAGTGGTGGTGGATCTCTATGGTTAAGAATCTCATTACATGTTTTTGTAAATGTATAATAATAATAATTATTTAAAATTAATTTATAATTTAGTAGTTTTATAATTTATACTTTAAATAGTTACAAGTTTTTATTTTCGTTAAAATTTAGTATTTTTTTTTTTTTTAAATTGTTAATTTTGAATATGTAATGTAAAAAAAATTGAGAATTTTCAAACACCAAGTCTATTAATACATTTTTTTAATGCATATTAAATAAACAAAACTCAATATATTTAGAAAAAATTATGTTGCAGAATTCCAATGAAAATAGGAAGAAAATTTCAAAACAGTTATACTTCTATGTTAATAAAAATTTCTTATAAAATCTTATAGAGAGAAGTGATTAAATCTATGGGAAAACAAGTATATATTTCAATGTTAATAACTTAACATTTTTCAAGTCCAATGTTAATAAGATATGAATTTAATTGTTTTCAAATTCTAATAAAAAACTTGATTAGAATTAGCTTTCGACATCAAAGTTGAATTTGAAATTTATTAAAATAAAGTAAAATAAAATAAAAATTTATTGACTTAAAAAAATCAGATAATTATACATGCAAATTAGCTCTACTTTCTCTCTCTCTATATATATATTTATCCAATGCTATTGATTTTTATGTTAATTAAAATAAAGACTTTCATTAGTAGAAACAAAACTATGTGTTTAAATAAACTATTGTTTTAATCTTAATGAACTTAGGTACTCAATCTCCACTATTGATTTTTATCTTAATTAAAATAAAGATTTTCATTAATAGAAACAAAATTTTATGTTTGAATAAACTATTGTTTTAATATTTAATGAACTATAGTTTTAATCTTAATGAACTTAAGTACACCATTTTCAGTCACAGAATCTTAAAAAACCATTGCTTTTGATTAAATTTTGATGACTATTGCTTTTGATTAAACTTTAATTCTGAAAACTTTTAATTAAACTTTAATTCTCATTTCTCAAGTTTAATTAAAGTGTTTTTCAATACATTAATAAAATGGTAAGGAACTTAATTATTGTATTTTCAATCAATCAAACCAAATATTAAAAACATTTTTGATTAAGTTTTTATTTTGATTAGAATGAGGTCAATTATGGCAATTTCCACCGAATTAGGGTTCTAGCCTAATAAAGACAGGATTTTTGTTACAGTTTATTGTTGAGATACAGTTCTTAACCCATTATAAATTAGGGAAATAATTAAGAAATTGAGGCAACCTACACCTATCCCACTACTTTCCAATGTACTCATCATGGATTTTCATATTTCAGTATACAAGGATTAAAACTTATTAATACATTTTATTTTATGGAGTCGTAATTTTGTCACAAGTTTCATGTTTTGAATAGTTGCCAATCTATTGTGACTTAGATAAGCCTTAAGAACAGTGACACTCTAGGTTATATTACTATTCCCACTCCTTCCACAAATGTGTGCTTATAATGCCAACACTTTCACAGTTATTTCTGCAGAAATTCCAACATTTAAGGTGTACACCAATTGATACAAGAATGAAACATAAATGTACATGCAACTTGTTCATATGATGCAAAATTGATAGGTAATTTATTAAATAGCTAAATTACTGGAAACCTCGAGTTTCAGCATTCTACCTACTAACCCAAATGAAACTCGGACCATTACATTTTTAATGATCTACACTCATCACCTTCTGTGAAGAGAGAAAATAAAAGTCAAAAACCTAAATCAATCTAGGGAGGTGTATGAAACCAACATGGCACGACTTTTCCCAATGCCCAAAAAGATGACAATAGGTCCACAAGCCACATGTTTTACAATTTAACTTACAGATGACTCACTGTATGTGTTTTAATTTGAGGTTAGACTGATGTTAAAAAAAAATTGAGACTACAAAGCAAAGGTAGTGTCACTTGAACAATCTCTGACTAGATTTATAATACCATCCCTTATTCTATAAAACTGATCACATGCAAATGAATCCAACATTTATACAAAGAGAAGCTACCTAATCCATTAAGCAAAATATGCTACAATGGAAATTTTCTTCTACCAATTTTGCACAGCACAACATCTTGTAACCGCTCAGGTATGTTGAGTAGCAATAGAAAGAAGCCAAGATATGCTAAAAAAAATCTTGATAAATGCTAGACATAGAGAAAAAATAATAATTTTCCAACGCCTACATGAAAAAATTATTATATGCATATCCAATATCTAGTTACCAGAGTCCACTTATTGAAGGAAAAAAAAACAAATGATATATGCCATGTGATAAGTAAGCATCCCAATAATGTCAAATCAATGAGACAAGTAGGCATCCAATTAGTGAAACAAAAAACAGATGACATATTCCATATGATTAAGTTTTTTTTCACTTTGATGTCACTGTAATGTCAAATTAAAGAGACAAGTAAAAGCATCCAAATAGTGAAACCCAAAAAAATGACATATGTCATGTGATTGTGCTTTTTCACTCTGTTGTCCCTTGATTCATATGATGACAGTCATTGTTTCATGTGTAAACTGTTAAAGAATAGGTGAATGTGAAACAATCATTTTGTAAAACAGGTCATCCTATTCTAGAAGCATATTGTTTGATTAAATGAAAGTAACACAATTGTGGTTTGATATTATGTTTATGGTATCTAGAATTGCTACATTTCCTTCTTTTCTGTGTGACATATAACGTGAATGGGTATTAAAAATTTAAGATTCTACTATAATATATTTGGATATCTTCAAATGACTTTTAAATTTGCAACTTTTCCTTTTGTCTTTAAGAGATGTGAGTGTGTGAGAAACACTATCAAGAGATACTCATATAACATGGCTTTCAATTCTATTTAACATGTTTGTGGATGGATCTATGAGTAGCAATAATCTAATATTTTCTCAAATCACATCTGCAAATTATTAACTTTTATGGCATCTTAGACTTCATCAAAATTTTCCCTTACTCTGTGAAACAGTGTGTTGATGAAATATTTATGTATATCTTCAAGTATTCTAATAAATTACTTGAATCAACTGCAGAGTTTCCTCCTTTTATCAATATATATGATCTATAGAGATGAATACATTGAATAATATGATCTGTGTATCTTAAAATTACAAAATTTCCTATCCTCTTACTTTCATCTCTAGGAATCCATGGATATGAATATATATGAGTAGTAAATTACTTCTGCCTACTTCAATGATCAGGAATTTGATGCATAGAACTTTAAATTTTTGGTCTATTGTTAATATGGTGTAAAGGTAAGGATTTGATATATTTCTATTGTGGTGTTTAATACATTTATCAGGAATATGATGCATAAATTTTTAGAAGGGATTTGATATATTGCTCAACATGGTTGTTTATTGTTCATTGTTGGTGGAAATTATAACTGGAGTTCGATTTCTGGAGTTCCAACCGTAGCACTCAAAAGAAGACCTAGAAGGATCCCAAAGGAGGGGAAAGTAATATGTGCGAGTAATCCAAAAGTCTGCACTTGGATTTGGAGTTGACGGTAGACATAAACACTAAAAGGAAATATATGAACCTATAAATGATATTTGGCTTTATATATAAACAATTGACCAATTATTAAATACTACTGTTTATACCTTTTTTGTAGTTCAATTACATATTTCAATGGGAATTTTCAAGCATGAAGCATACTTATCTAGACCTTAAATTCTAGTAGTTTGAAGCGAATAAATGAAAGAGAATTTCCCACCTAATAGGATGAACATAAAGTCCAACAACTATCAGATCAAGAAATTTCTAAAGGTAATTAGGCATCGCATGCACTATCTTCAAAGAAATACTGGGGAAAGGAATCCTAAAACCTATCTTCAATCAAACAGTGGGGAAACATATGTTTATTCAAAATTAAAATAATAAAATTTATGCTTAATCGAACAACAAAAATTATTTCTTGAAGCTACAATTGAAACATTTACAAAGCTATCAGCTTCAACTCCTTGAGATCACTTCATTGCAAACTTTTCCAATGACAAGAAAGGGGATAATTTACCAGCGCGACTAAACTTCGATAGACTTTTGAATCCTCTAGCGCGATTGAAATTCGATGGACTGTTGAACTTGGGACGGGTTGTTGAATTCTCCGGTGTGAATGAACCAGAATGACGGGCATAACAATGAACCAGACTATTTACCAGCGCGAATAGTCGAAATTCAAATTTCAAATATCTCTTCCAAGCATGCGGGGGGAGCGGAGGGGAGAGGAGCGGCGTGGAGTGAGCGAGGTGGCAGAGGCAGGAGCGTGGGGTCCACTAGAGTTGAGTTGGGATGCCGTTGCCGAGTTCTCTTGCCATCGTCATCTGAGTTGGGTGGGGTCCACCTCCTATCCGGAAAGTCGCGGGGGTCATCGGAGGGAGCTGTCCCATCAGCCTGAGGTAGGATCCATTTATTCTAACGAAAGGCTCTTCCTTTACAACATTGCAAAAGAAACAAAGGATGGAAACATGTATGTGGATTCGTATGCAAGAATGCACTAGAGGGTTGGGGCAGAAAAATGAAAAATACCATCAACCGCCACAACAACTTTTTTGATGTGACAGGAAGAATTTGATACAGCCCATTTGCACTACTATTTTGAAAATCCTGACAAGTGTCTAAGTGAGACCATTTTGAAAATTAGCCACTCTTGATTCTGTAAAAGCTTTTATTAGTAATGTAATTCTGTGTACCCTTGTTGGATGAAGTGACTTTGACTAGGAAGTTTCCACAACATAATTTATTTATATTTTTCCCATGTTCTCGTGAATTTTTTTTCATCCTCACATCGATTATGTTATATATAAGCTCTACGTTGTTTTTATTACAATATTATTAGTCCCCTCACATCGATTTTGTTATATATAATTTCTACGTTGTCTTTATTATCATATTATTATTCTCTGCTAGGGCTGCATTCACTATAGCAATAGTTTTTGTTTTGGGTGGTTATTTGCTGGACACATAAACCAAAGAGGTTTTTTTCTCTTTTAAGAAAATATTTTTTTCAACACTGAAATGAATATTCCTTATTAACCAATTAACGGCTTTTCCATCTTATTTGGTCTCATATCGAGGCATAGTAATGATATGCATAAGATAAATTTGAATTTTTTCATGATTTCTACTTCAAATCTATGACATATAAGTAATTCTAGAAGTAAAGCTAACTTAATGCTAACATTAATTCTCGAGCACTTAATGTTGAAGATAGCTAAAAACACATAACCCATTTCTATGGAATTATATCGTAACCTAAATGGTAGCTACAGGGTATCATGTAACCAATTGTTCGCATGTTAGCCATCTATCAGGCTACTAAACCCCTGTCTCCCACAACTACTAATCACTTGTTTGAAGCTCGGTTAAAATCCCCTGTTTTAAGCTCAGGTCAATGAGACTTTGTTCCCTGTGCAAAGAGCATATATACCAGAACGGTTCAATGGATTCAAAATACTCCCAACCTCAATTTGAATCAGAGTCAGTTTTGGGACTAGATGGCTTCCTCCTTGCTTGATGCAGATTGGATTGTTGGTGGAGTCTTTTGCAGTAAAGATATCTTAATTTCCTGCACAGTCAATTTTCATTACTTTCCCTGAACCCTGAATTATCACTAGCTTCTTTCCCTCCAATTATGGACGAAACTCTTCTCAATTGATGCCATCACATATGTAGAGGCTCACACCCTTCTTAGACACTTTTTTGGGTGATTTTATTGTGAAAGGTCGGACCTTACGTGAGTTCAAGTCAAGGTCCAATCCAACCTTCTATTATATTATAGTGGTAGCTCAGGGTTGGGAATGGTATTAAGAGAGCTATCCTAGATTGATCCTGGTATAGAATTCCCATAGTGTTCAGTCAGGGCATGCACAAAGTTTGGATGGCTAACAACTACGGCACATGGATACGACACTAGATAGGAGGTACGTTCAAGCAGACACATGCCCATCGATATACCTCCACAACGTCCTATGCTTTAATGAAATCGAAGTAGAACCAGCCCCCTGCAGTTTGCTAACCTTAGGCTGATATCCAATAAGCTTGTTCCAGGCCTCCATCAACCACGGGAGGAAATCCACCTTACTATACTTCTCAAAATACCAGCACCCAACAAAGGCACGGTCCAACAAGCTCTTGGTGCACTCCCACATTACATCACGACCGAAACTAAGAAGTCTACAATCCTATTTCGGCTCGAAAGGCTTGTCTGCGGAAGTCAATTTTGATAGATATGCAGAGATGTGGTGTAATTTCGGGGATAGTCGGCCAAAAGTACTGCCATGCGAAGAGGTCGTTCCGGAAGTCTGAAGAGCAGCAATAACACTGGGAGATTAGTGGGAATGTGGATCCAGACAACAAAGGGGATTTTTTCCACTCTCCTCCACATCGAGTGCATGCAGGAACGCATCATCATAAGGGTGGTCATATTGAGGTGTCGAAGGATTTAAGAGGATAATATAAAAAGATATGGAAGGACAAGATAACCCCTTTAGAATTAAAGAGAGGATCCATGATCCCGATCCAGATCACCACCGAAAAGACGCGAGTAGCTGATGCAGAACGATCAAACATTTAAAAGGAGGTACGACTACCCTGAACCAATCCAATCAGATTGGTCTAATACTACTAAAAAATCACCTTAATAAGGTCCAAATGAGAAATCCCCAGTGAGGACATTACTAAAGCCTATAAAGTACACCAACCATCGTTTGGGTTAGAGGAAACATGTACCCTCTCAGAAAATTTGAATTTTCTGATCGTGGTCATCAACCATCCCACCTGAAAAACCAGAGAAATGCAAGCCGAGTGAATAGTCCCCGAGTATCATGCCCAGGCCACACCAGTGGGTTTCTAGAGAAAATAAATAACAATCCTATAATCGCCTTAAAGGCAAATTATATTACCTCTGGAGCACAGCAGCAATAGATAAACTATCCTATATTCCACCATGTATCACAAATTTTAACCTTAAAGCTTTTCCATGGCTTTCTATAGAAACAGAGCTCTAAATCCAAAAAGCATAGTTGATAGTCCTGTGACCGAAGATCCAAGGGTCCGAGAAAACTCCAGAGCCGACACAGTAGTGCCCCAAGGTTTTGAAACGTGGTTGAATAAAATAAGAGACATGAGCCTCGAGAGTCAATCCCTCATAAACTCTATCTTATCTTCAATGTCGACATTGAAGTAAAAGTCATTCTTAATAGAAAACACACCAGAGAAATATCGACCCTTTCCTATCAATAATATATTCGACCTTCGACCTTCGAGAAACATTGTGCTCTCTTCCTAACCTTATATTTGTGCACCATTTGTGCACCATATTGCTGAATTCATATTTTTGCTCTTAATTTTCGTTCACTAATGACACTTGTGCACCATATTTTTACTCGTAATTTTCGTTCATTGATGACACATGCGCACCAAAGTAGTGTGTTTTTTTTTGCAGCTGCCATTATCCTAATATGAAACCCGAGAATTCTCCAAAAAAATCTCCAACTGAAACCAAGGAATTCTCTAAAAAACTCTCAAACTTTCTTTCAAAAAATAATCCTGCAAAAAATTCTCCCTGTCCCTATGAAAATATTGAGTACTAGCACAGATGTTGTTAAACACACCCATGGTGAGGAAGGTAAATACACAAGACACATGCAAAAGATAAAACTTTGATGCTATACTACTCACAATGATACATACTTATGATACATGGAGTGACCCTAGGATTCCATATTCCAGGGTCTCTTGGACTTCCTATGTTCGTTCATCCTTTACACCTACCCATAGAGGATTAGGTGTCCAACATTCCCCCCCTTAATCCGAAGGGGTATGTGTGAGTCCAAGAAGAGAGTTGTAATAAAAATCTGCAAAGTATGCATGGCATCACTTAGGCTTAATCAACTCTCTGAAATGTTGGCATAAAGAGGTGGTTTAAGGATGACCACCAACAATGGAACACTTATTGCAGTTCCCGAAACTCTTCCAAATCTGGCAAGAAGCTGAGGGCTTCTACTAGGGGAAGTGTCCCTCATATTTGAAGAGGGATACCTTCAACCTAGAATAAGGGAGGTCTACAACCTCTGATGGTTTAAGGATGACCACCAACACTAGAATGCTTAATGCATTTCCCAGAACTCTACCAAATATGGCAAGAAGTTGAAGTCTTCTGCTAGAGGAAGTGCTCTGAATTCTTTGAAGAGGAAGAATATCAACCTCACATGGATGGTTTAAGGATGTCCACCAACCAAAGGAATGCTCATGGGCATCCATGTCCCTGGCTACAACTCTGAATCAGGAATGACAAGTTGTGGCTCAGGCTCACTTGAACTGTTGTGTCTCTGGCTATAACTCTGAATTTGGAATGAGAGATTGTGGCTCAGGCTTGCTTGAACTGCTATGTCTCACTTGATGTGACTTCAAATCTTGTAGATGACCACCATTTCCCCCGCCTGTTAGGTACAAGGTGAGATGATGGCGAAACCTCAACTGCAAGTTTGTTCAATATTCTAGAACAAGTTTTGACATGCGACTTAAACATCTTCTTGGTTGTTGATGCCCATTGCCAAGAAGCGATCCATCCAAGATGAATCTTTGTTCTTGCAGGAGGCTTATTTCTGAAGCATCTGTGTGAAGAATGGGTGTGCCAACCACAGTGCTTGCATGGGTGAAGATCAAAACAATGATATTTGATATGGCCAACTCGATCACAGTGTTGGCATTTTACAATCTGTTGTTGCTGCTTTGGAAAAGGAACATGATCTGGAACAGCTGAAGGTGAATTGTCATGAAGAAATCTGACACTCTGAAATTGAATGGGCTTGGAGTAGTCTGAAATATGAAAGGAAAATTCCTTTTCATATCCAAGACCACTTTTGTGCTTGTTATGGACAAGCTCTTCCCAAGTTCTGATGATAGGCTTGGGAAGTGCAGGCTGGATTTCTGCATCTGTATGTAACTTTGTTGCTTCATTGGGCATCGAATCTAAATCAACTTCAATTTTATATTCTTGGTGTTGATGGGAGTCTATCTCAATGTTCTGAACATAAACAAGTTTAGAATGATGACTCCACTGTTGTAATTCTTCTTGCTGAACTTGTGATTCAAGTTGCCATAATTGACCTCATTCTAATCGAAATCAAAGCTTAATCAAAAAGGTTTTTAATATTTGGTTTCATTGATTGAAAATACAATAATTAAGTTCATTACCATTTTATTAATGTATTGAAAAACATTTTAATTTAATTAAGTTTGTTACCATTTTATTAATGTATTGAAAAACACTTTAATTAAACTTGTGAGATGAGAATTAAAGTTTAATTAAAAGTTTTCAGAATTAAAGTTCAATCAAAAGAAACAATCATCAAAATTTAATCAAATTAGGATTTTGTGACTAAAAATGGTGTACTTAAGTTCATTAAGATTAAAACTATAGTTCATTAAATATTTAAACAATAATTTATTCAAACACAAATTTTGTTTCTTTTGATGAAAGTCTTTATTTTAATTAAGATAAAAATCAATAGTGGAGATTGAGTACCTAAGTTCATTAAGATTAAAAAAATAGTTTAATTAAACACATAGTTTTGTTTCTACTAATGAAAGTCTTTATTTTAATTAACATAAAAATCAATAGTCCTGGATGCGGGTGCAAATTAATGTGAATGAGACGGACGTCCCTGGGTGGCGTTCGAAGTTGGGTGCGTGGACTGGCCACATGGCCACCCACAAGCTCATACGCTTGACCATAAATGCGGCTAGCTCTGAGCACATTTTCACATTAACTGTGCACTCTCGCCGATGCCCGCTCCTCTATTACAAAATGGATCCGCAGAACAAGTTCTTCGCCTCTGCTCATTCTAGTTATTCCCTTCCTGCTTGCTCATCTCCTGTTCTGTAGGACAACAACTATCCTCCTGGTAGCGCGGAGCTAAGCGCTCGCACACAAATTGGGAGACGTTGCACCCTCCTTGGTTGCATAGAGATTACGCTTGGTGTCCATTACACCCAGAGTCTGCTCTGCTGTTTGAATTTTACCTCAACTTCTTGGCCTCCTGCAAGTCACCCCCTCCTGAGCTTGAGCAACTCCATTCTCGTCTGTGCGTCACTGCAATTATGCCTCGCCTCTGACATTGAATGCGATGCTGTCGCGACAGAGCAATTCGCACTCCATCTACCTCGAGCTCTGATACTTCCTCCGCTGATTTTACTTATGGCCATTACCCTGAAACCCGGAGCGAGAGAGGCAAAGCCCGTCTTGCTGGGTAGACACACCAGTTCTCCAGCTCCCAGTCTCACGACGCTGCTTCTCCATCGCAACCAGCCCCCAATCCTGTCGCCATCCCTGCCGCTCCTGCTGAGTCCACTCCTGCCACCCAAATCGTCCTCCGCCAAACAACTCACAGAGCAGAGTTTCAATTTTCTTGCACTATGGATAAACCTCTCATCACCGCATTCATTACGGTCTCCTTCCGGGAGGAAGCTACTAGCTCCGCTACCCGTGACACTCCCATTCTGCAAAACTCGGATGTTCACAGTGGCAAGGAAAAAGAAGGCTCCAAGGACGACAGAGAACCTTAGGGGATGAAAAGTGCTTGCAAAGCTAGTCACAAGGACAACACCAGTGGAAAGCTGCCTGGAGAAGCTGAAACGACCACCTGTGCAACAAATGATGTTGAATTTGGCAGCAGTGAAGACTACAGGTGTTTAATCGAGGAGGAACCTCCCTCTCCTGCAAATGACAAGTAAACGCTTTGGCTTTTGCTGGATTACGGTTTCGAGTCCCAAGTCTCAAGGGTCTATTTTTGTTTTTCTGATAATCTCTATTTTGTTGAAAATGAACAATGTTGTTTATCTTTTGAACATAATGCCGGTTTCCCCTGAGTGGGCGGAAAAATACTTATCTAAGGGACTAGTTTCCCCACTGTGGGCAGTCCAGTTTTTAGTTTTTTTTATAACTCATACCCAGCTCTCAGGCTTGCAATGCTGAGGCTGAGGCCGCCATGTATTTTTGTGTTACATAAATAGAAATAGATTTACTTAGAAAAAAAAAACAAAAAAATCAATAGCATTGGATATATATATATATAGAGAGAGAGAGAGAGAGAGAGAGAGAGAGAGAGAGAGCTAATTTGCATTTATAATTATCTGATTTTTTTAAGTCAATAAATTTTTATTTTATTTTATTTTATTTTAACAAATTTCAAACTCAACTTTGATGTCAGAAAGTTAATTCTAATCAAGTTTTTGATTAGAATTTGAAAACAATTAAATTCATATCCTATTAACATTGGACTTGAAAAATGTTAAGTTATTAACATTGAAATATATACTTGTTTTCCCATAGATTTAATCACTTCTCTCTATAAGCTTTTATAATAAATTTTTATTAACATAGAAGTATAACTGTTTTGAAATTTTCTTCCTATTTTCATTGGAATTCTACAACATAATTTTTTCTAAATATATTGAGTTTTGTTTATTTAATATGCATTAAAAAAATGTATGAATAGACTTGGTGTTTGAAAATTCTCAATTTTTTTTACATTACATATTCAAAATTAACAATTTCAAAAAAAAAAAAACTAAATTTTCACAAAAATAAAAACTTGTAACTATTTAAAGTATAAATTATAAAACTACTAAATTATAAATTAATTTTAAATAATAATAATTATTATACATTTACAAAAACATGTGATGAGATTCTTAACCATAGAGATCCACCACCACTTTACCATATTTGCAAATAGACTTTGATAAAGCAAAGCATTTCATTAAATGTTAATAAAACAACTTTATCATAGAATTGACCAATGCAATTTATAATATTTAACTTTACTAAAATAGTTATTTCAATATGGATAATTGTTTAGTACATTTTATGTTATTATTGCTAGATGTTGGATAATAAAACTTGTGAAGAAAAGAAATAGCCTGAATCATGAACACAAACATGATCATTACTGAATCATGAACACAAACATGATCATTATAATGGGAAAAAAATCAAAAACTCTGTGAGAACGAGCATTATTATTATTATAATAAGGGAAAAAAATCAAAAACTGTGTCCATGAATAATCGGCACAATAATAGAACTGCGAGGCACAATACTAGAACTGAGAGATCTGTAGAGGGATTAACTAGCTTCTACGAGAGGACCAAGTAGGGATTAAAGCAATAACTGTGATTTCTCAAAAGTTTCAAAAGCTTTTGAATTCCAGGTTTTTTTAAAGGTACGATTTGCAGTCCAGGTTTCGCAGGTGCAAGTAAAGGCTGGTAAAAAGCAGTAACGGTGAGTGTTAAACTGTTTTAAAACAGTTTCCAAAAGGTCTTGAATTTGGGGTTTTTGAAAAATTTAGAATTGCATTACAAGTTTCTGAAAAGTTCCAATTTGCAGGTAACAATGGCGGATGAACTGCAATTTGGAGATCACAGCACCACTGACGTTCAATTGAAGTTTATCCACACAGATGGAACTGGTTACAAAGAAATCCTCTTCATGTTCATTCCAATGTGCTAAGAAAATCTGAATACTATGATACCTTGTTGTCTGAGCGCTGGTCCTTGGAGAAGAAGCAGCCTTTTGAATTCACTGTACCAAGCCGTTACAATGATGATATTTATATTAAATGTATTCAGCTCATGTATTCTTCTCATGCAGGAAAACCCTTGAGTTTCTCAAATGTGGATGAAGCCCTTGCGATTCTACCAGTTGCTTCTGAATTTCTGTTTCAGCAATGCATGGATGAATGTATGAAGTATTTGAGTATTGTTCCTTGGAGCACTTACCAAGAAGTCAAACTCAGAGCCCTTTTACTGTCTATGGAGATAAATATTTTGGGTGATTTAAGGGATAGACTCGACATTAGCCAATGCAAGCCAGATCTCGGAGGTTTACATATGCTGGACCAGACTCTCCAAAAAATGTTGTCTACGTTCTCGAACTCTAGGAAAGGGGCAGATAATTACCTGTAACGCATTTTTCGTTTCCATTTCTTACCCATTGGATTGTTGTTTTTGTCAATCTCAAAGATGAGAGGCCTGTCAATAGACTTGCCGAAACCATGGCTGTTGTAGCTGAAACCCTCCCGATGGACGCTTGGGGTGGGTGCGCTGGACCATTCACTCCAAGTGCATATCCTGCGTCTCCTGCGATGACCCAGTATGAGGCATTGAACGTGGTTCGCGAGGTACTGGAGCTCCGATGTGTAGGTGGCCATGGCGATCTCGGCGCCCTTGAAACCATACTCCAAGCTGGGATTGGAGGCGCCGCTGAGATTGGAAGGCAAACCATTGTTGTAGTAGTCGCGCCCGTGGAGAGAAAAATTTTAAAATTCAAATCGGCGGGCGTGGAGATAACAATTTTAAAATTTAAATCAACGCAAGCGCGGGAAGACCACGAAAGAATGGTACACTTGCCGGAAAAATGGCCCATCAAGTTAGTCAAAATTCATAGAAAATTGCATGAGTATGTGTCGCAACATCAATAGACACTTCACATCTATCTCCAAAAAGTCGGTATAGACTACTCGTGGAAATTATTTCAAAGGTTAGCGTGGTTTACAATACTCTGCGTGCAAGAATATTTTATGGAGATTCGTAGTTTCAAAAGGTGGTCCACTTAACTTAAGACGTTTATAATGCATGAAAACGCATGACTAGGAAGAGAGAGATGAGTAATTTATTTCAATGCATATCTTTCTTTTATAAATACAACTTACTTTTATTAAAGAAAGTAAAAGATTTAGTGGAATATAAAAACCCTCCATTTTTGAAAGTTTAAAATGAATGAGTTATCACTTTTCATTAAATTGTTTTATCCTTATGGAGGGATAAGGGAAAAGTGACGTCTGTGGAGTAATAAGAGAATGAGAGTTATAATAAGTTTTTTTGGGAGTCATTTTTATATATTTTTAGAATTTAAGGGAAACGAAATTGTAAAGGTGAATGTCGAAATTTTATAATGTAATTTGGTGTCAAGGTCAAGAATAGCTAAAAAGTGAAGTCAAATATCAAATTATTGGTTGTAAAGTCATGGAGTTGTAAAGTCATGAGTTAAGTTATGATTTTTAAAATTGAAGGAGGTCGATAGTTTTTCAATGTAAAAATTCAAGTCAAGGTCCATTAAGGAAGAGTTGATGTCAAAGTCTAGAGTTAAAGAGTCAAAATTTTGAATGTAATTGGGTGCATGATCGGCAAAGCCCGACACCCAAGAATATGATCATTGTGAAGATAGTTTTAAGAAATACTGTAGTTATTGTTTGCAGTAAAGAGGAGCAAGGATTGCTCGGAAAGAAAGATTCAAGTGAAGTGAACCATTCCCCAAGTTTGGAGGAGATAGTTTGGTTGCAAGTTATAGTGGACAAGGTGATGTTCACGACAGATGATAAAGATGCGGGATTGAGAGAAACATCACAGCAATGATGCTATAGCAGTTGGCATTAATAATAAAGAAAGAGAATTTTTTGAATTAAAGACACGACTAGATGTGTTGCTAGAGATACTACAAACAAAAATATATGGATGGATAATAAAAAGAACAGTTCAATGGACAGTTAAAAAATTGATGGAATGAAGATTGAAGCACAAACTAAAATTCCAGAAAAAGATATATATATTTGTGCATCTGAACAAGGATCATTGTTGGGTGATGATGATGATGAACGTATATCCATGAATGAGGAAGAGTCGCTGAGCAACTCAAAGGACATTATGATACATAAGGAAGAGATACAGGAAGCCATAAGCGAGGCCTCCAGGTCTCATGATTTTAAAACTAATAATTGTTTCGTGCTCATAAGTAGTGAGGAATCGTAAGAAATTGAAAGTAAGCTGGAAATTATGGAAGCTCAAAAACCATTCAAACAGCCTATGCAAGTCTACAAAGGCATAGATATGGAGGATATTGCCATAGAAATATATATTTTTAGAGGATTGGTTGAACAATCCAAAGACTAGTTATGAAACAAATGAAACTATGATAAACTGCAACAAATTCATAGAGTAAGAGGATGATATTTCAAGGAATAAAATGCAATAGCAAAGTGGCAGTAATGAAGACGACTTCAAGGAGAAGAAGAAAAGAATGATAGTTTTGTGGTATCCTAGTGAATTCATGGAAAACAAACATATTGCACGAAGGAAAGAAGCATACATTAGCAAGGAGAAGGGACAACTACATTAGAAGCCTGGAAACACAAAACATCGACAACATGCCAAAACAACTACTTTACTGCAAATGAAAGTTTCGGATTCGGGAGGATTCTTAACATTTTATGAAGACTAATGGTCAGGAGACCATGTTTTCTTTTTACCTTGGGAATCTAATGCAGGAGCATCTACCCTAGGTTAGTCATTTACTAAATGATTTAGTTTGTAAGTTAGGATTTAATTAATTAATGTGTTATTCCTATGGTTTTTAGGAGAGAATTGGAATTATTATAATTAAGAGAAAATTTGAGAGGATTATGGAATCTTGAGAAGATCCTAGATAAGGGATTGAAAGAGAGATTTTAGAGATTAGATGAGAGAGGTTAAGGATTATGAGAGATATTTTGGGAATTACTTTAGGGATCTAGGACCTACCTTGGGTTCTAATTCATTTGTGTAAATATGTGAGCTCTTAGAGCATGTAGGCAAGTAGATGTAGAAGAGTGTGTGAGTATGAGGAGAGGCCAAAGTTGAAGCCAAGTTCTTTGTAAATATTTTATTTTATGGATTAATATACCATCATTTGGTTTCAAAGACATTCTTTTGATATTTTTTCATGAAATTTTGAGTATCGATTTACATAATTACTACAAGGAAGACATATCTCTCTTGTTCTACACAGGTTATGTTAAAATAAGATTGTTGAAGCATTAAGTGGTCAACCACATGCTCTTCTTGGACGTGGCATTGAGTTCTGAATCGAACAAAGATGAAAGCGGTATTGTTGCATGAATACGCCATCTGTGAATTGTGAAAGATGTGATGTTATCAGGTCTACAAACCACAAGTGTTTGTGATCTGTTAGCAGTCATTGGAGGGTGTCAGTATTGGTGACGCTTAATTTTTGAATGGTGAGAGCGCCTTGCAGCTTTGAAGCTTTGATGTGGTGCTTATTTTTTATTCAGATTATTGAATTTGCTTTGAATTTCATGCTTGTAAATTTGTTAAATTGTCTTTGTGTTAAAGAAAGAGCAATGTGCAGCACAAAGAAGAACGTTCTCTGTTTTGCAGACCGTTAACCTGTAAATTTTTGTCTTACAAGCCGCCATAAAGCCTTGGAGGAAGCAACACAATGGAGCCTATGGTGTATGTGACTATTTTTTTTTTCAAATTGGTATCCTAAAAACCAAGAGCAATGAATTGGAGAAGCTACGGACTGGTGCAGAGGATTCGACCTGAAAACGTGTTCGGAAATGCCATGGAAACATTCATCCACAATTTCTTTGCTTGAAACAATACACGGTATTTTCAGCCAAGAAAATATCACTGAAACCACATAATTTCTCTTATAAATCCCCTGCATTTTCCATTACACAAGCAAGCTCAACATCTTTACAAATTTCACTAAATCCAGCGTCATTTATGAAAATTAAAACAGCTTTAATGTGATAAATATGTACAGAGTAACGCATAATCTGTGGTGAGAAATGGTAATGCTATCCGTTTTTGCTGGAAGAAAAGGAAGTAACAAGGACTTCAGAGAATAATCTATCATTAGATATTTCTTCTTAAAAAAAATCAACAAGGCAAGATTCTCAATATGGAGTAGCCATCAGTAAAATTATTTCAAAGGTTAGCGTGGTTTAAAATACTCTACCTGAAAGAATATTTTTATGGAGATTCATAGTTTCAAAAGGTGGTCCACTTAACTTAAGACGTTTATAATGCATGAAAACTCATGAGTGGGAAGAGAGATATGAGTAATTTATTTCAATGCATCTCTTGCTTTTATAAATACAACTTAACAAAGTAGAAGGTTTTATGGAATATTAAAAACTCTCCATTTTTTAAAGTTTAAAATGAATGAGTTATCTCTTTTCATTAAATTGTTTTATCCTTATGGAGGGAAAAGTGACGTGTGTGGCGTAATAAGGGAATGAGAGTTATAATAAGAGACTGAGATTTATAATAAGATTTTTTGGGAGTAATTTTTATATATTTTTAGATTTTAAGGGAAACGAAATTGTAAAGATGAATTTCCAAAGTTTATAATGTAATTTGGTTTTAAGGTCAAGAATAGCTAAAAAGTGAAGTTAAATACCAAATTATTGGTTCTAAAGTCATGGAAAGTCTTAAAAATGAGTTAAGTCATGAGTTTTGAAATTGATTCAGGTCGAGAGTTTTTCAATGTAAAAAAACAAGTCAAGGTCTATTAAGGAAGAGTTGATGTCAAAGTATGGAGTCAAAGAGTCAAAATTTTGAATGTAATTGGGTCTATGATTGGCAGAGCCCGACACCCAAGAATCTGGTCATTTTGAAGATAGTTTTAAGAATTAATGCAGTTATTGTTTGCAGTAGAGAGGAGCAAGGAGTGCTCAGAAAGAAAGGTTAAAGTGAAGTGAACCATTCACCAAGTTTGGAGGAGACAACTTGGTTGCACGTTATAGTGGACAAGGTGAAGTTCATGACAGAAGATAAAGATGCAGGATCGAGAGAAAAGTCGCAGAAATGATACCATAGCAGTTAGCATTAATAATAAAGAAAGATAAATTGTTGAATGAAAGACACGACTGGATGTGTGTCTATAGATACTACAAACAAAAAGATACAGATGGATAATAAAAAGAAAAGTTAAATGGCCAGTTAAACAACTAATGGAACGAAGATTGAAGCACAAACTAAAATTCTAGAAAAGGAAATATATTTGTGTACCTGAACAAGGATTATTGTTGGGTGCGAGAATGATGAACGTATGGGTATGGACGAGGAAGAGTCATTGAGAATATCGAAGGACTGTATGCTACATAAGGAAGAGATACATGAAGCCAGAAGCGAGACTTCCAGGTCTCATGATTTTAAAACTAATACTTGTTTTGTGTTCGTAGGTAGTGAAGAATCACAAGAAACCGAAAGTAAGCTGGAAATTACAGAAGCTCAAAAACCATTTGAGGAACCTATGTAAGTCTAAAAAGGCATAGATATGGAGGATATTGCTTCATAAATAGATTTTTTTGAGGATTGGTTGAACAATCCAAATACTATTTATAAAACAAATGAAATGATGATAAACTGCAACAATTTCATAGAGGATGAGGACAAGACTTCAATGAAGAAAATGCAGCAGCAAAGTGGCAGCAATGAATACGACTTCGAGGAGAAGAAGCAAAGAATGATAGTTGTGTGGTATTCTAATGAATTCATGGAGAACAAACATATAGCACCAAGGAAAGAAGCATACATTAGCAAGGAGAAGGGAAAACTAAATCAGAATCCTAGAAACACAGAACATCGATAACATGCCAAAACAATTTCTTTACTGTAAATGAAAGTTTGGGATCTAGGAGGATTATTAACATTTTATGAAGGATGATGGCCACGAGACCATGTTTTCTTTTTACCTTGGGAATCTGATGCAGGAGCATCTACCCTAGGTTAGTTATTTACTAAATGAGTTAGTTTGTAAGTTAGGATTTAATTAATTAATGTATTTTTCCTATGGCTTTTAGGAGAGAATTGGAATTATTGTAATTAGGAGAAAATTCGAGAGGTTATGGAAGATTGAGAAGATAGTGGATAAGGGATTGAAAGAGAGATATTAGATATTAGATGAGAGATGTTAGGGATTAGGAGAGATATTTTGGGAATTAGTTTAGGGATCTAGAACCTACCTTGGGTTCTAATCCATTTGTATAAATAGGTGAGCTCTTGAGGCATGTAGGCAAGTAGATGTAGAAGAGTATGTGAGTGTGAGGAGAGGCCAAGGTTGAGGCCATGTTCTGTGTAAATATTTTATTTTATTGATTAATCTTCTCAGATATTGGGTGTGCATTTTATTTTCAGTATTATATGTTTGTTTATTTTCTAAGTTGCGGGCCTATGGTGTGTGACACCATCATATAAGCTTATTAATTTTAAATCAAATAAATCTATTCAAAACGTGGTTAAAGAAAAGAGAATAACTCACACAGATTTTGAAGAAGCAAGAAATGGTGATTAAGAAAAAATGGAGCATTTAAAATATTAAAATAAACCAATTCTTTATATTAAATTTAATATTAAAATATTATATAATATTATATAGTATTTTAAGAAAAATGACAAAGGGCATTTGAGGAGAAAATGATGCGGAAGGGTTCTTAGGGTCAAAACCCTAATCATGGCGGTAAGGCAAAGTTTTGGTGGCTCTGAAATCAGTTGCAGGGCCCCTCTGCGAGAAGGAGCACGACATGACAGTCGTCCCAAGCTGTCAAAACCATGCAGACACTTGGGCACTCAAGAGGTGTCCACACATCAGTTTGGATTTGATGATTTAACTTACGGATAAGCGGGGTTAGGATGGTTGTTTCAGTTTTGTCAAACCCTAACCTCCTTGCTAGATGGCGTTGTGAGCACGAGAGGCTTGTGCTTTTGAGGTATCTGCATTATCGAAAGGTTGGTTTTAACGCTAAAGCACAGGGTAAAAATGGGATTTGAACGGGATTCTGTGGACATTGAACTAGCATCGGAAGACTTGCTAACAGTCTGGGGGCACGAGGTGTCGACGAGAAACTTGGACCATTATTTTCTGGCCATTGGCGATACAGGCCAAAAGAACAAAGCTCCTTATGGTGCCTGGGATCTGTCGAACAAGGCTTCTCTTCTGGAATAAAGTCTTTAGAGCACATTCAGTTGTGCGTAGAGGGTAGGTTTTTCTCAAGGTTCAATCCAGCCTTCGTTAGTCCCTGAGAAGATCAGTGGCGAACAACTCCAGAAAAACTAGAAAAACCCTTCTATGCCCAGTATTTCATCAATCCCTTTTCTTTCAGGTGGGTTGGAAGATATAGCTGCTAGTTGTGGGATTCAGGGCTTTGTTGGGCTTAAATATTTCTTGGGAGAAAGCCACAGAGTGATGGAGTGGGGAAGGGGGGCTTCTCATGAAGTTACACCTGCTCAAAGGCACCCTCCCCAGTGGCAGGGTATCCGTTTTCTCTAAAAATTCCTTCTCTCGCAGGGCAGTGAAGAGGCAAGCTCAGGGCTGGAAGTATCCAAGGGTTTGGTTCGAAACCCTAGTGGGTCGAGACAGTCAGTGCTAGGTTAGGCTGGAGTCTTTCATCCCGTGCCTCCAGAGGAGGATCAAGGAAGGGTTTCAAGGTCTGTTAGACGAGATAGCCAGAAGGAGGACCTAGGGACTATCAGACTTCAATAAGGTCCTATAGGAGCAATAGGCTCTGATTGGGATGGTCTGAATCACTCTGAGGAAGGGCAACCCGGGTCGCATGTTCTTGAAGTACCAAATGCGATCGAAACGCCGCTGGAAGGCGAGGAAGGTGGAATAAGTAGGGTTGCAGGAACAAAAAGAAAAAAGACCAAGTTGATCAGGAGAATAGAAGAGTACCCATGTTGTGTATTTGGAGTTAACATTCACATCGATGAAGTCATGGAAGCAAAAGAAACTGTTCTAGTTGGCAGAGTCAGAGGTAGAAAATTCTCTGGAAACTATATCATAGAGTGGATAGCCTCAGAATGGACCGATGCCCCGGGGAACCCCATTTAGATCCAAACTCTGGCCCGAGGGTGGTTCATGCTTAAATTTGAGAAGAAGGAGCACTTAGAATGGGTTTTAGAAAGGAATTGGATCTTTGGAAAGAAACCTGTCTTGTTCAAGAAATGGATGCCACTCTTTGATGCCTAGAGGGAAAAATTCAAAGAAACTCCGGTTTGGGTAAAGCTCCCAGGACTTCCATTACCTTTTTGGACAGACTCAGATTTCCGTTCAATTGGGAACACTCAGGGCCAATTCCTTGAAGCAGACATGTCATTCTAGCAGACTAAGGACCTGAGCGTGGCAAGAATCTTGGTCAACCTAAACCCTAAAGAAGGGTTAGCAGAGGAAATTCATCTTAAGTACAACGACTATGAATACTCACAGATTCTGGACTATGAACATATGCCTTTCAGATGATATCATTGTCATAAGTATGGTCACCTAGCAAAGGACTATGCGTTGGGGCATCGAAGAAGAAGGAAGCAAAAAAGGCTAAATCGAGGGCCTATGAGATCCTTGGTGGCAGATGAGATCAGGCCAACAGAAGGGGAAATGATGGAAGGGGTTGAAGGTCCTGGCGTCAACACAGCTACCAACACTCCCTCGGCTCAATAGGCAGATCAATCCACCCCTTTAGCTATGGATCATGAACAAGAACTTCCTCAAGCATCTGATCCTCTTCCTGATGTTGGAACAGCTGCAACTTCTCAGGAGGGTATGACTCTGGTCTCTGCTCCTTCCATTTTCACCTCTTTATGCAATTTTGTTTTTGCTTATACAAATCCTGGTCCTTCCAGGCCTCCTCAAATGGAATATTTGCAAATGCATGATGTCATAGAGTCCCTAGATAGTATCATTACATATATCTCATCCTCTCTTTTGGATCCCCTCCGTGAGGTTGATAAAGGTACGCCCCCTCCCCCGCTTTGTATCCCTGAGAAGCCTCCCTATAATTTAAGATCCATGATGAAGAAACCTTGGAAAGGGGAGGCCATTGGTGGCCTGGAGTCTAACCCTATTTCGGCCGGTCCTAGAAAGATGAGGGATAGGAAATCAAACCTTTCTAAGGCACAAGTCAAGGAAAAAATAGATAGTGCAGATGGGATGTAGCTTTCCCTTTCCCGGGTGCTTAGAGTAGCGCAGACCCCTACCCTGGGTTATAGATGATCATTCTCTCCTACAACTGCAGGAGTTTAGCTAGTCAACCCAAAAAACTAGCACTAAGGGAGCTGATGAAGTCCTACGATCTCGATGTTCTCATGCTCCAAGAAACATTGGGGTTGGGGGTTGAAGTGGTTGGCACTCTGTCAAGGATGTTTCTAGGTTGGGGCTTCCAGGCTCTGGATGCCCACAAAAGATATGGGCAATTGGTGTTGGGCATCAAGTCCGGGAGGTTGAAGGAAATTTCTTCATGGGATTTTGAAAATGCCCTGGCTATGGAAGTCTACTCAAACGAGCTCTGTCACCCCATCCTCTTGTTAAATGTATATGGACCTTTCTTGGATAGGATGCAGTATTGGAGCAACATGTTTGCAAAATCATGCATGCATAATCCAAATCTCATTCTGGGTGGAGACCTTAACTTCTCCCTCGGGATGTCGGAGTCATGGGGTCCTTCAGCTCGCGCTGATCCTCTTACGGATTTTTTCATCAATCAGTTGGCCTCCACACATCTGGTGGATGCAACCTTGATCAAGCCTAGACGCACTTGGAGGAACAGAAGAATTGGGGAGGACAGGGTGGCTAAGAAGTTGGATCAGTTTCTCCTTAACGAAGATCTAGTGGCTAGATCCTTTGTTTTTAGGCACTGGGTTGGGGAAGGAGGTTTATCAGACCACTTGCCCATTATTCTTGAAATCAAAGGTCCCTATAAGAAGCCAGGGCCCCCCTTCAAGTTTAATTCCTCATGGCTTAAAGATGAATCCTTCACCTCCTTGTTCCGTGCCACATGGAGGAAGGATTGGCTAAGGGAACCTGGCAATATGAGCAGGCATTTTATGGAGAACCTAAAGGAAATGAAAAAAGCCACTCTGGAATGGGCAAAGGCCAAAAAAAAAAGGAGGAGGAAGGCCTATGGAAGAAAAATGAAGAGACAGATTTTCTGGAAAGCCCAGAGGGGGCCGGATATGTCACCACTGAATCAAGAGACAGAATAAGGAGACTTGAAGCATCAGGAAAGAAAATTTTATTGGAAAGAGAGGAGAGTTGGCACCTTAAGAGCAGGGCTATTTGGATGTTAGTTGGAGATGAGAATACAAAAAAATTTCAGAACTACGCCAAAGGAAGGAAAAATATCAATACAATTTGGGGCATGCAGACAGAGGAAGGAGAAACAATACGCACATTTGAGGACCTCTTGTTCGCCCAGGTGGAAACATTTCAAATCTTTGTTCAGAGCCCCAGTAGAGGCCTCCATTGCTGAAGTTATCAGGGTAACTCAGTTTTTCCCCAGATATATTGATGATGAAGAAAAAGACAGTATAATGGAGCCTTTTTCAAAGGAGGAAATGGAAGATATCCTTAAGAAAATGCAGAAAGACAAGAGTCTAGGACCGGATGGTTGGACGGTGGAATTCTTCCAACATTTTTTTGATTTCTTGTGGGATGACCTACTGGAGGTGTTGGAAGAGTCGAGAAGAGCAGGATTTATATATCAACCTTTCAACTCCACTTTCCTGGCTCTCATACCCAAAAAGGAACATCCAGAGTCCTTTGATGATTTTAGGACAATCTCTCTTTGTTCATGCATCTATAAAATCATTGCAAAAGTGATAGCTATCTGTCTCAAGCCTTTTCTCTTCCGAAATATCTCTCTGGAATAGTTCGGCTTTGTGGATGGAAGACAAATTCATGAGGTTGTGGGGGTGGCCCAAGAAACTCTCCACAATTTGAAAAGAAGCAAAAAAAAAAGGAGCAATCGTTAAAATAGAACTTTCCAAGGCATATGACAGAATCATTTGGATGTATATCCGGCTTCTCCTAACCCATCTTGGTTTCAGGATTGATTTTATCAATTGGGTAATGGGGTGCATCTCTTCTACAAGCATTGCAATTTTGATCAATGGGGTTGCTTCCAATTTTTTCAACATTCAAAGAGGACTTCGTCAAGGTTGCCCTCTCTCTCCCCTTCTATTTGTTTTGGCTACTGAAGGACTCGGTCTGATGATACATGATGCAAAAATAAGGAGGGATCTAAAAGGCATTGAAGTGGTTTTCAACCTTTTCTTCGCTCATTTACTTTTCATATATGACATCCTCCTATTTAGTAATGGTAGTTTGGAAAACAATCGTCGTTTAAAGAAAATGTTGGACCTTTTCCTTAAGGCTACAGGTTTAATTATAAATAGACATAAATCCACAATTACAACAACTGGCCTTTCCAGAGCTAAAGTGGGTAAAATCTCTAAAGTGTTACATTTTGAAGTAAAGACCCTGCAGGACTCTTTCAAATATTTGGGTTTCTATCTAAAGTCGAACTCTTATCGTACCCACGATTGGCACCGACTAATTGCAACGATTGAGGCAAGGATGAAACACTGGAGCTACAAATGCTATCTAGAGCAGGGAGACTAGTGCTGATTAAATCTGTAGCCATGGCTATTTCAGTTTATTGGGTTGCTCTCTCTTGGGTTCCTAAAAGTATTCTCTCCTCAATTAATAAAACTTGTAGTCGGTTCTTATGGGCAGGGTCAAAGGTGGAACATGTGATGTCGTGGGTGGCTTGGGAGAAGATAGTGCGCCCGAAAGCTTGGGGAGGATGGGAATCAAGGATCTTCCCTCCTTCACAACTTCTCTAGCTGCCAAATTGGGTTGGCGCCTCATCACCTTGAAAAACCTATGGATGACTGTCATAAAAAGAAAATACATTGACCCTATGCCATTACTAGAATGGTTGTGCAGGCCTAATAAGAAAATAAAAAATGCATCAATAGTATGGAAAGCCTCAGTAGCGTCGGTCAAGATTATTGAACAGGGTCTAGCATGGCACGTTGGGGATGTTTCACAGGTAAGACTAGGCCGTGACCCATGGGTGTGCTGCTTTGGGAGGTTCACCCTTACTAGAGATCTTCTAGAACATCTGGAACAAAGGGGTTTCGGAACCTTAAGCCATATAGCCCTACACGGCCAGTCAACCATCTGAAGGCAAGCATGGTTGACAGGGGAAGCCCTCCAACTCGAAGACAAGTTGCTCCAAGAGTGGCAGGGGTTTATCAATGACCTCCAAAACTCCAATATCAGAATTCAGGAGAGACCGGATGAGCTCAGATGGGTCCATGCTCCATCAGGTCTGTGTTCCCCAAAGTTTGCGTACAAATGGAAAATGGCTCAGAAAGGCTAGGGGGAGCCGGAGTGGTGGTTTAAACCTTTATGGGAGTTAAAGGGACCAACAAAAACCAAATTGTTCTTCTGTTGCATTCTTTAGAACAAGGTTCCATCCTCAGACTTTCTCCAGCGTAGGGGCAAGATTGGACTTGGTTGGTGCTCCCTTTGCAAGGCTAGTTCTGAGTCAGTTCATCACCTCTTCCTTACCTGCCCTTTCAACTTACGGCTCTGGACTGAAACTCTAAGGCTTCTCAAAATCACACAAAAATGGGAAGGAAATGATGTGCGGGAGGCATGGCAGAGATGGTGGTAAGGCTCTCCAAATGACAGGGTTTGGAACCTCCCTCTGCTAGTAGCTTGGGGAACTTGGATAACAAGAAATCGCATCATCTTCCATGACAATCCCTTCCCTGTAAACCTTTTAGTAGCTGAAAGAGCTTCCATCTATGAATATTTTCCATTTCTGACACAACCCCACCAATCCAAAGTAATCCAACAGGAGAAAATTAGGGCGGATATTCTGTGGGCATACTTCGATGGGGCATCTGACCCTCAAAACAGATGTGGGGTCGGTCTCTCCATCCATGATCCATCAGGGAAAATCCTTAAAGTGTCGGTCAGCCTTGGTCAAGGGACAAATAATTTCGCAAAATTAAAAGCTCTACACTTATTTCTCTGTTGGATTTCGTCCCCAGAGATAAGAGAAGTTCAAATATTTGGGGACTCTATGAACATCATAAAGTGGCTTAATGGATCACAGAGATGTCTAAATTTCATTTTATCTCCTTTACTTGATGAGGTGAATCATATAAAATCTTTTTTAAACCAGATTACTGCTTGTCACATTTACAAGGAACAAAAAAGTGAAGCAGACCTCCTATCTAAGGAGGGCGTTGGTCAAGATATGGGGCTCTGTGTAGCTGTAGCGGTTGAAGGAGGTCAGGTCTGAGGGATCGATCAACCTCCCTTCGCCTGTTAATTTCCAACTGCTCATACCTCCTTTTTCTATTACCTCAGAACAGTTTGAACTTTTTAGATTGTTTGTTTATTTTTCTTTTAAGCTCTGAACATATTCTAAACAATCATGTCTCTGTTTCAGATTGTTTTCCTCCATGAGGAGATCCGAGAGACAGATTTTTCTCGACTTAGACATTATGCTACTAAAACTTTGAAAATTGGATCGGTGTCTACCACCTAGTTTTTTGTTTTTGATGTGAACATATAGACATAGTCTGTTTTCATCCCTGTTTTGGGCGTATTTTCCTAACAAAATGGGAAGCCCAAGAGCTAAATGGAGACGTCATTTTTATGATTTTTGACAGAGCTCGGAGGATCGATGCATATGTCTCCTCATCAGCTGCAACTCCATCTTTCCCTTTTCAAAAAAAAAAGAAGCAATTGTTTGAATGCTACATGCATATACTATGTAACCTTCTACACACTTAATAGATGGTTCGATTTTTTCTTTGGAAAAAAAATATATATATATATATAGTATTTTAACAAAACTATAACCTAATATTATATAAACCATATTAAAATTAAAAACCTAAAATATATAAATTATATTACAATTTTAAATTTTAAATGGCTATTGTAACATAAAACCATTATTTTCTTCTATAAAACCATGTTAATATTTTGGGAGTTTGATAAAACTGCAATCAATGAAAGCGAATTTTTTGAAACGGATAATTTTAAAAATGTAATGCACGAGAATGCAACATTTCAATGCAGCGACATTTCAATAATGTAAGCTTTAACATTTATATTTTTAATTCCATATCTCTAATATTCATACTTGGTGGAAAATAACTTGTATAGTAAATTTTTAATCCTGTTTTGTAAAATATAAATCTAACTAAAGTTTAAACATATGATTTAAATATGCAAGAAATTTAGTAGTTTAAATTTCATCCATTGATATTGATATAGTGACGAATTGCCCGAACGGTCAAAATTGGTCGAAATCCGGGTAATTTTTTTTTTTTAAAATCTTGCGATAGGAGTGTTTGAATCATGTTTTTGATGGTGGAAATGGATTCAGCACCATCGAAACCTCTAGAACACCCAAAATATTGAAGTTTGATATCTATACGCTGGATTTCCAAAAATCCCTGCTGAATTTTCTTAAAATCTTACCTGAATTTCAATAATTTTCAAGGCAAAAAAGCACTGTAGTTAGACTACTATGTGCTTAATTAGGAGAAATACCTTAAAAATGGCCCAATCTTTTTTCATAAATGGTTTTAATCTTGTCTCTTTTCTACATGTGTATTCTTATTAATGCTTCTCAAATGTGTATCCTTATTAATCCGTGTCAATTAAAATATCATTTATTTGCGCTATAAATTTAGCGAAATACGAGAGGGCCCAATCTTTTTCATTTATTTTTAAACCTGTCTTCTGCATTTATATTCTTATTATAAATGTGCCGGCCCAATCAGAAGAACGATCTAGAAATCATTTTTACATATATAAACCTTTTGCAACGAACCATACCTCCATCGCTGGCGGTGGTTTTGTCACTACTCGTCTCCATAACCACATATTAGTATTCTCTGCGTTTCGTGCCCTTGTTTCCTTGAGTCTAATGAAATTTCCAATGGAGTTTGGTTGGATGTTCTCGTATTTTCTGCCGGGGATCACCTCGTTCATTATACTCCTCGTTGTTCATGTGATGAGGAGGAAGATTTCGATAGGTAAATTTTATAATATGGTCATTTCATTATCAGAGTTGATAGGGATCCAAGTTCCTTATGTAACTGTAACTAGGAGAAGAGATGAAAATATATCAAGCTTTAAACAAAATGGTTTTGGTTGAAATATTTACAACGCAATATCAAATGAGATTAAGGCACATACTCCTCTTCCACACAACCATAGCTACCAAATTCGCAGGAATTGGGGCAAAATTTTTGAAAATTCGCCAGTACTATTAGAACCGTGAAATATTGGGTGAAATTCGATACAGTTAGATTCAATTCTTCCACGTGTTTCTCATTACAGAACCTTCTCAAACAAAGTAACGTCAGATTGTTCTGCATAATCTAGTAAATTAATACTGGTAAACTAATGGAATGCTCGCTAATAACAGTGTTTTAATTAATACTCATACTAATGTGCCCTCTCGACTTTTTGGTAAGAGGTGAAACCCTCAGGTGTGCTTTAGCTTTGTGAAGGGATGGCTTTATTGGGGATACGTTAGTATAAAATGTTAAGGTGCGAATATATTTATATTTAAAAATGATATGTATATTTAAAAATTAAGGAAATGAAATCTAAACATTTTTTAATTGGAAATTTTTTATTTTATTTAATTGGTTTCTTGGAACAAACCAATTTGAAACAAGACAGGTGGTGGGAAGAAACAAATATCAAAGCGATCACCATATCCGATGCTAGAATCATAATTTTCAATTATGTCGATAGTTAATGCCAATATTTCCAGCATCATATAAAGATTCATTTAACAGACATTTCAGTGACAACTTATTAGTCCAAGACATGTAAACTACATTATTCTCTATTAAAAAAAAAAAAAATCAATGGAAATAATGGTTGAAAGGACTTTTTCTCTAGGGAAATCATGTTACACATGAATATTATTAAATATTTTCACAAATTTTCGTTTTTAATATAATATTTATAAATAATTTCTTTAAATTAAAACAATGTTTTAATTTCATATGTATGAAGAAAAGAAATCATATTACAAATGAATATTATTAAATATTTTTACTAATTTTCGTTTTTAATATAATTTTTTAAAATTAAAACAATGTTTTAATTTCATATGTATAGAAATAAGTTTGTGCTTCTTACTGCACACACTCATTCTCTACATTTTTTCCTCCCACACCACAATGCAACGTAGAAAATTTCAATCTAAAGTTTTGAAGCTTTCTCGTATGAATTAGAGCCCAATTTGCATTGGAAAGACCACACATACAAATATTTATTTATTTATTTATTTTTTTGAAATTTGTGGATATGAACCCAAAAAAAGAAAAAAATCCAAAATATCTAATCAATTCGAATATAAACAAAAAAAAGTAATAGTATATATTATTATACAAATAAAGAGTCCAACATATTTAAACAATCACAATATAAATAAAAATTAATTACTTGGTAGATTGAAATAGGTCCACTCAATAACTAGATAGATAACATAGGAGACAACATTAATAAATGACTAGAGTGAGACTCAACTAGAACTCAATTGAATTAGACTGAACTCAAACTAATTATGACATTTGGATTAACTAGTTATGATATTTAGCAGGTGGTTGGAATTACTTTCTCCAACACTCCATCTTAATTACAACCACAAAAATTTAAACTGAGATGTATGTTGGTCTGAGTCTAAGCTAAGCTTATAATTTAAAATCTTGACATCGACTAGATTTGTTTTTGTTTTTCTTTTTCTTTTTCTTTTCTTCTAGATCTTGTAGCCTTTGAATTTCTTCAACTTTTTCACTTTTTTGTTCACTGCAAATTTCGATTTCTGATGGAGCTCTTCCATTGTTCTAGGTTGTCCATGTATGCCATCTACTCATTCAAAAGTAGGTTTGTATGTGGACTACTACCACATGTCATCTTCTATTATGTGCTTTTCGTAATCAATAACTTGTTGCAACATAAGTCTATAATAAAAAATTATCTCTTCAAGATTCCAATACCTCGACATTTCTTTAACATTTTCATTTTCTATAACATCCATGGTGTCTTCAACGTTCATTGTTGCAACTTCTATGCAAACATCATCAAAACATGGTGTTTCAAGCCATGCTTCAAGGAACTTTAAATCTTCTTCATAATCGTCTAGTTTACCAACACACTGGAAATCAATGGGGAATTTAAAAACATCTGCAGAATCATAATTTTTTTTTTCTTTCTTCTTTTCAATAAGAGCATTCTCTTCTTGCAATTCTTTCTTCGCCTATGTTGCTTCCACTTCTTTATGAACCTCAACTGCTTCAAAGAAGTTGACTTCCACTTGGTTTTTAGACCCAAGTGGGCTTATCTCACCAAATAACATCATATGTGTGATATTTTTATATTGCATCATGTGCAACCAATCATATTTGGATAATTGTTCTTGATCAAACTTAACATCAACAATTTTAATTCTTGGATTCACCATAACACTGGCTACTTCAATGGAATCTTCTTTGTCATTAGCAACTTATGTTGTTGGATTCACTAAATATTCATCCACTTGTACTTGTGCATAGTGGAATTCACCAAATTCTTCGTCTTGATATAGATATACTGCTATAGATCCACCTTCATATTCAATTTGAATACTCCCCCTTACACCAAAACTCCTCTCAAGGGTATCCCAAGCCTCCTTTGTTGTCTTTGAATATGCAATGAGGGGAAGAATGCTATCATTTACGCATTCTTTTATGCATTTCAATGCAAAGGAATTATTTTGTCTTTTGTCTTCCAACTCGTTCAAATAGGTCTAAGAAACTCTTGTTGTTGCTTTGACTGTCTTAGCCTCTTTTCTTTTCCCATTTGTTGAGCACTGAATAGCTATTGCTCAACAAGAAAATTGACATGCAAACATAACGGTTTCCTATAGTTATGTCTCTACATTGTCTTCTTTGTTGCTCAACTTCTACAAATAAATAGGTCTTAGCACAAAATTTTTCACAAACCCCTCTTCAAAAAATATATTGCAACACTCACAACAAATCTAAATAACACCCCCTTTATTTTTTAATAAATCCTCTAAAAAATTATTTTTAAAAAAGTCATTGACTTTTTAAAAGAATCTTAAAACATACCCAATGGCCTTATGATTTTCACTAAAACCTTTTTAAAATCAAATAAGCCCCCCTTTCATTTTTTTTAATTCTCGCCAACCCAGGCTATGGCCTAGCACATGAAGACCAAGCAAGAGGCCTCCACCCGTGAGGCCATCCAAGTTTGCATAAATGGGTCTGCCAGAAACTCGGCTCGCTTAGACAAATTGGAAGGCACTTTAAGGTCTCTGGCGGAGGAGATGCAGGAACAGTCGAGGAGACTCGAGGATTTTCTGCAACTGTTTGAGACTTACCTAAAATATGTGGAGAATGTGTCCATCGAATTGTTGGATGAGACCCACAAGACAACTGTGATCCGCCGATTCAAGCCCCAGAATGCTCCTGTTCAAGAGGGGAATGTTGGTTCGAGTGTTGTTGCTGGCAAAGAGGAGGAGACCGATGGGGCTCCAGTTTAACTTCCTGCGTTTTTTCGATAGAAGCATATGGTGTTGGTTTTCTTTTTTGTGCCTGCGACTTATGCCAACGGGTGGCGGGGTGCCATTGGCCTCCTACCTAGTAGGTGGACCAAGTTTTGTTGCAAGTTTCAGCGTTCTTACAAGCCCTCGGGGGCGAAGCAAAGTGTATTTCTTTCTGGTTTTAGTTTTTATCTCTCGTTTTGTCTGGTTGTCAGGGGTTCCTTTTTGCACTGCAACCAGAAAAACCTTTTTGTAATACTATGTACAATATTTACTCATTAATACAACTGCTGATTTACAAAAAAAAAAAAAAAAAAAAACAACTTGAATCACCATTTTCTTTAAAAGAAAATCTTTAAAACATTTTTTTAAAAAGAAATAGGTGGTTTCATTACGCCTACATAATTCTCGAAGGTCTTGATTTTTCGTGCCTCGAAACTTTACACAATGTGTAGCGGTTAACTTTGTCGTAGTCTAAAAACATCCATATAATAATTTAGAAATTTCTGGAAGATTATAAGAAATTTTGGCAAAGATTTTTTAAAATTTAGGTTACAATTCGTTAAATTTTATTAAATTTCAATATTTTAGGTGTCTTAGGAGTTTTTGATGGTGCTAAATCAATTTCTATAATCAAAAATACAATTCAAACACTCTAATTACTTTATTTTTTGAAATTTGTTTTACCAAATCTCGAATTATTGTAACATTACCATCACATCTTATGATACAAGGCATTCGATGTGACAGAGGGAAATTTAGTCACATAAGTTTTCGATTGTCATAACACTTCCACTCTTGATGAATCTCGCTCTTTGTAATGGTCTCTTCACAATTTTTTTTTTTTGGGTTAAATTGCAGCATGATTTTTTTTTTTTTTTGGGGGGGGGGGATTCCACTTCACTTTTGTCTTAAGCTCATCTCGACCTTTGTTATTTCGCTGTGAGCCCAAATAGTTTTAAATGCTATTTTTTTTTAGTCTTATGGAACTTTGCCCTTTTTCTTTTTCTTTTTTTCCCTCAAGGAATCTTATGCATACTTAATTCTGATACTATGTTAAAGTGAAAAATGCATACTTAATTCTGATACTATGTTAAAGTGAAAAATGTAGAGTGAAGTGTTTTTCTTAATATTCTCAACAGTTAAATAGTTATATAGGAGATAACTGTAATAAATGATTAGAGTGAGACTCAATTAGAACTCAACTGAATTGCACTAAACTCAAACTAACTATGATCTTTGGATTGACTATTATGACACTTAGAAGTGGTTGGAATTAGTTTTTCCAACAATCTGATAATTAAATTGTAGAAATATAATCAAAAAAGCATGTTGAAAAAATAAATTAAATTATGTCTAATTTTGAATATATAAATGAATAATTTTCTCAAATTTTTCGGCATAATCTTTCCATATTTTCCTAGTAATATAAAATAAAAAAAGAATGACAACTACATAGCAACATAGATGGTTAGAGCTTTTTTTAAATGTTACTGATCGAATACATTGAACAAGTGTGCCACTAGCAACGTCAAAACAATACACTTCTGTGGGTCCCACAAAGAAGCATGTAGCTGCCAACTCTAAACACATACATTTCCAACATGTAACATATTTTTGAAGCTTATGTGGAGGTTCGTAGAAATTGGAAATAGTATTTGAAAGAAAAAGACCAAAGATAGGAAATATAATTCTATAAAAAACTATCGCAATGATCCCAATAAGAACACTGGAGTTGAATACTTTATATCCCAATGGATAATTTTGGGCCACAAAAGCATAATAAAATTAGGATCAAAGTCGTTATAATCCATAATAGAAATGGAATGATAAGTAAATATTTCTAGTGCTTGTTTGTGATTTTTGAACCACTTTTGCATAGCCTTGTAAAGAGCATTTTTGTCCAATGTTAAGACGCCTTGAAAAGATTCAGGAATTTGCTTTGTATACACATTTACAAGCAACATAATTAAGTGTTTTGTTTGATTTTCCACACCTTCTTTCTTGTAACAACTATTGGTGAGCCAAACAACTAGAACTAGTTTGACATCTGAATTTATATTGAATATTTATCTTTATGCATATCTAGCAGTGGAAAAGCATGGCACTGGCTCTCAAAAAAAAAAAACTAAAATAATTTTAAATATTCATTACAAATCAAATAACTTTAAATATCCATTACAAATCAATTAACCACTAGGGGGATTTGTAATCACCCAACTACTTCCACGTTGCCAAAGGTGGCCATCTCCCTATCAAAACTAGCCCACCTCCCTAATTCTTCTTGTCTGAGTCTGGCCTCATTCGTGCCCTGCATAATGCTTTTCGGCTCTGCATAGTCAACTCCCTACTGCCCATACTCCACGACCCCATTTGATAAACAATATAAACATTTTTATATTTGTGTTGTTATTATTTAGCTGTGTCGAGAACTGATGGGAAAAATCACAATCGGTCGAATAGGAAGAAATGAAAGCTGAGTGTGGAAAAGAGTATTTTTTCCTCACTTGGAGATATTCAACCTTACCTCACCATCCATATTTTGATATACCTAAACATCTTGGTTTTGTCACAGCGAACATGATCAATAGACTAGGTAAACTGGAACGCTCTAGCTCGAAATGCCACAGAAACTCCACATATATGATAATAATTTAAAAAATGGGATCTCACCATATTCACCATATACACAAATGGGCCTAATCTTTCTCCAATGTCGAAACTTTAATCTATTATATGTTTCAGCATCCTGCAAAAACTGAATTTTTAACTCTTCATGTGTGGCGAAAAAATGCTTTGCTTTACCTTTACTTCTAGTATTGTAAAATGAAATTTCTTGCTTTGCCTCCGATTATAATCTAAGATATTTTGGTCATGTTCAAATTTTCGCCAAAGGTGTTAAGGATGCTCGCCTTAATGCCAATAGTTTTTTACATAGGAAGTCGTTGGATTATAGAAATTGTTTAGTTGATTGTGGTAAACAGATTGTAGAAGACAAAAGGAACATGCATAGTGGTCATGGGTCGGCAAAGTAAAATTAAATAGTTCCAGAGAGAATTGAAATAGCTAACGAGAAAGAATCAAATCCCGGAATATGTAGAAGAATATGAAATGTTTCCTGTCATTGAAGCCATGCCTAATGAAGGCATGAATTAACTTGAGGAATATGAAGAAATCACTGCAATATTGAAACGACTAATGCTGTGCTGCCATATTTCTAAGTGAAAAATCTTAAACTCTGGGCAACGGAAATGGAAGGACTACTTGGTTGCCCAAAATGGAAAGACTACTTGGTTAAGTGGATTTATGGAAAAAAATTCAATAAATTTCGATAAATGACCATGATAAGAGTAGAGGTGCAGTATCATTGCTTCTCATTATATCATTTCTAGATGAAAAAATTATGTCTATTATTTTGTATGAATTTGGTGAAATATGTGATGCAATATTGTTTTGTATATTATTGAAATAAAGTACAACATGAAGTGGAGTCAGAAAGCTCAAGTTGATAAAGGGGTTATTAAAAATGGTGATTGTGTTGAAAACATCAAAACTAAAAGTATGTTTATAGTTGACTATAGAGTATCATGTGATGCAACATTTAATGATGAATGTGCAACAATTTATGAACCATTATATGATAATAAAAAGTTTTCAAGTGACAATTGGTTACAAATGCTAAAGGAGAAGAAGCTTGTAGATGATTTGTTAAGTGGAAGAGTAACTCTGCCTGCAAATCAATTAGATGAGCAAGCTATAACTGAATACAAAGATTTGGTGGAGGAAGAAGAAAATGAAAAGCACTCAAATTATGATGTTGTAAATCTCACTAATGTTTAATAGTGAGTGTGCAATTATTGGTAGCAGCTAAGAAGAAGCAACAGAAAAAGAAGAATATAACTCAGTTGTAATGTCAATTGAAAAATACTTAAAAACTCTTAATATTGGAAGTGAGCTTGTTGAAAAATGAGTTGAAATGAATTGACATCACCCTAGTCAGGAGAAATATCCAGTGTGCATGATCTAGAGTAAGAAGAAGAAGAAAGAAATTTGGAGCAACAAGTTCAGGAAAAAGTTTCATCATTATACTGTAGCAAAAAAAGTCAAAATGAAATATTTGAGTTATGTTGTAAGCTTAGATGAGACTTAGACTAGTAGGAGGGTTAACGTATAAGTCGTGATTAAAGGGATGTGTTAGAATATTAATCATGACGACGTTGATCAATGTTCCCTAGTTGGCGGTAGATGATAGTCGGCAGTAGTCGGCAAGAAATAAATTTCAGTTGTCGAAGATCATTATTGATTCTTTGACTCATGCATGTATAAATAATATTGTTTGGTAATGAAATAAGTAGGATCTTGAGTTTTATTTACACTTCTGATATGGTATAAGCTTTGGATGTTTTGTAACCTCTGATGTGAGGAATAATGTTGTCCTTTACGAGAATACACAACAACACCTTTGCTTTCATCTACTGAAACATAAGTTGCAACAGTGGTTGTGGGTTCATCCCCACTCATAATGGACCACAAATTATAACCCTCTATAATTGTCAGCAACTTAAATTTCCAATTCACATAATTGCCTCCATCATATTTGGTGGACTCATTCAAATAAGTATCAGCAAGAAGATTTGACTTGATGAAAAAAAAAACTTTCTCTGATCAACAAAATGCAACCAAATCAACCAAATTTAAATTCAAATGTAGCTAAATTCACCAGATCCAAAGTGATCTCACAAAGAAAAATAATAAAATCTCATTTATGAAAATTTTCTCATTAACTTTACACCAAAATCACCTTTACCATACTTCTAAAATACAAATTAATAATTTAATAATCCTTTTAAAAACCTTATTTCTCTTTAAAAAAACACACAACTCGCAATAACTGCCACAATTTTAATTTTACCGATCATACAAATTAACAAATTTTTTCCCTTTTCACATGGTGGAGGTTTGCTCCCGGTCTCCTACTAACATCTAGTGTCGATGTCGTGATTGTGGTGTTTGTCCCTCGTGCCTCGGTTCCCTTTGTAATGCTTCAGTCCATTACAACAGTCCTGAATAAAACAGTAGCATATTCCAGTTTGTGTGAATTTCGTTCCACATGAATACTTCCCCTTCACCAATTAAAAAAAAACTTTATTACTCCTCTTATCTCTCCATGTGAAATTTATTTTCCACAAATTCAATATTTATACCACCATTACCATAAATATGCTTAATAATTTCCTTTCACAAAAATTTTATACCACAAAGTTTCATTACTTTGAAAAGTAAAGAAGAATGGACTATTCCACGTGGTAAACAAACGCTCACAAATAATAAGAAATGGTGAATTACGACATGGATTCTCCTTAATTTACATGCAAATGCAGATGACAACACACGATCTTTTCACATGGCGGTAACTATAGTCTTTGCTTCGCTGTTAATTCACTCAACTAGCTATGGCACAATCTTTCACCGCTCAGACAATGCTCACAATCTGACACAATCTCTCTTATGCCCAACCAGTAGCGGAAGCAACAACTATGATGGTTTCTGTAAAGATTCACCTCCACACGATGCCCACGCAACAAGACAACACAACTCGTTGCACGCTGATTCACACAACTTTCACACTTCACGAAGGCTTCACAAGGTTGCTTCACTCTTCACACTACTCACTACTACAACCCTATGAATCTTCACCGGCTCTGACACCATATCAGAGGTGCAAACATAACTCAAGAGCCTACTTATTTCATTACACAACACTATTATACTTAGAAACTTAGCATACAAGCTCTATTATTAATCAACCAAATAGAGTTACATATATACATGAGGAATTGTCTCAAGATAGAGAAGCTATCTTAGACGCACAATAATTTGGTTGAGAGAATATCTCAACCTCACTCTAAACTAGGAACTAACCTATAGAATAGGAACAGACTCTATACATAGAGAGAACCACAACTGAAGACAAGTAGGAATTACATATTCCAACACTGAACCTGCTTATTTCATTACAGAACACTATTATTTATACGTGCATGAGCCTGAGAATCAATAGTGATCTCCGCTGACTGAAATTTATTTCTTACCGACTATGGTCGACTATCATCTACTGTCGACAGAGGAACAATGATCAACATAGCCATGATTAATATTCTAACATATAGTGCAATGAAGTTTGAGTCTATCGTCCTTCTACTTTCAGACCTTTTCTTATGGTCAGCTTTCCATATGTCTCCAGAAAAATCAACTCAAAAATATAAAAATATAATTAGAGAGTTGTTTTTAGTGAGATTTTTTGAAAGTTTTTGTGGATTTTTTGGGTCTAATTTTTCTAAAATACCGCAAAAAAATTTTGATGTAACATCTCCATTTCAAAAAAAAAAAAAAAAATCTATTTATGGAATTTCTACTATTCGCACGTGATAAACTTACGATGGTTCGTCACATTTTGACAAATGTTATCTGCCAACCTTTTTAGTTGTTGTACTTTTAATTAATTTCTTTGCCAATTTCGCATTCAATACTTATTGTCACTTATAATTCTTTTGATCATGATTTTATATAATCATGCCTCTTTCATGATTTGAACATATACTTTTTGGGACAAAAATCTCAATTCAATAATTCCAATGAGACTCTATGTCTATGAACCAATACCATTTTATTTTACATGGTAACTGGTATGTTAATAGCTAAATTCCACCCTTAACTACTACTAACCCAATTATTTTCCACTTTAACTACCTCTAATTCTTCTAAGTCTGTACCCCAACCATATAGACACTATATTAGCAAGTTATGAATTATCTATAACCTTTGGAATATATAAAAATCTACATAATAGAGCTTGCCTTTATTATGGCATCTTTCTATGTAATCTCACTCCACATACTTTGAACTTTATACATAACACTTACTAAGATTTCACATTTCTTTTCTATAGCGTTGTATTCACCTTTTAATTTAACCCATAGTAAAAATTCATATTACCCTTTAATCGAAATTATATATTTCAATTGAGTCTCATATAAAATCTTCGTTCAGTTACATCGTATTGCCACTTACATTTCATGAAGTTTGACTTTATACATATCACTATTAATCATATATGATAATTCATGTTATGTATAATCCACGTCACCAGAGTTAACCATGTCAGTAGATATACAAGGATTGGATAATTACTACGGTTTAATATGACTGTGTCTCTGTATTATTGTACACTAACCCTCTGTATGAAAATTTTCCTTGGGATCTATATTCATTAAATTGACGGTACCTTGTTCACATGTCTCTTCCGAGGTTTGATTTAACCTTTCAATCTGCAGGAATTTCTCCAGCCTTGGATTTCATACATCTAGTGATCCAGGTGGATATTGGTGGCCACTCGCCTATTCCACTTGGGCCCCCACCATTGTCTCTTTCAGTTTTTCAGTTTCGGCATAACTTACTATTTTTAGTAGTTTTTCGGGTCCTGAACTTCCGGAGCCGTTTTGAGGCCCTAAATGACGTTTTTTGGGCATCGCGCTCCAACTAATATCATTCTCATTTCAGATATCATTCCGTTATGGAATGATATTTGTGGTGAAAGTTGTAGTCCTCGGATAGAGCTTTCTAATGATGTATCATGTGCGTCAAACGGAGATAGTATGCCAAAGTTACGTCCCTGGGAAGTTGAAACACCAATTTACCCAAACTGGGCCCATAGTTTTGGCGCTTCATCTCCTAGGGTTAGGTTTTTGGGATGTTGAGGGTTGTCCATTGTTTCTCAATAATAAATAGGCCCTCGAGCCTCATTGTAACTCAGTTCAGAGGCCTGTAGCCACCACATCTCTTCTCAGAGATAGCTACCAGTGCCCTAGCTAGTTTTATTTCCATTGTCTGTAAGCAAATTTCAGTTCTTTGATATTAATGAAATGAAGTGTTACTTCCGCTGCATCTCTGTATTTATGGTTATGTGTTTATTCTGTTGCGTTCCTGCATAAATCCGGATCAGTGGTATCAGAGCGGTCTGCTTTTTCTCGATCCTTCTTTGCATGTCCCCAACGAGGTCGCGGTATAAGGAGCTAGGGCTTGATCTGGTGGAACCTTTGCAAGATCAGCCTCGCAAACCTCGACGGACGCCCATGGGGGACGAAAAGAAAGATGAGGGAGCAGGAGATCCTATCAAAATATTGCTCGAGGAGGCCCTCTAAAAACAAAGGAACGCGATGATGGATAGCTTTGCTCAGATCCTTCAACGGCTGCCCACCGGCGGCGCATCTGCATCCAGTAGCCACTCTGGAGTTGCGACTCCCTTTAAGGTACAAGTAAATTTTGACATTCCCATATTTGAGGGTCAAATAGACGCAGATGCCACAGATAGATGGTTGAATCTATTAGAAGGATATTTCTCTGTTCATGACTTTTCAGACCGGGAGAAGATTATTTTTGCACTCCTCAAAGCTACCCCCCATGTTAAGGACTGGTGGGAAACCTACCGTGAGAACAAGGACCAGACAGAACCCTCTCTGTTCTCGGCCGTACCAACTTGGAATTCTTTCCGAGACGCCGTCAAGGAACAGTACTATCCCGTGGGGAGCTATGAGGACAAGTACATACAATGGACCACGCTGCGACAACAAAGGGATCAAGATGTGCACGAGCTGACGAATCTGTTCCATACCCTACACACAAAGTTGGGTATCAAAGATTCAGAGAAACATTTGGTGCTAAAGTATCGCAGCTGTCTGCACAGATACATTCAGGAGGAAATGGAGTTCCTCGACATCTCTTCGCTTGGTACGGCATACCGGTATGCTGCCAAGATTGAGCAGAAATTCAAACAGAAGAAGCGAGACTTTGGATCTGCGAATCAAAAGCAAGGGAAAGGTGCTTCCAAACCGCAGAACAAAGGACAGAGCCAAGGCATGGCGGCTAAAGACAACTCGTCAAAGCCACAAGAAAATAACAAGACCGCAAAGCCAAAGAAGGACACGGGAAAGTGGTGTGAGTTCCATAAGAGCTCCACTCACAACACAAGTGAGTGTCGGGCCAAGCAGTCGCTAGTGGCCGAGATGAGGGCTTCTGAGTCAGATGCATGCTCCGACTCCGAATCAGAACCTGAAAAGGGGAATGAAAAAGGGAAACAGATTATTGATGCGGAGCTCAACGCCACTGTTGCCACTACAAAGGTCCAGAAGGAGGAACCAGAAGATCCAGAGGAGGAGGAACGTCTCTTCCACTCCCAGATGTGGGTAAAGGGCTCCCCTGTACAGTTCATTGTCGACAATGGGAGCCAAAAGAACCTCATTTCAGCAGACGCCGTGAAGCGGTTGGGCTTGCCGAACACAGCTCACCCACATCCATACACCATCGGGTGGCTTCACCAAGGACGAGATCTCCGCGTCAGCCGGCAGTGTCGCCTTCCCTATAGCATCAAGCCCTTCACGGATGAGGTATTATGTGACGTTGCTCCTATTGATGTTTCTGATGTATTATTAGGACAACCATATTTGTGGAAGCGTCATGCTGTGTATGAGTCTCGACCTCGTGCTGTTATTGTTACTTTGGGAAATAAGTTGTACAGGATACCAGAGGTACCACCTCCTGCGACTATCTCTTTGGTTACTGCAAAACAATGCAGTAAGCTCATTTCCCAAACCAGGAAATTCGTTTTCCTGATGATCCGCCCCCAGGGCAAGAAGAAGACCGTGGCCACGACCTCCAGACAGGGCTCCTCTGCACAACAACAACAAATGGATAAGGTTGTGGAGGAGTACGGGGACATATTCACCTCACCCACAGGGGTTCCTCTGCACTGTCAGGTCAAGCACCCGATTGATCTAACCCCCGGTGCGCCGCTACCTAATGGACCGATCTATCGGCGCTCTGTTATGGAGAATGATGAAATCAAGAGGCAGATTCAGGAGCTGTTGCAGAAAGGTCACATCAGACCAAGTTCATCGCCCTGTGGGAGCCCAATCGTGTTGGTACAGAAGAAGGATGGGACGTGGAGACTCTGTATTGACTATCGGGCGCTGAACAAGATCACTGTCCGGAACAGGTACCCAATCCCACGGATTGATGACCTTCTGGACCAACTCAAAGGTGCAAAATATTTCAGCAAGATCGACCTGAAGTCTGGGTATCACCAGGTACCGATTGAACCCTCCGATGTGTGGAAGACTGCCTTCAAAGCCAAGGAAGGCCTTTTCGAATGGCTGGTCTTGCCTTTCGGGTTGACGAATGCTCCCGCCACCTTCATGAGGATGATGGATGACATCTTGCGGCCATTCACCAACTCATTTGTAGTGGTGTACTTGGATGACATTCTGATCTTTAGCCAGACTTGGGAAGAACACCTTCACCACATCCGACAAGTCCTCCAAACACTGCGGCAACACAAGTTGTGTGCCAATTTGGAGAAGTGCACTTTTGGCATGACCCAGGTTCAATATCTGGGATACATTATTGATGAAAGGGAGGTGCATGTGGATCCAGCCAAGATCCAAGTCATTCGGGATTGGCCAGCCCCAACCACTATAACAGAGCTTCGCAGCTTTCTGGGTCTTGCTAATTTCTACCGTAGATTCATGTTGGGATTCTCTCATATCACTTGGCCCTTGAGTCAAGTCACCAAGGGAGGAGCGAGAGAAAAATTATTTTGGTCGGAACCTCAACAGAAGGCGTTCACAAAATTGAAAAATCGCCTCTGTTCTGCCCCAGTGCTCACATTACCAGACTTGCAACAGCCATTTGAGATCGAGACAGATGCCTCTGACTATGCTATTGGGGCAGTTCTTACTCAACAGGGACATCCAATGGCATATCACAGTGAGACATTGTCTGAGACAGTTCGCAAGTATCCCACCTATGACAAAGAAATGTATTCCATTGTGCAAGCCCGTCGACAATGGAAGCATTACATTTTGGGGAAGGAAACAATCATCCACACAGACCACCGGCCCCTGCAGTTCATACAGACACAAGGGAAGTTGCAGAATGATCGCCATCAGAAGTGGTCCACATATCTGCAACAATTTCATTTGAACATTAAGTACAAGAAGGGTAGCACCAATAATGTTGCAGACTGCCTCAGCCGACCACCGATCGTGGCGCTCACCACCGTGCTCAACTCTTGTGGGCACGAGACTTCTGATTGGCCGCTTCTCTATGAGAGTGACCCAAAATTCAGCCACACTTTCAAGGCACTCTTGGGGGGCACGCAAGTTCCAAATTTTCACCTCCAAGATGGACTTTTATGTCACCTGGGACACCTTTGTGTTCCTTCAAGCGAGCGTGCCAAGATGATATGGGAAGCACACTACAGTCGAGTCGCTGGGCATTTCGGGGTTGAGAAAACAGTAGCAATACTACAAAAGTATTTCTATTGGCCGAACCTTCGAAAGGATGTCGAGAAGCACATCAGATCCTGCACTGCTTGTGCCATTGCCAAATCGACCATCAAGAAGCAAGGCCTATATACTCCACTACCTACCCCTAGTCGACCTTGGGAATCCATCTCCATGGATTACATGTCGGGCCTGCCTTCTACTAAGAATGGAAATGATTGTGTTTTCGTGGTCATTGACAAATTCTCGAAGATGGCCATTATGGCAGCCTGTAAGAAGAATATTACAACAGAAGCCATTGCTAAACTCTTCTTTGAATGAGTGTGGGTGCACTTTGGGATCCCACAGTCTATCATATCGGATCGAGATAGCAGGTTCCTCAGCACATTTTGGTCCAGCCTCTGGTCAATGTTGGACACAAAGCTCACCAAGTCCACAGCTTTCCATCCCCAAACAGATGGCCAGACAGAGGTCGTCAACAGAATGATTGCACACATTCTGCGCATGTACAACTCAAAGCATCCACGCACATGGGACGAGAGCCTCCCCTATGTACAACACAGTTATAACCGGGCTCTCCACAGTTCAATTGGCCATAGCCCCTTTCAGGTGGGCTTGGGATTCCAGCCACTATGTCCCATTGACCTAGCCATGCCGTTTGCAGCTGCTCAGGCCGATTCAGCTCATGTCCAGTCTGAAGTTGACAAAGCAAGTAGCTTCATCGAGCGCATTCAACACATCCGCCAACAAGTTCATGATATATTGGACAGAGCCAATGCGAAGTACAATCAGCGCCATGATCAACACCGGGTGCCGTACGTTTAACCTGTGTGGGAGCACAAAGTATGGCTACATTTGGCAGTATGAGCGCTCACCGGACCCGTTGTACATATTTACTCTTGCATATAAATTTTCGGCCTGCCACCTTTTCCAAATTTCTTTCAGACCTCCGCCGTGGCCTAAACCTCATGCTCCTGTTTGATATTACCGTCTTCGCCCGAAAATCCGCTCTGCAAAGGTTTAAAAACCCGCAATTTAAATTTATTGGACCAAAGCCCCAGGGCCTTAGCTCCTTTTCTGTCGCCATCACATGACCTGAGCCCGAAAACCACAAGTCAAAAGAAAAAGGGGCTTATCATTTTATATTTCGGATGCAATGGTGGCCGTCTGATCGAAGTCAAATCAACGGAGCGGCGATCGCCCTGTGTGGAGGGCCCCACGCGCAGGAAACCGACGGTATTGTCCCGCACCGCCTTCACCGGAGCGGCGGTATTTATCACGGGGGCAGCGATTCCATAGAAAAAGCGCCGCGTGTCCTCGCAGACGGCGGAAACCAATTTTCTTTCCCCCCGCGCGTTAAAGTCTGTACAAAGGTCGAGCAGCGGAACTCACCCGAGTCGTTAGATTTGTTGTCCTCAATCCGACGGTGGATATACTTCAGAGTCGCTCGCTCGTTAACGTGTGTCCACCGTGAGTTGTGGCCCACCATTGTGTTGCTCTTATCACCTCCTAACCGTCGATCCGTCTTCCAAGATCCGACGGCCAGAAATCAGTCTCCCCATCTGTTGACTCCGCTGCCACGTTGTCTTTCCACCTGTCCCCCCGTACACCCATGTGTCATGCCCCTGTGTATCCTTGACGTCATCCTGTCGTATATATATATATATATATATATATATATATATATATATATATCCTTGAGTGCATAAGATTTCATTCATACCCTTCATTTTATTTGTTTCTTACGTCAAAACTCGTTTTTAATGTGGAAATTCGCGCCCCATCCGATTAATCGTAGTCTCCATTATCTTTCATACGCCCACTCCTCGCATGTCCTCATCATCTCTGCTCGTGCCAACATCCACTAACATCTCCAGCCTCCATGCTCCTGCCTCAGTCGTCTGGTTTTTTCACTAATGTTTTTATTTGCAGTAGTTTCGAGATGATAATGAGGCTCAAAGTGGGTTTTACCTCTGCCTTCAATGCAGTAGAAGACCGAGCAGTCAAAGCAACATATTTACTGTGGAAATTTAAAGAAGAAGCCGAGGGTAGGTGTGAGAAATGACCACCATTAAAGAAGACAAAGATATGAATCTACAGAACCCTCCAGAGAAATTCTCCTACATTAAGGATCCACGATTCAAATCCAAAGTTAAGGGTCGAAAGTACGTATAGAATTACAGTATCATCCCAAGGTTCTTACGGCAGCAGATTTTCCTCAGCTAAAGGCAACACACTGTATATATTTTATTATTTGTGTCATGTATATAAGGAGATTTTCATCTCCCAACATTTATTTCTATAGACAGATTGTAAAGTACAGTCATTTATAGTTAGTCATTCATAGAGTGGGCGCGAATGTTTTCCGCCATTTTATTCAAATTGAGTCATTAATTGTGCTTCATCTACCTCCTCCTCTAGAATTCTCTATCTTTCCTATAAAGGCCCGAAAAGAAGACATTGAAAAGGTTCCATATTTCTATCAGCAAACTGTGCAGCGACAGGGCTTTTGCATACATTTTGTAATATTTCTGTATGAAGGTTCAGAGCCCGTAGGGTCTCAATGAGGAGGAGTTATAACTGTAATGAGGATTCTGGTCTTTGGTATCTCACAGTATGTAATTTCTCTTATGTGTTAATACAATATCTCATTTCATGCTATTTATCTTCTTGTATCATGCTCTAGAATGCGAGTGGCTCACTAGTTTGCAGTAAGGATTCATCCTTGTTGATGCCCTTTCTGGAATTAGTCAAGCGCTTTAAATAGGCCTAGTCATGATATACTGTTCCATGTTCATCTCTTCCATATTTTCTGCTCTATTAGTTACTTGAGGAGGGTGCTTTTAAAACGCCATTGTAATATAAGGATTCATAAAGTAATATGCCCTTATGTGGTTCTATTGTGTATCTGGGTATCAGTCTCATGTTAACTAATATCTTCTTTATGTTTCCTCACTGCACTCACTTCCTGATATTTGATTTCTGTGATATATTATTTGAACTGGCCCTCTTTACAGTAAGCTATCTCTTAACTGTCTGATGCCTTTGTATTGGAGTTTTACATGATGTCCCTACACTATTCTTATCTTTGTGTCAGCTTCTGAGAGAGTTTGGTCCCATTCAAAACTTATTTCCTTGTTTTACAAGAGATAGTAAGTGAGCTTTTGGATTGACAACCCAAACTATATGAAGAGCTCCTTACTATATTAAGATGTCCTAGGCACTGGTCTATGGCAACTCTAGACTGTCTCTAGGGGGTGACAAAATTTTCCACAACATCTTTCTGGCGCCGTTGCCGGGGAACGAATTCAAGAATATCAGTTTCCCTGGGCCTCGACAAATTGTTTTCACTCTCTAATCAGGTGAGCACTGAGAGTTGAAGAGTTGTGTATCTCTCACCTTGGCGACTCCACTGTTCTTTATTTGATAAATTTTATTGGTAGTCCTGGCTTTCCGAAAGCCACATTTGAGGTCAGATACTTCTCATTCGAAAACACCTTACGTGTCTAACCCAGAGAAGATCATTCATAAAATATTTTGGAAAGAGAGGAAGTCGGTTCGTGCTGAAAACCCTGAATATTCCATTGAAGATTATCCGCCCTCTTCTTCTCAAGAAGTTAGAACAGAAAATCCTGAGTCTTACTCAAAAACTCCACGTAGAGGAAGTGCTTGGATTGGAGAAGATTCTCATCCTACCCTCGAGGCTGAGGAAATTAAAGAAGTCACAGAAGTAGTTGCTGTTAACCGTGAATTATTCCCATCCACACCTCAAGCTTCTGTGCAATATATTCCCATTGTCATTCATACTCCACTTCCTCCTACTCCTCTCCCTTCATCTGTTTCTCAGACCGTTGCTCAACCCCCACCTCCTCCAATGGCCAATGTTCCTACTTTTCTATTGAACAAATATGCTCCACTGGCCTTGCTCCAAGTTCTAAATGATATGCCGCAGGATTATTTGAAGATTCTGCCAAGATTTAATGGTGAAAATGAAGTTGATGCTCAGAAACATCTTGAGACCTTCTGCTCTTTTGCAGAAAACTTAAATGTTGAACACCTCGATGTGGTCTTGAGATTGTTTGTGCAGTCTTTGGAAGGGGAAGCAAGAAAATGGTTCAAGACATTGGGGAACCATTCAATAACCACCTGGGATATTATGGAGAATACTTTTCTCAGAAAGTGGGGGGAAAAGAAAGATCATGGTCAGTGTCTTACTGAGTTTAATACAATGAATAAGAAATAGAACGAAGGGGTATCAGAATTTATCAAAAGATTCAACAAGTTATATCTGAGCCTGCCTCCTGAAATGAAGCCCCATGAAGCTGCTGCCAAGATAATTTTTATAACATCCTTTGATTTTGACTTTGGATTCTCCTTGAGAGAAAGAAAACCTGCCACTTTAGATGATGCACAGTCAGATGCTCTGGAATTGGAAGCAAACTTTGCCTCCACTGGGAAACTGAAGGGAAAAATTGAACAAGATACTAGGAGGAGAGGCAAAGAAGAGGTTTCCACCTCTAATCAGGAAAAAGATTCAGATAAAATGGATGAAATAAGCAAAATGATAAAGAAGATGGTCAAGCTTGAACTAGAAGCTAAAAATGCAGCTCCCAAGAACTATTACAATGCTCCAAACAGAGGATACAATCCTCAGTATAGAAGACCCCCATTGCAGATATTGCCGAGAGAAGCAAAAGAACAACAAGACCAGGTACCTCATCCCTTGTACCTGGAAGGACCAGCAGATGACTCCACTGGAGATGCAGCTTATGGATTAGAAGATTCAAATCTGGCTTTTTCAAATAATGATGATATAGAGTGCCCATTGCAAGACGAAGAAGAAGAAGCAGAGATTGACCATTATTGTAAGCAATTTGCTGATTTCATGCAAGCACAATTCAATGTAAAATATGATCTCAGATCTTCAAGGAAGAGGACCAGAACTCAAGATCAAGAAGAGGAGCCACCTCAGAAAGAAGCATCTGCTCAGAAGGAATCAGCAACAAAGAGAAACATAGAAAAAGGTAAGAATCCTCTAAATACTCCCTTGCAGTCCAATGATCAGATTCCTTCTTCTTCAAAAATAGTTAGTCCTCCTAATGCTGAGCCTGTGTCAAAAGAAATTAAATCCTCAGATGAAAATAAGGAGTCCAAAGAAGTAGTGATAGAAAAGCCCCCATCTGCTTTCAATCTGCAAAAAGAGCTTGAGAAGATTAAGATTCCTGTCCCCTTGACTGAGCTATTAAAACAGCCTGTATACCAGTCTCAAGTCACTTCTTTTATGCTTCCTCCTGAACTACCAATTGCCCCTGATAGTTTAAACCTTCAAGAAGAAAGACCCATGGTAGTTTTTGGCCCACATGTCGAGGAGATAGACCCCTCTACTCCTCCCTTCTACGTGTCTCTAGTCATTCATGACCTGCTGTTACATAATTGTATGTTAGATTCTGGGGCTTCCCACAATCTTATGCCTCTGTCCGTCATGGAACAACTAGGACTGCAAATTACAAGACCATACAAAGACTTATATTCATTTGATTCTAAAAGAGTTAAATGCCTGGGAATGATTAAAGACTTAGTGGTCAATTTAGCTCAAATCCCAGCAAAAAGTGTGGTCATGGACATTGTGGTTGCTGATATCCCGGCCCGCTTTGGCATGCTGCTGTCAAGGTCCTGGGGTACCAAGATTGGGGGATCAATTAAATTGGATTTAACATATGCTACTGTCCCAGTCTTTGGAGGTCAAGAAAGGAGGTTATACAGGGAGACTAGATTTGTTAAAATGGTAACTAAGGCTGATTGCTCAGAAAATTCTCCAGTTTATAACAAAGAGGGAGACTTCTCATGTTTGATGTTAGAAGAAAATCAAAATTGTGCTCATGAGCCTCTTTTTGGTCAAATCCAAGCTGAGCAGCCTAGAGAAGATCAGGAATCAGAAATTTGGACTTTGCATTTTGATGGAGCAAATTCAAGAGAAGGCAATGGAGCTGGGGTATTGTTGATCTCCCCTACAGGAAAATGGGTGCCACTGTCTTTTAAATTGGAGTATGAGGCTACAAACAACGTAGCTGAATATGAGGCACTATTATTGGGAGTACAGACAGCTAGAAACATGGGCATCCAATGTTTGAAAGTCTTGGGAGACTCTGAGCTGGTGGTAAGGCAAATCAAAAACGAATGTCAAACTAAGCATCCACGGCTCAGAGCATATAGAAACGAAGTATGGGACATGATAGAAAATTTCTTCTCGGCATTTGACATACAGTTCATACCCCGGGAGCAAAACAGAATAGCAGACTCTCTCGCTGTAGCTGCCAGCACTTTCCGTCCTCCTCAGAATCCACTTTTAAGATATGAAGTGGAGGTACGGTATAGACCATCCATTTCAGAGAATATAAAGCATTGGCAGGTATTTGAAGATGACGAACAGATGAGACGATTCATGGAGACAGTGGGAGAATTCTCAAATATGGAGATTGATGATAATGAGGAGGAAGAAGCTGTAAATGTTGCAAAGAACAAATGGGAAGAAAAGATAGCAGGAAATAAAGTGCTGCAACTAAAAGGTAATGTTATACCTAGAGGTCTGGTACCTCTAGAAAGATTATTTAGCAAAAATGATGTTCCATTGCAGCCAAACAAGGTAACGGAAGAAGATCAAATAGAAGATTTGAATCTGGGTACTTATGCCGATCCCAAAATTGTTAAACTATCTAAAAGGGTCCCAGAGGAATACAAAGAAAAATATTTGAAGTTGTTTCAATCTTATAAAGATGTATTTGCTTGGTCCTATGAGGACCTAAAAACTTTTGATGTTAATATAATGTAGCATAAAATTCCTTTGAGGGAAGATGCAAAGCCATATAAGCAGAAACTCAGACAGATAAACCCTCTGCTGCTTCCCTCTATTGAAAAAGAAATCAAGAAGCTGCTGAAGGCCAAAATAATTGTGCCATTAAGGTACTCGGAATGGGTAGCAAACCTTGTTCCCGTTCGGAAGAAAAATGGAGAAATAAGGCTCTGTGTGGATTTCAGGAATTTGAACAGAGCATCCCTCAAAGATAATTATCCACTGCCTAAGATGGACCACATCCTGCAGAAAGTAGTGGGAGCATCCAGAATGTCAATGATGGATGGTTTTTCTGGTTATAATCAGGTGGCTGTTTTCCCAGAGGATCAGAAGAAAACTGCATTTACCACACCGTGGGGAACCTTTATGTATGCCAAGATGGCATTTGGATTAATTAATGCAGGGGCTACCTTTCAGAGGGCAATGGACATAGCCTTTGTTGGAGAACAGGACAAGTTTTTGGTGGTATACCTTGATGATATCACAGTCTTTTCAAAATGATGAGCATATTGAGCATTTAAGAAGAACTTTTGAAAAATGCAGAAGGTATGGCCTTTCTCTCAACCCTCAAAAATCTTTATTTGCATTAGATGAAGGAAAACTCTTAGGGCACATTGTAACTAAAGATGGCGTGAGAATCGACCCTAAGAGAGTTGAAGTAATAAATAGTATTCCTTTACCCAGAAATAAGAAGGAAGTACAGGTCTTTTTGGGTCGAATCAATTTTTTAAGAAGGTTCATTCCTAACTATGCTGAGATAGTTAGGCATATAACTGATATGTTGAAAAAGGAGAATGAAGTAAAATGGTCCCAGGAGTCTAGAGATGCATTCACAAGGATAAAACAGGCATTCGCTGAAGCTCCTGTGCTGGCTGAGCCAGATTACAGCAAGCCTTTCATGATCTTTTCATTTGCTTCACCTCACACAGTTGCTGGAGTATTATTACAGAAAAATGAAGAGGGATATGAACAGCCCGTAGCTTTCTTCAGTCAAGTGCTTTATGACGCTGAATTGAAATATAACATATTGGAGAAGCAGGCATATGCCCTGGTAAAGTCCCTTAAAGCTTTTAGAGTGTATGTTTTGCAATCTCATATTACTGCTTATGTTCCCACAGCAGCTGTCAAAGACATTCTGGTTCAGGGAGATAGCGAAGGTAGAAGAAGAAGATGGATTGCAAAAATACAGGAGTATGATTTGGACATAAGGCCTACCAAGTTGATAAAAGGACAGGGACTTGCGAAAATGTTATCTGAATCAAACCATCAAGCTTTGGGTATTAACTTATCCATGATAGCAAATGAAGAATCTGAAAAAGATGAAGAACAGCAAGGACTGGAGATGGCCACTCAAAAGATACATGTGAAATATCTAACTAGTCCTTGGTACAAAGAAATTGTTGAATATCTTTTAACACTTAACTGTCCTCCGGGCTGTGATAAAATAAAATACAGAGCTGTAAGGATGAAATCTCAGAAATATGTAATTGCCAATGGGCAGCTCTATTGGAGAGACCCTCTAGGTATATTACTTTTATGCCTCACAGAAAATGAAGTGCAGAATGTAATGACGGAATTCCATGGAGGAATTTGTGGAGGACATTACAGTTGGAGGGCAACAACTCATAAAATCTTAAGGGCCGGTTTTTACTGGCCAAAATTGTATTCGGATACTTTTGCTTGGGTCAGAGCATGTGACAAGTGCCAAAGATTTGCAGAAAGACAGAAATTAGCAGCATTGCCCCTGATCCCTATTCATGTAAATGAACCATTTCAGAAATGGGGATTAGATTTTATAGGAGAGATACATCCCCCATCAAGTGGCCAACATAAATGGATACTGACAGCCACAGACTATTTCACGAAATGGGTGGAAGCCATACCTACCAGAAATGCTACAGATGCTGTAATAATGAGGTTTATAGAGGATAATATCATATCTAGGTTCGGCTGTCCTGCTAGAATTGTAACTGATAATGCACAAGCCTTTAAATCTGCCAGGTTTGTAAACTTCTGCAAGAGATATAACATCATATTAACCCACTCCACAGCCTACTATCCCCAGGGAAATGGCTTAGCAGAATCTTCTAATAAAACCCTGGTGAGGGCCCTGAAGAAAACAATCAGTGAAAATCAGAAAAACTGGGACTCTCAATTAAAGTTTTCTCTATGGGCGAATAGGATAACCAGCAAAAGAGCAACAGGGAAATCTCCCTATGAGCTGGTATATGGAAGAGCAACTGTGTTTCCTATGCAATTGGCTTTGCCAGTAGCACGCTTCATGCAGGAAAACCAGGAAGAACCAGACAACATGATCAGGAGGATTAATCAGCTGGTGGAATTAGAGGAAACACGGAACCAGGTGGATCAAAGATTAATAGAATATCAGGAGAAAATGAAGAATGTCTTTGATCGGCATGCAAAAGATAGAAATTTTCAAGTTGGAGCCCTGGTTCTTAGATGGGATGTTCGCAGAGCAGAAAAGGGGAAGCATGCTAAATTTGATATGTTATGGTTTGGCCCATTCAAAATCGTGAGTCAAGGGCGAAATAATACTTTCATGTTAGAAAACCTACAGGGTGATTTGTTGGATGCACCTGTGAATGGCCAATTTCTCAAGACGTACTTCCAATTATGACCCAGGCTGGGAACGCCCGCTTGTATTATATTGTATATAAGTTGTTTTGGCTTTTATTTTTATAAAGAAGAGAACACTGTAATTACCTGAGGAAGGAGCACAGGAGAATTGAGAAGCAAAGTGGGAAATTCAGTGGTCTGGGTGTTCTCGACATGCCCGAGGACGAACATGTCGTCCCCAGATGGAGCCGATGTTGTACATATTTACTCCTGCATATAAATTTTCGGCCTGCCACCTTTTCCAAATTTCTTTCAGACCTCCGCCGTGGCCTAAACCTCATGCTCCTGTTTGATATTACCGTCTCCGCCCGAAAATCCGCTCTGCAAAGGTTTAAAAACCCGCAATTTAAATTTATTGGACCAAAGCCCCAGGGCCTTAGCTCCTTTTCTGTCGCCATCACATGACCTGAGCCCGAAAACCACAAGTCAAAAGAAAAAGGGGCTTATCATTTTATATTTCGGATGCAATGGTGGCCGTCTGATCGAAGTCAAATCAACGGAGCGGCGATCGCCCTGTGTGGAGGGCCCCACGCGCAGGAAACCGACGGTATTGTCCCGCACCGCCTTCACCGGAGCGGCGGTATTTATCACGGGGGCAGCGATTCCATAGAAAAAGCGCCGCGTGTCCTTGGTACAGGCCACGAAACCGCTTTCCCCGCGCGTTAAGGTATGTACAATCGCCGGGCAGCGGAATTCGTTTGAACCGTCAGATCTGGCGAAGTCAATCTGACGGTGGGTATCCTCCGGAGTTGCCCACCTGTTATCTCGTGTCCGCTATGTCATATGGCCCATCACCATCGGTGTTGCTCCCAGCGATTCTGTTGTTGATCTGTGTTCTGTCCAAACTGACCCATGTCCTGATCTTTCCAGATCCATTGAATCCCATCGCCACGTCAGTCCCTCACTGTCCATCGTACATCCATGTGTCTACTGTCTCGTTATCATTAATATTCCTCCCGCTATATATATATATATATATATATATATATATATATATATATATATATATATATATATATATATATATATATATATATATATACGTGTTTATATGTTTTTATTCGTATTTGTCGTTATTCATTCGTCCGGAGAGCGTATTTACGTAGAAAATTCGCATTTCATCTATTTATCGAAAGCCTCCATTGTTTTTCTTCCACCACCTGCGTGTTCCCGCAGTCTCCTGTCTGTGTCACGACATCGTCTCCATCTCCACCTTTACACACCCCACACTATCTCTGATGCAATTTTCTCTAATGTTTTGGGGGTTTTATAGGTTTCAAAGCAATAGAAAGGGCGTTTTAATTCATGGTTTCCATGGCAGAGGTTAAGAGCACTTCAAAGGATGATATATTGCTGGCAAAATTCAAAGAGGAAGCCGAGGGTAGGTGTGAGAAATGATCGCCATTAAAGAAGACAAAGATATGGATTCACAGAACCCTCCAGAGAAATTCACCCCGCATTAAAGATCCAGGATTCAAATCCAAAGCTAAGGGCCGAGAGTACAGTACAGAATTGCAGATTATCTCAGGGCTCTTACGGCAACAGATTCTTTCTCAGCAAAAGGCCGAGCATTGTATATATTTTATTATTTGTGTCTTGTATATAAGGAGATTTTCATCTCCCAGCATTTATTTCTATAGACAGATTGTAAAGTACAGTCATTTATAGTTAGTCATTCATAGAGTGGGCGCGAATGTTTTCCGCCATTTTATTCAAATTGAGTCATTAAATGTGCTTCATCTACCTCCTTCTCGAGAATTCTCTATCTTTTCTATAAAGGCCCGAAAAGAAGACATTGTAAGGGTTCCAGATTTCTTTCAGCAAACTGTGCAGTGAAAAGGCTCTTGTATACATTCTGTAATATTTATGTATGAAGGTTCAGAGCCCGTAGGGTCTCAGTGAGGAGGAGTTATAACTGTAATGAGGATTTTGGTCTTTGGTATCTCACAGTATGTAATTTCTCTTATGTGTTAATACAATATCTTCTTTCATGCTATTTATCTTCTTGTATCATGTTCTAGAATGCAAGTGGCTCACTAGTTTGCAGTAAGGATTCATCTTTGTTGGTGCCCTTTCTGGAATTAGTCAAGCGCTTTAAATAGGCCTAGTCATGATATACTATTCCATGTTCACCTCATCCATGTTTTCTGCTATATTAGTTGCTTGAGGAGGGTGCTTTTAAAACGCCATTGTCATATAAGGATTCATAAATTAATATGCCCTTATGTGGTTCTATTGTGTATCTGGGTATCAGTCTCATGTTAACTAATATCTTCTTTATGTTTCCTCACTGCACTCACTTCCTGATATTTGATTTCTGTGATATATTATTTGAACTGGCCCTCTTTACAGTAAGCTGTCTCTTAACTGTCTGATGCCTTTGTATTGGAGTTTTACATGATGTCCCTACACTATTCTTATCTTTCTGTCAGCTTCTGAGAGAGTTTGGTCCCATTCAAAACTTATTTCCTTGTTTTACAAGAGATAGTAAGTGAGCTTTTGGATTGACAACCCAAGCTATATGAAGAGCTCCTTACTATATTAATATGTCCTAGGCACTGGTCTATGGCAACTCTAGACTGTCTCTAGGGGGTGACAAAATTGTCCACAACATCGGCTTGGGGCTGAGAGCCCTGTGGATGGTTAGCAGTATTAGAATCAATACATGGAGGAATGGATCCATGATTACCAGAGGCAGATTGATTTTGATTTCCTTTCCTCTTTCTTTGAGAAGAAGGAATATTAGTTGCACCCTACTGTGCAAATACTTGCCCGGGAGGGGGTAGTATGTGTTGTTGCGAGGGTTGAGAAGGCAAGGGAGTTGGAGGTCCAAATGCTGGAGGAGCTGGGACACCAGGCTGTGGGTAAGGATAAGGGTTAGGATGGGAAAAATTGAGGTAAGCAGGAGGATGGGCAAAAGGAGGAGGCATGTCGTATCCTGGATACATGCTACCTGGAGGGGGGAAAGTGCTGGAGGTGCTAGCCCCTCTCGGAGGGAAACCATAGCCCATAAGAGGTTGAGCATAGGTATGGGAAATAGCTCCAACAATACCATCGGCAGAGTGAGATGGCCCCAGGGCATTAGTGCCACCGGGTTTGGGGAGGTCAGGAAGGACGGTATAAACATAACCAGATTGAGCATAGATGAGGTCATATTTCAAGGCTATTTGGAGGGCGGATTCTTCGGTTTGAGGGAACTGGGATGCGACATATTTTCCGATGGCATGTAAGAGAGAGCGAAGGAACCAGTCCATATAGACCCGATCTTCAAAGGAGGGGGCTTGACATAAGCTCCTTCTTCTCTGCCATTCCTGGACATGAGTGAAAAGGCAAGTCGAAGAGGATTGACGAAAAGAAGTCAAGATTTCTGTACCAGTGTCGTATAGGATAGGGAGCTGGAAATAAGATAAGAAGGCTTGGGAAATGGTCACAAAGGTGGTATGGGAAGAGGCGGTCTAATCAACATACCATTTAGAAGCTTCGTCGGTAAGCGTGCGTTGGAAAAATCTAAGACGAATGGAATCATCAGTAATGGAATTGGATGAACACCACATGTGGAAAGATCGGATATGGTTGGAGGGATCTTCACTAGCAAGGCCTTCGAACTTGGGAATGTCGGAGGGGAGCTTGGTTGGCATAGCAAGCCAACTAACATCGTGGCGGATAGGATCGTTGATCAACTGATTAAAAGCGGGGAGACTGAGACCGGCCATATAAGGGAGCAAAGGGATAGTCGAGGTAGTTCCCGTGGTGGTTCCTCTAGTAACAGACCCAGAAGTAGTACCGAGGTTTCCGCTAGTGTTAGGCCCTAAACTAGACATGGTGAGGGTAACAAGGGAGAACCCAAGTAGGGGAGAACCCGAAGAATCATTAAGAAGAGCTCCGAGTGTGGACTCGGGGGAGGAATTACTCGATGACGATGGGAAGGAGGAAGGCGACCAACCGAAAACTGAGGGTGAAGGCCAAGAAGTCTCCGAGATAAACGCCTTGGAGGCGCAATGATGACGGGAAGAAGAAAAACCGACAAGGGCAAGGAGGTGCAAAATCAAGTGAGGTCAATGTTGAAACAAGGGCAGAGCGATGCAGTGTTAATTGATTTTAAATTCTTTGCCAAGCGGTGTTAACCAGGCTCTTCTTCACTTGGGGTCAGTGTGTGGCGTGTGTTAATTTTAATTTTTAAACCCAAACGTTTTGAGACAAAAATAAAAAGTGTGTTGCGTAACTGAAAATAAATCTGCAGAGAACAGTATATAAGACTGAAATAACATAAAATTAACATCTAACAATGCATCGATCTAACCCAAGAAGGCGGGTCTATCAAAACTAGTCTAAAAGAGGGAAAAAATCAAATCAAAACACACTAAAAATATGCCAATATATCTAAGGTCGGGAGGGACAAGGATATAAAGGGGAAATGTGCTGAAAAGAGGTGTAGAAAATAGCAAAGAGGCAGAGGCAAGGTTGTTGTAACAAAAGGGGGAAATCAGCTAAAGGTAGGAGGGACAAGGAGGTGACCCTAGAGGTAAACCCAAAAAATCATATAGGTATTTGAAAGGGAGAAGAGCCGATCTAGAGGGATCCAAAATGAGGTATCGTATAGAAAATATAAGGCCGAAATCGGCAATCTTGAGACGTCTAAAATAGCTAAAACTCTCTCCATAAAAGTGGAGGGGATCAAAGCCCCAGGGGTGAGATTCTCACTTAGTTGAGAAATTATTCAGAAATAGGTCAGAAATTCAGAGACAGAAAGGAAAACCCGAGAGAAGCTTCTGGCAAACCTAAAATTGCGAAGAGGTAGGTGCACGCCAGAAGTTTCCAATTACAACTCAGCCCAGTTTTGGGGCAGAAAAGTGCGTCCTCTAGGCCAGGTCATAGGTTTTGGGCCGATAAGTGTGACCTGCAAATCCGAGTCTCTCGGCGGCATATTTCAGAAAAAGTTGTCATCTCAGCTACGATTGATGTCTGTCACCTGCACAATAGGGCCAGAAACACACGGAAGTTAAAAATATGAATGTTTGAGGGTTTTAGAGGTGAAAAGCAATTAGTAAAAAAGACAGGGAAAACAAAAACTCAAGAGAAACAAAGTACTCACAAGCTGTCGATGCAGAATGATAAACTCCACGGTCGCAAAAGAAAACCCGTATGGAGTCGCCAATTGTTAGTATGAATATTTTGTCCGAAAAGACCACTTTAGCTACGCATAAAAAATAGCCCTAACATCAATTATGGCTACCAATATCTTTAAATGTGTAGTTAGCTGATCCAAATAAAGCTGCACAAATCCAGATCTATGCATAAAAGACATTAAGTAGTAAAAATGAAATGTTGCTCCATGCATCCAATAGACAAGACAAGAACAATATATTTGAAAGAATTTTTTATATTAAAGGGGCACCTGAGAGGAAAACAAGAAAGGTGTTTCCAATTCTCCTCAATGGGATGGGTTCTTGAAAGTCCTCAGCATTTCAGATCTAAAATTTCTCTCTCTTGTTGGTGTAGAAAACCCAGACAAACATAGAACTCAAAGGGAGCTCACAAAGCAAATAATGGAGAATGTGACAATGATAATGGCTCAAAGTCAGACCAAGAGTATAGATCTATAGTGATCTAATATGCAAATGAAAGGTGACAAATGAATGGGAAAACCCTTCTATTTATAACAAAATATTAGGGTAGTCTAGAACTTGGTGCATGAATAAAATATTATTAACCAACTTCTAGAACCACCTTTTAGAATATTTTATTATATTTGTTGGAGGGAAAAGGATTTTGACTTGGGTAAAATCCTTTATTTATAAATAATAAATAAATAAATGATTTATTTATTATTTTTAATGAAATGGTGGAAATATAATTAAATAAATAATGATTTATTTAATTATTTATAAATGATTTGGTCAAATTTAACTAGGAATATTATTTAAATAAGGATTAAATAACTTATTCCTAGGAAATAATCAAATAAATAAGGATTTATTTAATTGATCTCCTTGCTTTGGGTTAAATATGACCATGAATAGTAATTAAATTGATGTTTAACTGATTATTCCTTGAGGAAATCTAAACAAATATAGATTTGTTTATTATTTCCTTTTGGGGTTTCCTGTTTAGACCATAAACAACTTAATAAAGGTGTTTTACTAAGTTATTTCACATAGTGAAAGCAATTTTACTTAGGGTAAAATTGGTCTTACATGGTGTACTTGGGTTCATCTAATGATAGTAGGTTAGATGACCAAAAAAATGGTGTAACCATAGCATGCTAAAGTACTAACAGTTACTAAACTCCATCTCAATAGGTCACTCCTAACAATTGGATGAGAGATAACTGAAGGTGCAACAATTGATTCATTTCTTGCTTTCATAGGAATATCAATTCTAGAAGTAGATCCATGGATTAGGATTAAAAAACCAAATAAATAGATGCTTTGATTTCCAAAAATAGGTCTTAAGCTAATTCTTAGCCTTAGGTTTGATTTTATGAAAATTAGATTAGTTTTAATACACTTCCTTTTCTTCCTTCTAAAGTTAAATTAGATTAACTTAAATCTTTTTCATAATTCTAGGTTAGTCATTTCAAAGAACTCAAAGAACAAAACCCCCTAAAAAAAATATAAACAAACACAATGAAGTAAGAAATAGGCTGCTTAAGCACATATGGTGCATCACACTTCATTAGTTTACTAGCCCTGGTTGATAATTAATGAAGACAATTTAGGAACACTAAATTGACTAAACATTTTGGCGTCGTTGCCGGGGGAGTGTAACTAGGTAGCCTTATTTTTTACATCCCAAAAACAATGATATGCGTAGAGAAATAGATTCTAGGGGCAGATTTGTAAGAGGCATAAGCTTAATCCCTACAACACCACTCACTCCACCTAGGCCAATAAGTAGTACACCACCATCCCAAACTCATATCCCTTATTTCAATGGTCATAGACTTCCGGAAGTTCTAAGATCTGATATCCAGTTAGGAAGATCTCCTACTTCATCTATTGAGGCAATCTTAGAGGAAGATTTTCCTAGGACTCCAATAGAAGGAGTAACCTTTTTCACTTCTATAGGGGAATATATCCTAGCTGAAGAATTATAAATCCATAGTGAAGAGGAAGAAGAAGAAACTTTCTTCAACATACCATTGATAGAAGAACCAAAGGAACAATTAACCCTACAGGCTGAATCCTATATTAGTTCTAAGGAATCTATCATGGAAGGAAGAGGAGAAGAAGGAGGAGAGGGAGAAGGAGAAATTTTTAATGGAGAAAATTTACTATTTGGAGGAGGTAGAGGTAGAGGAGGAGATAGAGGAAGAGGTAGGGGAAATGTATAAGGAGGTATAGGTAGAGGAAATAGAGGAACCGAGAGTTCTTTTGGATTTCCTATCATAGATGAAGAAACAAATGCTAGCATGAAAAATATCTCACCTTCTGTTCTCCCAAACTTTCATGGATTAAAAAGTGAAGACCCTGAGACCTTTTTATTTGAATTTGAAATCTTGTGTAGAACTTATGATTATCTGCAAGATGCACAAAAGCTCAAATTACTTCATTCAACATTGAAAGGAGCAGCTCTAAAATGGTTTATGAGTCTAATCACTAGATCTATTAGGACATGGAATGATACGAAGAGAGCATTTATAGAAAGGTATTTGGACTGTTGCATACTTGTTAATCACAAAGAGGAGGTGTTTAAAATGATGCAGAAAGAGGATGAAAATTTGGAGGATTTACTTGAAAGATTTAATTATAACATTAAGAGAGGAAAAATGGAAAATTTAGATCAAGATACTCTAAAATCTCTTTTGTTAAAAACAATTAGAGATGAATGGATAGATATCCTTAATATTATGGGGAAGGGAGATATATCTCAACTTCCATTAGCTGATATTGGGGAACTATGTATTAATCTCTCAAGAGTAAAATCAAAATTTTTGAAAGGACCAAGAGATCCTGCTCTTGCTAGGGTAAACAAATATGCAACTGGAACAGTAAGCAGAGCAGAAATTGGAAACATGCTTGATGAATTCAAAACAGATATCTTAGGGAGTCTTAGTGATCAAATAAACACCCTTAAGTTACAAAACAAGAAAAAAGCAGAAACTAATGCTTTGGCTATTTTCTGTCCAAAATGCAAAAAGAAACATGTTTTGAGAGAATGCCCTCTTGAAGCAAAAGTTGTAGAAACTTGTGTGATTTGTTTTGAAAGTCATGAGACTAAGAATTGTCCTTCAATTCCTGGTCTTAAGGTTTTTTTCCAAGAAGAAACAACATCAAATCCTATAGAATATCTCTGTTTTGTCTCTAGAAGACCATGGCAGGGGCCACAAGTTCAAGGGTTTAACAACCAAATAAATACTCAGCCCCCACCAAATTGGAATTCTTGGCAGAAACCTTGGCCTCAAACTCAATTCCAATATCAACCATGGGCTCAAGGTATGCAGAATCCATATGGAATATTTTCCTAGCACTATCAATATCCTCCATCATACCCAAATTATCCTCTCCAGCAAAACCCTCAACAAAATCAACAACCTCCAATCCAAAATCCAAATCCACAACTCTCACTACCAATCCCTTAGAGGCCAAATCAATTACCTGCCCAACCATTACCAAACCCCAACAATAAAAATCCTCAGAATACCTATATGCTAGAAGGTCAACAATTTCCAACCTATATGATTACTCCTCTAGATCTTAATGATGTCCAACTAAGATCTGGTTGAATATTAGAAAAGAGGAAGCCTTCTGTAATCATTCAAGAACAAAACAATTATGAGGAGGATTCTCTACAAACCAATAAAAGATTTGAAGAAGAAGAAACTCTCCAAAACCAAAATTCTGAAGATAAAAAGCAAAAACAACAAATAAATTAAACTCATGTTATAGAGCAAACATCAATATCTACTTCTACACCTCCTTTTCCTGAAAGATTACAAATTGACAAAGGAGTAGAAAAACATATTATGTTGCCTAACTATGATTTCCTAGATGAATTGAGAAATGTTTTCCTCAAAATTCCTTTATTACAAGCCATCAAGGAAATTCCAATTTTAGAAAAAACAATAAAAGAGTTGAGTATGAAGAAACCAGGAAGAAAGATAAAAGAAATTAAAAAAAATCCAACTTGTAGGAAAAATAGCAGACATAATGATGGGAAACATAATGATGGGGAAAATTGCGGTTCAAAATCCCTGTGTTTTAGATCCTAGAAGTCTAGTAGTCAAAACACATATCAATGGGATTGAAATTCCAAATACATTGATTGATTTAGGAGAAGCAATAAACATCATGAATAAACAAACCATGGAATTAACAAACTTCTAATCTTCTTTACACACCATTACTACAATTGCAGATAGATACGCAATCAAACCCGGATGGTGTGTTGCAGAAGATATTCAGTGTCTCTAGATTCTTGGGAATATCCTATTGATTTTATGATATTAACCCTAAGAATAATCTAGGAGGGACACCTACTTATTCGAGAAGACCTTGGTTGGCTATGGCGATGCTTTCATTAGCGTAGATGCAGTGATATGTATATTTATGATGGTAATTCAACTAAGAAATTTACTATCCTCGGAAAAGAACAATCACAAAAATAGATGATTGTTAAGTCCCTATATTAATAGTGTAATTCCTTATTATGTTAGTGTAGCCCCCCTTATTGTTATTGTTGTACCCTTGTAACCCCCATATTATTATTATTGTGCCCTTACATTATTATTGTTAGGTCATCTAGGATTACATTGTGGCCCCACTAGGATTACATTGTGGCCCCATGGACTCCTCTATATAGAAATAAGGTTTTGTCATTTGTATCATCCAAGAATTTTTCATTCATGTAATGTATTGGAGGTTGCCCCCTTGAAGTGGCTTATTTATAAGGTGTTGATATCTCTTTTCTTCTATTTTTGGAGCTGGTTTCACAACATTTGGTATCAGAGCTTTGGATTCTAGGGTTTTCGCTGCTTCAAACCGGTGATCATGGAATTTTCACTATAAATGTTTTTCTATGCAGGTTTAGAAGTTGCAATTTGTAGAGTGTGAAGAAAAAATCCTCAGGAACATTTTCGCAAAATTTCATAGCTTGGTTCGCAATTTTTTCGGAGATATGATCTGTGGAAGTTAGGGCTTTTTGCAAGCTCTGGAATTTAACCTAAACTGGTCATCGCAGAATTTGCACTATACCTTTTTTTCTACTAAGTGTCAGAAACTAAAATTTTTAGAGAGCGAAGCTGAAACCCTGAGGAACATCGTCGCAAAATTTTAGAGCTTGGTTCGCAATATTTTCGGAGATATGTTCTGTGGAAGTTAGGTCTTTTTCAGGCTCTCGAATTTCATCTCAAAGAGGTTATCGTGGGAAAATCTTCATAAATCTCTCTCTGAGCATCGGATTGGAATGCTGTAAAAAGTGGCCACAAGTACATGTACCGTAGTTTATTTTCTATCAATTTCATACCCAAAGGAGGAAAAAATGACACGTGGCAAGTCATACAAGTTCACTCTACTGAACCAATCCATAATTGGGTCATTGTGGGAGATTGGACATAAATTTGCCTTCAAGAATCCAAATTAGGTCAGACTTATGGCATTCAAACGAGAATTCAGAGGGATACCTTAGTGCCAAATTTCAGATATTGAAGATCCAAAATAACAGAGATAATTCAGTTTCAATATCGAGCTCCTCAAAAGCAAGAAAAATGTGTGTTGTTTTTTACGAATTGCATAAGTCTTGCGTAAAAAAAAAAAAATCAGTTTGAAGTGATTCTAAGGGCCTATTGGGCATATATTTCAGTATTTGGTTCTGAAATTCCCTCTAAAAATAATTCCATACCCATTAAGCCTTCAAAAATCTATACTATGATGCATGAAGAGGAAGAATTGCAGTATGAGATATCAAAATTATGGTACCAAGTGCAAAAAATTTCGATCTTACGAAGAGCAACCGAAGATGACATAGATGGTTTAAAAGCAAAAATGGAGGCTAAGTTGGATTTTTTGAAGGATCAAATAATAGCTAATATGGATGATAAATTAGTGGAAGATCACATCGAGCATCAACAACAAGTTCTCCAACTCTCAAAGGATAACCTAACTTTGGTGCAGAATCTAATGAAACAACAGGAAGATCAACATCACATTGAAATAAGTTTTGAAGCAGTCACAGAAACAAGAACTCGACAAGTACGATCAATTTTAGAATATCTCAGCAAGTGGAAGAACCTTTTGGTAGAAGATTCCACATGAGAGGATGATAATTTTATACAAAAGCATCAAGAAATAATCAAGCGTTGAGGACAACACTTGTTTGAAGGAGAGGGGCATGTTAAGTCCCTATATTAATAGTGTAGTCCCTTATTATGTTAGTGTAGCCCCCCTTATTGTTATTTATGTACCCCTATAACCCCATATTGTTATTATTGTGCCCTTACATTATTATTGTTAGGTCGGCTAGGATTACATTGTGGCCCCACTAGGATTATATTGTGGCCCCATGGACTCCTATATATAAAAGGAGGTTTTGGTCATTTGTATCATCCAAGAATTGTTCATTCATGTAATGTATTGGAGGTTGCCCCCTCGAAGTGGCTTATTTCTAAGGCGTTGATATCTCTTTTCTTCTATTTTTGGAGCTAGTTTCACAACAATGATAAGGAATGGATTGATGATGAAGAAGACATACAACCTCTCTTCACTATCTCAAACATTAGTGACGATAGCCAAATCTTAAATACAATAGAGAATTATGAATAATCTCCAGAATATGAACATGATCAATTTCAAGAAAGATCTAATATTGAATACTTGTCATCTAGGCAAATGTCTATTTACTCTATGGAAGAATTTGGTAGCTCTACAGTTGAAATATTTCCATAGAAAACTTTGAATATAAACAAAAAATTGGAAAAATTACAACAAGAAAGGCTAGTCAAAACATTTCAACAACATTCATATGCATATGCATGGGAATACACTGACATGAAAGGAATTAGTCCTAAGACTTGTATGCATCACATCTACATTGAGGAAAATTGCAAACCTATCAGAAAACCTTAAAGAAGGATGAATCCAAATCTTAGGGAAATTGTGAAAGAGAAGTTGCAAAAATTGTTAAATGTAAACTTCATCTACCCAATTTCAGATAGTTATTGGGTTTCTCCTTTAGTGATTGTACTCAATAAAAATGGTAAATAGAGGGTATGCATTGATTATCGAGAATTGAATAAATATACTCTTAAAGATCATTTTCCTTTACCTTTTATAGATCAAGTATTAGATACATTAGTAGGCAAGAAGTATTTTTCATTTTTGGATGGTTTTCCATGGTTATAATCAAATTCAGGTTGCACCTGAAGATCAGGATAAAACCACATTCACTTGTCCTTGGGGAACTTATGCCTACCAAGTACTTCCTTTTCGATTGTTCAATGCACCTGCAACATTCCAAAGGGCGGTACTAGGAATTTTCTTTGATCTAATACATGATTGTGTAGGAGTATATATGGATGAATTTACAGTTTATGGGAATACCTTTGAGGAGGCTTTAGAAAACTTGTAAAAAGTTCTTAAAATATGTAAGGAAGCAAACCTTTCACTAAGTCATGAGAAATGTTTCATGATGTTTATTGAAGGAATTGTTTTAGGACATCACATTTCAGGGGATGGAATTAAAGTTGATAAGTCTAAAGTTGAGGTCATCTCCAGGTTATCAGTTCCAAGTTGCCAAAAGGATGTTAGAAGTTTTCTAGGATTCACAGGTTATTACAGAATATTTATAGAAAATTTCACCAAAATAGCATCCCCACTCTTCAAACTACTTACCAAAGATTGTGAATTCAAATGGAATCCGGACTGCTAGTTAGCATTTGAAGCCTTAAAAGCAAAAAATTTCGAAGCACCCATCTTTAGAGGGCCTAACGGGAAACTACCTTTTCATATTTCAATAGATGCTTCAGACATAGCTTTAGGAGCTGTGTTAGGACAAAAAGACCTGATTCCTTATTCCATCTATTACATAAGTAAGAATTTGACTCCCCTAGAGTTTAATTACACTATAAATGAAAAGGAATTCTTAGTTGTTGTTAATGCTATCAATAAGTTCAGACATTACATAACAGGCTACGAAACATTTATTCATAAAGATCACTCTGCAATTAGGTATTTAATGAAAAAATCTGTTACTAATGGTAGAGTTACAAGATGGCTATTTCTCTTGCAAGAATTTAACATCACTATTCTAGATAGGCCTGGAAAACAAAATGCAGTTGCTGATTTCCTGTCTAGAATTCAAAACATTAAAGATAATACTCCAGTTGAAGATAAATTTCTAGATGAGTATATTTTTGCAATAACTACTAGAACCCCTTGGTTTGCAGATATTGCCAATTATTTAGTTATAGGGAAATTACCTTCACATATGCATTCTAGAGAAAAAAGAAGAATCATTTAAATCAGTGTAAAATACTCATGGATTACTAATGAATTGTATAAGATAGGTCCAGATCTCATTATCAAAAGATGTGCTTGAGAAGATGAAATGCCTGAAATTCTTAAGGCATGTCATGATGAACCTTGTGGTGGAAATTTTGCTGATAAGAGGACAGCCTATAAAATCCTTCATTTAGGATATTGTTGGCGAGAAGTCAGGTCTCGTGGACAAGACCCAGGTTTAGGAGTTGTGGCCAACAAAGGGGTCCGATGTAGTCTAGGATCACGCCGGCATTTTCACGCTACTCCGGAGAGCAGTGAGTCTCACCCGAGGCGTGGCGCAACCACATGTAGAAGGGGATGAGATCAATGACAAGGAACAAAGTCGCAACTCATGATGGACAATGCATCGATTATATAAACAGAGTCATGTACGCAAGAGCACTTAAGAAGCATTCAGACATTAGCAAATAAAATTTTAAACCAGCATAAACACATTACTTGCATGTAAACCCCTTATTGAGACAACAACCTTTCATTATATTAATCTCTTGTCCAAGCACATGATTACATAGCATTTTTAGTGATAGCTTACAACTCTGATACAGATGTCTTACGGAACAGAAAGGTAGAATAGAGAAGATTGGGAACCACAGAAATGTCATGCATGATTTCCCGCAGTCGCTCTATGCTTCTTCTCCTGTCGCAAGCCTCGCAACCTCTGCAGCCTCTTCCTTTCAGCCGAGTGACTGTAATTTATTCACCCGCTATCGCGACTATCAGTTCCTCTGTGTCTTTTCTTCAGCTGCTTCCAGCTTCTCTCCTGTTATCTGCGTGTTCCGCTTTCTGTCTTCTGCTGTTGTTTTCTTCATCTGTACTTGTGTGTGTTCTTTCTTCAGCTATCTCATACTTCCGCGCCACCTTGATAGCTCCGCAACTCCTGGTAGTTGCGATGCGGTCGTGATTTCCATGTGTCTTCATGCCGCAACTCAAAAGGTCAAACTTCAAAATGTTCTAACCAAGATTTCAAAAACAAGGGCCCCAACAGGCCCCGACCACAGTTCCTTGACTCGTCCCCGAGTCAATCACAAATGAAAGTTTCCACCTCCATTGCCGCGCTAGATCCCGTGCCCTGTTCAACCTGTGTGCCTTCGTCTTGTGCCCTTTCCTGTTGTGCTCCTCCAATCGGCTGTTCAAATAAGGGCCCCAACTTCGGGACCCTGCGGAGCGCTATATATTTGAGCCCAGTGAAGTCTGACACCGCTTGTTGCCATCCCTGCATTATCGAATCGGCTTCCTCAGTGATCCTGGTGGCAGCGGCCTCTTCTATATTCGTCGGGACAGCCCCGAACATCGTGGTAAGTTGGGTCTCGGCCTTTGCAGCTAGCTGTTGTATTGATTTGGCACTGGCTTGAATGGGCGGACGGAGTTCCCGAATTATCTGCTTGGCCGTTGCTGAGTCGGCCTCGATCTGGTGCATTTGACCCTCAAGCTCGTCTGCCTGGGCATATAGTTGATCTAACCGCGTGGGATCCGCGGTCTCCTGAATTTCCCTGGAAATCTGTTGCAGCTGGGTGGAGATGGGCTGCGTTTTGACCGTGAGGGCGAGTGAACACTCCTGCAGACTTCGTAGGAGGTCGTAAGCCTCGCGCGCTGTGGAGTGAAGGGTCTCCTGCATATTAGCTACCTGGGTCTGCTTGGCTGCTACTTGTTCAGACTATACAATCTGTGGGTCGGGAGCACGGGCCGTGCGGCTAACGCCGCTTGACGTTCCTGATTCTCCCTGCGTAGACCAGTGAAGGCAGACCGAATGTGGTAAGCCTGGACGACCACATTGCTCTCTGCTATATCATCAGGAAGTGGGGCATGGTGAGCCCTTACAGTGGGCCATAGGTCTGAGAATGCCTGAGTGGAAATGGTGACCTGCTCCTGCAGGTAGGCCTTCTCCTTGGTCAGCTGGTCGCGCTGTTCAGTAAGCGCTATGATCTGGTGGTGCTGCTCATCGCACCGCTGCTGTAGCTCCGAATGAAGCTGTTCGGCCTGTAGGGACGCCCCCTGAATGAATAGGTACAACTGGGCTGTACCCCATGTTTCTACATTGGCAGTGCCGGAAGCGCCCTTCTTCGGCATTCGCTCCTGCAAAGGTTGGCCACTGGCCACTGATCTGTTGGAATTCTCAGGAGGGGAAACCGGTGTCTATTGCTGCATTGAGGTGCCCATGTCGGAATCTGGTCATTCTTGCTGAGTAGTCTGGCCTGTGGGGGAAGGGTCAGCATGCTCAGGCGGAGCCTCGACCGAGTCAGCCCCAACATTGGCCAGCTGGGAAAATATAGTAGAGAAAGAACCCTGGGGTGTGGCCACGGGGTTGAATGGTGGTACTACAGCCGCAGTACTGGAGGTGACTTCAGCCCCGTGGTCTCCTCCAAAGAGTTCCTGGATAAAGGGGTCGGATATAGTGGCAGATGAGTTTGATGGAACGGATGAAGTGGCAGGGGGATGGACGGTGGAGGGAGCGGTGGATGGTGTGGTGAAGGTATGGGGGAGGTGAATATTGAGGAATTATGATGGGTCGATAAGGGGTTCCTCGGGAATTAATGTCGCTGTGACTGGAGTGGGTGGCAGATCGTCATCAGTAAGGTCCACCACCGGATCAGTGACGGTGGTGCGGGCCCGCTTGGATGGAGGGGGGTTGGAGTGATCAGGTCTCGGGCCCATTTCGCCCATTAGGGTGATGATGGGGCTGGTAGAAGTGAATAAATTGGTAGGGATGGGAGAAGTGAGAGGGGTAGTATGGGAAAAAGAAAGAGAATGACTAAGCTGGAATTCAGAAAATAAAGGAAACAACGGGGCACCACTTGAAATAACTTGGGTCGCCACGTTGAGACTTTGTACCTGAGTATTGAAGTGTTGTACGATGGGGACTAGTGATTCGGGGAGTTCCTGCGAGGTCCCGGCTGCATCCTGAGAAGGTCCCGCCACGGCATGTGAGGGCCTTACTGCGCCTGTCTCGGCAGGCCGTTGCGTCGCCAGCATCCGTTCAAAGTTGTATCTGGGGATCCTGTCGCGGATGTGCTTTGTGACCCCCGGCCACACAGAGACCTCGCGGTGAAAGGTAGCATCGTCCAGCTGCAGTTTGAGCGGCGCCATATGGAAGGTGGCTTCCAGCACGCAAGTGGGGTGGAGGTAAGTGTGCCTGTGGCTCACCCTGAACCATACCTGCTCACTATAGTTGTCTAACAAGTTCCTGGGCACCCGTTGCTGGTTAGCCACCACATCTACCATTAGCCCGTACCAAGCCCGAAATGCTTCAGCATTCACTTGTTTAGTGCTGGGGTCAGAGGACACCTGCCATGGGGTGAACTTCATCGCGAGGGGCTGGCTCGCGGTAGTTTCTGCCGGACAGGAGGAATGTGCCATTTCCACATGGAAAAAGCTACAATCAAGTAACCATAGATGAAATTGGTGGTGCGCTTATAATTCTCTTCGCATGCCGTGAACAGTTCTTTGAGCATGAAAGAGCACCAATTCAGCCTGGTGCCTTGGACACAGTGCTCCGCAATGGAGATGGTATCCAAGGTGCACTCTCCTTTGGTATAATTCCGCATCGTCTTGCTAGCAATGAGATAGAAAGCGAACCGAATCTCCGGCTTGTTGATCAGATCAATTTTGGCACCTTTCCCCCCCCCGGCGAGTGCCATATTTGGCATAGAGGTCTGTATCACCCGAATTTCGGGCTCGGTTGGAAGATGTCTGACCGGCAGCGGAGACGTCTACGCCATTCTGAGACAACCCTGTGAGGTGATGAATGTCTTCAGCGTGAATGGGGATCTCCTTGTTTAGCCACAAGGACCCATTCTAAATCCGGCTGAGGAGGAACCGGGTGCATTGCAGGGCCGGTCCGGTAGTCCCAAAGACAGGAAGAGTTCTTAAAGTCATCAGGGGCGATTGCTGGAGGCCCCTGTACTCTGGTCGCATTCGGTTGGTTGAGCTACTGCCTAGTGTGTAGTGATGCTCCATATATGTCTGCCAATGGAGGTAGGGGAATTCAACCGGGTCGGACAGGTTGGCGTCTATCAACGCTGCACTGTCGTATTTTCCAACCAGCGACTCTGTTCTGTGGATCCGACTATCCAGCACTGGTTCAACAACGGATAGGAGAGCCTTTTGCATTTTGGCATGGCGCTGGTAAACCTGGAGAATTCACCCGGAGCTTCTGTCTTGGTGCGGTGCGTTTTGAGACTTCAACCGCTCTGGTGTCGCTGCAATTGCCAAATTGAACTGGTCCGGAATTCTCGTGCTGTTGGTCTCCATGCAAGTTATGTCATCACCTGGCACGAGCAGAGTTGATGAGACCCCATAACGATAATTAATTCCTATTGGCCTTCGTGCCTGCGATAATCGTGCGATCGATCGCATGCCTGTGTGTAATCTGACAGTTGCTGACGACGGCATGGGGAAATGGGCGGACGCGACGGCTGAGGGAACTGCGGATGACGGAAAATGATTATGGTATGGTTACTGCCTACTTATGGTAATTTATGATGCAAATCTGAGCGATCCTACGGACTGACGGACATGACCTGGACTGACACTGGCACGTGGATGGATCCTACAAGGATGACACGCTGGACAGGCACCGCCCCGACCACAGTCGGTTGCGGTGCTGCCCCCGCAACTGAGCGGTTATTGACAGACTACCTATGAACGGAAAAGACTCCCTACGCTCATCCCGGTTGCGGGAGAGCTATTTGACTAAACTACGCTACGGGTGCTCTCGGGTGCGAGAGTTATTGATGAGGAGTGAAAGGTACTTACTCCTAGTAGGGTTTCAGGCATGTGCCATTCACCCACCCAGGGAGAACTGTACCGTCCAGCTGTGCCAACCGAACGGCTCCTGAGTCGTGAATCTCCATGACAAAGTAGGGTCCCAACCAGTGCATCTAGAGCTTGCCTGGAAACTTCTAGAACCGGCTATCGTATAAGAGAGCTTTGCCGCCAATTTGGAAGGCTTTGTTCTTGAGGTGGCGGTCGTGCCACGCTTTCTGCCTGGCCTTCTGAAACTTCTAGTGGAATTCCGCCAGGAATCGGGCCTCATCCAGCTCCTGTAGCTCCTGGAGGCGTTCTCGAAGTGACTCTTCTTCTGAGAACTGAAGAGACGTCGCGATTAAAAGACTGGGTATAGTGAACTCGGCGGGAATCATAGCTTCCCGGCCATACACCAACTGGAATGGCATCTGATTGGTCAAGCGTTTCACCGTGGTCCGGTAGGCCCACAATGCCGCTGGGAGACGCTCATCCCAATCATCGCACTGAGCATTGAAAATCTTAGTCAAGCCTTTTTCCTGAATCTTGTTAAAGGCTTCCACAGTACCATTGGCCTCTGGATGGTATGGGCTGATTTTGTGATGTTGAATCATAAATGTGTCCAGTAGTGACTTGACCGTGGCATTAATGAAATGCGTACCTTGATCGCTGGTTAAGCTTCGTGGGCAGCCAAACTGGCTGATGATGTGTTAAAAAATGAACCAGGCAGCTGTCTCCACTGAGCAGTCGCGTACCGCTGCTGCCTCATCCCACCAGGTGAGGTAATCAGTGGCGGTAATGATGTACCGGGCCTTGGAGTGTCTGGCGACTGGGGAAATGGGACCTACAAAATCGACAGCCCACTTTTCGAATGGCTGCAACACATGCACTGGGTGTAGCGGAAGCTTGTCCCGGTGAGAGGGCCTTCCCGTCCACTGGCAAACATCGCAGCGCTTCACGTAGGCCTTAGAGTCAGCATGTACTGTCGGCCACCACAGGACAACTTGAAGCACCTTTCTTGCGGTGGGTTTTGCACCCACATGCCCTCCCGCAACACTTCTGTGACATTCCCACATTACCGCTTCCTGTTCGTGGTCAAGGACACATCTGCGCAACACCTCATCGAGGCCCAGTTTGTATAGCTGCCTCGCGATCAATTGGTAGTTGGCCGCCTGGAACCCCAGGTGGCGTTTCTGGAGCGGGGTGTAATCCTGAGGGCATTGTCCTGTGGTCAGATAAGTGGCAATGTTGGCCAAGTAATCCAGTACTGCTTCGACTCGGAAGAGGTCGGCATTTGGCAGCTGATCGTCCAATGAGCCTTCGTTTTCTCCCGTCTCCAACCTGGATAAATGATCGGGACCGACATTCAACCTGCCTGGCTTGACAATCACCTCAAACATGAATTCTTGGAAAAGTAGAAGCCAGCGACAAATCCGTCCTTCCAAAACAGGCTTATTCACCAAATACTTCAATGCAGAGTGGTCCGTAAAGAATTTGAATTTGCCACCCAGAAGATAGTGGCGGAACTTCTGGAGGGAGTACACCATCGCCAACGCCTCCCGCTCGGTCGTGGTGTAATTCTTCTTCGCATTCGATAACCTGCGGCTGGCGAAGTAGACGGGGTGGTCAACTGTCGTCTCCCCGGGTTGCGCCAAGACAGCCCCAAGTGCAATACCGGACGCATCGATATGCACATGGAACTGCTTATCCCAGTCGGGATGAACAAGTATGGGCGCCGTCGCCAACTTCTCCTTCAAGGTGTCAAGGGCCTTCCTACACTCCTCCGTCCACTCGAATACTTCTGTCTTCCGCAACAGTTTCTCCAAAGGGGCCGTAATCTTTGCGTAGTTGCGGATAAACTACCTGTAATATCCTGTGTGCCCGAGCAGTGCCCACAAATGCTTCATGGTTTCGGGGGCTTCCATGTGAACTATAACCGCGACCTTGGCGGGATCGACGCAGACCCCCTGCTTGCACACCACGTGGCCCAAGAGTGTGCCGAATGGAACTGTAAAAATACATTTCTTCAAGTTCAAGGAAATCTGCAGCTGACGAAACCGGTCAAACATAATACGCAAAAGGGTGGCGTGTTTCTTCAACAGGCTGTAGACGGTCCAGTCGTCCATGTAGACCTCCAGGAACTTGTGAATGTACTCCCAGAAAGCAGCAATTACAATCCGGGAAAACATAGCCGATGCGTTCTTCAGACCAAACGGCATAACGTGGTATGCGAATGATCCCCACTCAGTGGTGAATGTCGTTTTTGCTTTGTCTTCTTCGGCAATGCGCACCTGATGGTAGCCCGAAAACCCATCAGTGAAGGAATAGGCTTCGTTTCCTGCAACATGATCTAGAACTTCATCGCTGAAAGGAGTGGGAAACGAATCGTGGATGCAGGCATTGTTCAGACTCCGGTAGTCTACGCAGACACGTATCTCCGCTTTGTCCTTCTTGTTCTGAATGACAACGGGGCTCACCCACTCTGCTTCTTCTACTGGAAAGATAAGACCTGCAGCCAGCATCTTGTCGATCTCCCTCTTGACCTTTTCTTTGATACGTGGGTTCAGCCGGTAGGGTCGGTGCTTCATCGGCCTGGCCCCCAGTTTCAGCACGATGCGCATTTCGCCAAGGTCCCCCTTGATCCCCTTCAGGTCTGCAACCGAGGACGGGAACAAGTCTTCGTATTCCCGGAGGAGGCTGAAAATTTCTTTTGTCGTTTCCTCGTCCCAGTAATCTCCCACCGTTGCCAACTTGGGTTTCTCGTCTGTTCCAATGTTCAGATTCTTCATCTTTAGTGGCTGTAAATGGACTCCTTCAGTCGTCGGCTCTTCACTGATGTTCCGCTCGCCTTCCTTTTCGTCAAAATAGAGATGCCTGAGGTCCTCCAGACTATCGTAATCTGGATCACCGTCAATCCGGTGGCAAACCAACTCGTGTCTGGCCTCAGGGCGTGACACAATCGGGCCCCCGTTGGGCTCGGGATGGCAGAAAAACAAGACCTCCTTGATTTCCTGTAGGGCTCGAGACTCCTGCGCCGTCTCCCCTTCGAAGAAGAAACACTGAACGAACTTGTCCGTGACTTCCTGCCATGAGTGGGTTCCCCATTTCTGCTCTTCTTCCAGGTACCAGGCCTGGGGGATTGTATCCAGGGAGTGGATAAACTTGTGGACCCACAGCTCCTCGGGGTACCTGATGCTGCGCCACTGCTCCTCACAGGCCCGCAAATGGTTTCGCGGGTCGGAAGTTCCGTGATACTTAAGCATACTGCGAGGTCCTTCATCCTCTTTAAAACGTGCCCGCAGAGCATCCTCCACGCAATCCCATCGCAACAGAGTGTTGCGGTGATTTTTCCACCACCGAGCCGACGTGGATTGCAAAGCTACATCCAAAAGTGGCATCCGGCTTTCGTCTGGGACCATGTCTTCCACCTTGGTAATAAAAGTATTGATAGCTTGCATGTTTGACAAGGTGGGGTATCCGCGGATCTCAGTCCCCACCCATCGGACTTGGGAAATGGTAGCACATCTCCGCGTGGTGGTCTCATACCCCCCTTGCTACCAGTCTTCCCACGTGAGTTCGGATCCGAGTTCCGAGCTCTGCACACTCCGCCAACTGATAGAGCCAGTCGCGGTCGGGTTAATATAGTCGTCCCGCTTTCCTGCAGTCATCTGGTAAAGGTGGTCCATCATCTGAGCATCCTCCCGATTTTCCACTGTTTCCGTATATCGCGGGACCTGATACGGGTCAAGGGGCTGGGTGACCCGCACCTCCCCATCCTCAAAAATCATCAGCTCCTTTTTAAGGTTGATGATGGTGTAATTCTCAAAAGCCTAGTCGATGTCGAGTAAGGCAGGATAAGGATCCTTGTCGCCCATGATATCAATAACCTCAAAATTGGTGTATGTCTTCACCCCTGCAATGTCGACCTCAACACCCTCAAGCCGGCCGATTGGCAGAATACAGTACTGGTTCGCCATCCTGAGTTGGATTTGCGAGCAGGCCAGCTGTGGCCTTCCAAGGGCCTCCCACATCTTTCATGGCAGGATGTTGACGTCGGACCCCAAGTCTAGCATGGTATTGCTGATTTGGAATCCCGCAACCTGCGTGTTAAGCTGGAATTCTTTGCCTATTCATTGCTTGTTCCGCTTGACGCGCTGCACATATTGAGGGCTAGCGTTCGCCGGATCCCTAAGTCCTGTACGCCCCTGTAATGCTCCTTCCAACGCATGCTTAAGCTGCTGTCACAGCGCAGCATTTTCAACAATCCTGAGGAATAGCTGGAGCCAGTCCTCGATCAGGGTACCTGTAACGCTCTGCGCCCCAGATTTTGGCAGCATGGGCTCCTCCAGACCTCCCGTGTCCCGTAGCTGAGTGAATGCCTCAACTGCCTCCTGGAAATACTTATTTTGGGCTTCAGGCCTGACTAACATCTTCGGGGATGCCGGCCGAACCACTCGGGCTGGCTCCTTCCCATGGGCGTCCTCCCCAGTTTTCTTCCCACCCCTCGTCACGATCGCGATGTTCTGCATTTCTGGGGTCGCGATCCCTCGTGACTCTGCATTTATCAGATTTTCTCCCCTCTGCCTCACCTGTTCTTCCCACTTCTTGATGAGCTCCGGACAGTCCTCTGTGGCGTGGGCGTTCACCCGGCACTGGGAACACCAGGGTCGTCTCGGAAGGGGACATTCCCAAGCCACGTGACCCTCCTGGTCACAGTTGTAACATTTCACTGGACCGCGTTCGCCTGTGCGGCCTCCCCGCATGCCGCCGCCTCTTCCCCTTGGGGCCTCGTTCACCCTGTAGGACGGACAATCTAATCGATCCGCAAGTGCGT
>CM076583.1:277111539-277227065 GCA_034641835.2 Pinus albicaulis | reverse complement strand
TGGATCATTCTTGGTTATGCTCTTGATCTCCTCTTGGCGGAGAATAGCCCACATATTTTCCCATGATGGTAATGTTGCCCCTCCCAGAATGCTCTCGAGAAACATTTCCCATTCTTCAAAGACAACATTCAGGGTCGTCCTCACTAGGAGCCCTTCATCTGGATTAACACCCATGCCAATCAGATGATCACGGATAGCTTGAAGTCTGAAGAGGAATGGATATATCTCTTCACCCTTCATCATCTGGAACATCTGCATCTGATTCTCAAGAAGCATTATTCTTTTCACAGAGCCTCCTTGGTACATCACTTCCAAAGCTGACCACATGTTATGTGTTGTATTCTTATCAATAACATGAGGAATCATGTGGTCCTTGACTCCGTCTATGATCAACCACTTTGTCCGCACTTGATCTTCTTGATACTTCTTGAGTGGATTTGCATCGTTTGGTACAGCAAGTGTCTTCTCTGCATGATCTTTGAGACCATACTCTTCCAGAACTGAGAGGATTTTGGTCTTCCAAATAACATAATTTGACATGACATCCAATCTATCTTGATCCCTCAGTCCATATCGAGCCATATTTTCTCAGATCTGAAGAAAAATTTACTTCTCCCTCTAGATCTGGGTTTCTTGGTGACTAGAAACCCTCTAGTAACTACTTCTTCTACAAACTTACTTAACTCTTGGAAATATTCCACCAAAAAATCAAACGGACATTATTCTCTGATCCTCCTGATCGAATCTCAGATCTCTTTGGCTCAGATCTGTTCAATAACTATCTTCCTCCCGCCTTTGTTGCCTTAGTTAGGCATAATTATGCACCTGCAGAATCTCTACCCCACCAACACTGTTGAATATCTGAAGCACTGCTTCTGGATCTTGGAAATTTTTTCTGGAACAAGAGAAGTGACCAGCCAGTGTCCTCCTGGTTGACGTAGCGTAGTCCCAGCGCTACTCAGAAGTGGACTCCGTAACCCCAGAGTTGGTGTCGTGGTCCTTACATTACCCTGGGAAGGGTCTGCATAAACCTAGAGGCCTTCTGCAGCTTCGACGATGTCTCCTGGATCTTCTTTCCCTTGTTGTCAATATTCCCTTTCCGGATCTATTGCTTCTTCTGCCACCCTGTAGAAAAAATATTTATTTAGCCGATTTTCTGGAGATTCAGCTTGATCTACTATCGCTCTGACACCATGTGAAAATTATACTGCAGTGTATTGTTTTATTTCCTCCTACTTGATTAATTTATACAAGTTATTTCTAGAAATTAGATTAAAAAAATATCGAAAATAAACACAACTACAACCTACACATGCAGATCATTTACTGAATAATTCACTCATGCAGCAAAGTGACACATGGATTTTTGGAAATAAGTCCACAGAAAAACCCAAAGCGGGAAAATCAGTTCAGCAGATATGAGGGTTTATTATTAAGTAGTTCTTAGTACAGAAAATCTGGGTTCCAACCTTGGAAAACCTGACAAAGAATAAAATATATCAAATCTACAACTAACCTGAAGATCTAGTGCCAAATATCTGACTGATCCACACCCTCAAATGGGATTTACAGGACTCAGCCCCGATCTGACCCTAGAAACCCTCAGCGCTGCTTTTGAAGCCCCAGAGTTGCCCTGGAGGGACTGTGTTAGACTCTGCATGGCTCTAGGAGGGCCAGCGTCACCCCTAGAGGGTCTACGCTGCCCCTGCACTTCCTCTGCTTGGCCAGCGTCAGTCCAACGTGGCCCTAGCTGCCTCTGTGTTATCTCTGCGCTGCCCCTGCTGCTTTGCATGGCTCTGAAGCCTCTTTGTGTTGTCCTTGAGCTGCTCCTCCTTCCTCTTGTTGTCTCTTGGCCTTGGAATCAGAACATTCCCTGGGCTAATACTACCCCTCACTGCAGGAAATTCCTTTGGAAATTCTTATCAAACCCGCCCTAGAATTCCAGATCTATTCCTTAGTTCTACCAAAATAGTGTGTCCTCAACTGACCCTCAAGCCTTTCTCTTATACTTTTTCGTTGAACCCTTCAACGATCTATATTAAATCATCCATCAACGGCTGAGATTAAAAGAATGCTTGATCCCTATGACTTGAGACAATTTCAACACATCTGTTAATTAATTCACTTTAATTATTTTATTTTCCTAAGTTAGACTTAGGAAATCCATTAAAAATAACTAATTATTTGAATAACTTGAACACAACTTGAAATCCATTTCTGGGTCTTGTAGATCAAGTGTACTCTAGTCCCTTCACAAAATTTGGAACCTAGAGCACAACTGATGCTACCCCAAATACATAAAATCTCAACATGAAATATACCATCCCATACCCCAACAACAAATGGACATAGAAAAAACAAGTGCAAATTATTCTCCCCATCCATGCAACAAAAGGTTCAATGACCTGGTCCAGCATGACCGCACCTACATAAATTCTCCCATGTTAATTTTTTATTTTTCCAAATCAACCAGTTCAGTATGATGATCTTATATGGAATGTGAACCTTCCAAATATAGAAAAACCAACTACATGATTGATGGCCCCTGAAGATAGGAAATATAAACATGTAGGTGTCCTTGGTCAAGACAATGTTATCAAGTAAAGTACCTTCCCAAGTCAAATAATCCCCACTCTCGTTCTGGAGTAGGCCAACACATCTCAGTTTATACCGAAATTCATCCCATTCGAAATTAGATGCACCTACTAGACACAAACCCCTGCATACTTCCAGATTAGGGATACATCTTTCTATTCTTTAATAACCTGAGCCAATAAGAAAATTCCACGAGGGTGAAGCCTGTGTATGAATGCATTGTTAATGTTTTGAGCCTCGGACATCCCACCAATGTTATTGGAACCCAAGAAGAGCCTTTGTCCATTGCCAAATGACCAACAAATTCTTAGGAGAAATATGTGCTAAATTTTATTGAATTCACACCATATGTATGATCCCCAACTCGGTCCCAGGGAGCCTAGTCGATATAAGTCCTCAATATTTTTCCCCTTTAGATATTTATAAGTGTTAATGTCCTTCCAAATCCTTGGTTTAAAAAATTCATGCCACAGAGATTTAATTAATAATGCCCGCCCAAATACATGGATGTCCATTATACCCCAACCACCCACATATTTTAGGGTAGTGATACTAGCCCAGTTTGTAAGATGATATTTCATCCTGTTTAGCAGACCAACCCAGATGAAGTGTGCAGTAATGGAGCGCAATGATCATCATTGGAAGAATGAACAGGTGAGCCCAGTAAAATTAGAGTTGTTGTAATACTTCTTGAGCCAGTATATACCGGCCACTGATGGATAACCACCAGAGAGTCCAATTGTTCATTTTATCACGGTATTTGTCTACTAGCCATTGTCAGTCCACAAATTTGTAATTTTTAGGTTTGAGATGGAATCCCAAATACATGAAACCGTTGGATAATGGCCTCGAAATGAAATTGAATGTCTCTGCAATTTGATTAATAACCAGCAAGTCGGTAGAAGAGTATAAAATATTAGATTTTAGTTCATTTTCCAACATACCTGAAGCATTAAAAAACATGTAGATGATGTCAAGAAGATGTTTCCACTGAAGTAAGTTCAACATTCCAAATATCAATATATCATAAACAAAGAAGTTTTCTGATGCCTAGACTGCTGATTTAAATTTGATGCCCTTGAAGTGTCTCGCCTGTACTGCACCCCTGATTTTAATACTGAGGCAATCCATAACAAGAATGAATAATAATGGAGAAAGTGAATAACCCTGCCGAAGTCCCCCTCTGTTACATAGCATTTTGTCACCGTCCCTGCAATCCCTCGCCACGCATATTGGAGGGCCTTTTCCGTGACCTATGAGCAGTGTCATACTCTGCAAACACCTTCTTTGCATCCTTCTACATAAGGACATCATTTATACTGTTGAACATTTCCTCAGAAAGCCCACAAAAACCTGTGATTTGGCCTTGGCGCGGGTAGCTAGTTCACCCCTCACGCCAATGTGGAGGATGTACACTAGAGGTCGCGCCAGCTGGCGCTCTGTCTCTTTTTTGTGCCCGTGCTAGCCTTTTTGGGAATTTTTTTAACAAATTAGAGGCGGAAGTTCCCTTTAACCACCTCAGGGATGAGTCACAGCAAGTGGTTAAACTCGATAAGCCATGTATCTCTTCCTTTAGGTAGTGGTTTTTGGAACATTCTTTGAAGATAGGACTCCCCTCCATGATTATAGGGATCCTAACCTCTGCTTCTCCCTCTATATAAACAAGCCTTCTCCCTTTACAAAAGCTAGCTGAACATATAGCCAAGAAGCTGAACTTGGAGAAGAGATACTATAGTTGAGTAATCGCTATAGAGAAGGTAGAGCCAAGGAGAATTCCGTAGAGAGAGCCCCATCCGAATTCCTGACGAGATTTGTGAAACATGCTCCACTAGAACCCTGTTGGAGGAGACCGCAACATCGAAGCCTAGTTGTACTCTTCCTTCTTTTAATCAATTTACTCAACTATGGTATTGGTTCCTAATTTTGTTATGTTTATTTAATGCATTTGATCTAGTCTTCTTCAACTGACTAATAGTTACAGATGTGAATAGTATGTTGTGTATATTCTTTGTTTCTTGTGTACATGTAGGTATCTGGGCGTGAGAATGAGAGGATCATGATCTGTCAAACTAGGAGCGAGAGGCAGCCACTCTTCCCGACGACACAACAGCACAAGACCTCCGGTAAGTTATTTACCAAGACTTTGTCCATTCATTAACTAGGAATTGATGTCATAGCATGTCTTGTTTGTGGCTAGACCCACTCTAGGGCTAGTGGGATAGCCTCTGTCCGTAGAGGGGATTTACCTCACCAACAAATTCGTCCATTAGGTCTTATTCTTGGTCTTTTCTTGCTTAGCTTTCCTTTTCTGGTTTTTTTGCTGAGTCTTAGACCCCTGTTCAGCCCTAGGGGATCATATCTAACCTCTGTTTTTCCAAAATTTTCATTTTTCTAGGGTTGGCTTGATTGGCGCGGTTTCTAGACTGACAGTCGCGCCCACTGGCGCTTGTTGCCAATTCATCACCTGCGCCATCCCCTGTCTGGCGCGAATTACAGCCAGACAGTCATGCCATTTCTTGTAGGTGTTAGGGTTTCCCCTGTTTTGGAGTTTTTTGTCAGTGTTGGTGCCTCTGGGTGTTTTCTTGACTTGATTTGAGTGTTTTTGTATTGTTTGTGACTGTGAACAACCTCCTTCCTTCGGTTGTTTGCCCATTTCTTGTCAGCATCATAGCCTTAGAGTTCTCTAGTGCTTTGGTATGTTGAGCCTCCTGTAGGAGCTTCGGTCTTTTGTTTCACAGCCACCTTCATTATTTGCCTGATTGCATTCAGCTCCCTTGATCCATTTGAGTGATTGCATTTGGTGGAATGAGTCTTGAATGAGTCTTGCCTCTTTCATTCAGTTGTGCTTCATGTCACTCCAAGCATAGATTACACTGCTTGTATGGGTCTGTTTCAACATCTTTCTTTGATTTGAGAGATTGCAGCATTGGTTTGAGTTTGTGTTTTTTTTGCTTTTGAGTTGATTGAATTGTTTCGTGTCGAATCTCGCATTAACATTCTCGAACTAGTGTGGAAGTTTATTTTTCATGTCATTTAGTGCACTCTTTGCTCTATTACATTGAAAAATCAATATATATATTTTTTCTTGCATTCTTGTTTGCATTATGGAATTGGAAAATCTTTCGCATAACTAGCATTGGGAATTCTAGGAAAGATTTCTCATTTTCATTAGCTTGCATTAGGTACTGTAGTGGATGCTTCCATGTGTTCTCATTATTTTCTATCGCTTGGAAACTCCTAAAATTTCTCGTAGATATCTTTTCATTGAACGAAATGGTATTTTATGGCATGTAGCTTGCATTTAGGGATTGATGAGATTCAACATTCGGTAGGACCTTGAAATTGAAACATAAATACAAGATCAACTTAAAATTTATTCAATTAACCTAAGGCAACATTGAAACCTAACGGAACATTTAGTGGTCTAAGTTAGAGACATGTTCCGGCATCTTTAAACCTAGTCGTTGTCGCTCGCCATCTGGCTTCAGACAACGCTAGAACGGACTTGCGGTCCCCGTACCGTCGAGTATATAAAGGGAGACCCCTCTAGGTTGCAATCCTTTTATCCGTAGGAAGCTGAGTCTGCCACCTTGTAACTATGATACACCGAACACAAAATTCGGGGACACTACCTGCACGTACATCAAGTCCTTGGTTCATTTTTCCTTCATTTTATAACCAAGGTGTATATGGAAATCCACGGGAACCTGGTACACCCTTTTACCTAGACTACCTAAGCAGTCATTTTTTATCTTTACTGACTCCATAAATTTGAAAATATCATCGAGCACTTGTCCTTTCACGCTCGTTTCAAACTGAAAGAGACTATAGTCATCTTTGACTATTTCTTGACTCTTAAAACATGAAACAACAAATGTTTGGTTTCAATGTGGTAAAATAAACTACCTACGATTACACGGCCTTTAAAGTTTGATTACTTGGCCTATCTTTGTTTTCCTTGGTTTTGATCCAAGTGTCTTCATTTTTGATGTTTTTCCCTTTTTTGGTGTGCTACAGTCACAGTGGCGGAACCATCGGTTTCGTCTACTAGTAGTCCTTTCATGGACGATTCATCTGAAACTTCTCAGACCTCTAGGTCTGCCGAGCTTGAGCAGCCTATCATCCTGTCAAAGTACCCCTTTGGAGAACCGGTTGAGTTCCATTGGCCTCTTTCCAACGCTTGGTTTGGGTTTAGGGTCGAGGAACATTTTTCCCCCCTCACATTGGGATCACCGTTTTTGGCTGCTATCATACCTCCCAGCTCCCGTACACTTTTGCAGTATCTCACAATGGATTCAAACATGGACTCGTCTGGTCCTAATGGTAGTGAGGGCATTCCAGTTTTTGATGAAGAATACCAACTTTTCCCAGAAGACATCCATCAAGAGCCTGCTCAATATTCACCATTGGTGTTGCTTCCAGTTGGATATAGGACTTTGGGTCAGATTATAGCCAGTATTGCCTACATGGCAACTTCAACTCCGTCGAGGGGGGAGATTCTCCCATCATTAGGGATGTCATCAACGACACCTATCTCGTCGATGCCTTTTGTTTCGTTTGTCCCCAATAGGCCTATTATATGTGTGGCCGCATCAGCACCGGTCGTCACCGCTCAGTCGTTAGGATTTTCGGCTTCGGTAGAGACTTTGATTGCCATGGCAATCCCTAGAAGCCTTTCGTTTGAGGAGTATCGGATGGTTTTTCAGCAGCAGAGCTCCTAGACTAATCAGTCCCCTCAGGATCCTAATCGTCCTTATTTTTCTCATTATGGAGCAGATGGTACCCTGATTTATTCACTTCCATTCCAATATGATGAGCACGGAAACCCTATCTATTTGCCTGCTCCTGAGGCTTATCAGTTCATCAACGGTTTTATACCTACCTTGCCTATGCAACCTTATGACTAACAAGGACAACCCTTTTAGGGACAACCTTCGGTTGAGGAAGGGTATGCTTTCGGCCCACAAGGACAACCCTTTCAGGGACAACCTTCGATTCAGCAAGGGTATGCTTTCGGCCCACAAGGACAACCCTTTTAGGGACAACCTTTGGCCCAGAAAGGGTATGCGTACGACCCACAAGGGCAACCCTTACAGGGGCAACCTTCAGTCCAGCAGGGATTATTTTACGGCCCGCAAGGGCAGCCTTATAATCCTCAAGGTCAACCTTTACATGCTCAGTATTTGGTCCAACCAGGGAAACCTCAAGGACCAGCTGGGCAACCAGTATATCAACCTGGACCTTCATACGGTCCTGGGGGGAAAATCCATTCATCTCAACCTTTGGTACAACCACAACAGCCATATTTTCCAATTGGTCCAAATTTTTCACAACCTGGCCCACCCCAACCATCAGGCCAACTTGCTCCGTAGGGGCAACCTGGTGGCCCTCATCAGTTAGGTCAACTTGTTCAACCGGGACAACCTGCACAGCCAGTTCACCCTGCTCAGCCACCGCTCTACTCTATGCCGCAGTCAAATCAACCTGTGCGCCCAACTTATCCAGCTCAACAGGGCCCTACTTATCAGCAGCCTGTTCGACCCCAAGGCGGTTATTACCCTCAAGGTCAATATTGACTAGGGTACAACACGCCTCAAGGTTCTACTTATTACCCTCAATCGCCAGGAAATACTTATATTCTGCAGAAAAATCCTTATGTTGCTCAATCGGGACCCTGGTATACTCAGAATCAGTATCCTGGTTTTCAACCCCCGTATCCTGGTCCTCAGCCGCCATATCAACCAAATTATCTGGCTTATACCCCTTATGGTCAGAATCCTTTGGGATAGAACCAATGGGGGTAGATTTATGCTCAACCAGGATGGAGTATGGGTACAAGTCCTTATCACGGACCTGCTATGCCTTTTAACCCTCAATTACCTTTTCTCACCACATTGGAGTTGTTGGATGTGTCCAAATTGAAAAATGATCCCATTCTTCATAATACTTATTGGCCTCCGGTTCCCACGAAGGTTCCTGGTGATTGTCCCAAGTTTGAGGGCAAGTCTGGAGAAGACCCCCAAGCACACGTCATGACATACCATTTATGGTGTTCTTCCAATTCTTGGGTGGATGACTCTGTTCGACTCCGTCTTTTCCAATGCACTCTCACTAAGGCTGCTGCTAAGTGGTATATAGAACTGCTTCGTGGTATCTTTCAAGATTTCAACACTCTCGCTATGGAATTCCTTACTCATTTCCAGTTGCCGGTTCATTATGAAACCGGGATGCATCTCCTAACATCCTTGAAACAGGACCGGGCTACCCATATCTCAGACCACATTCATGAATGGAGACAGCGTCGTCGCCTGATCAAGTTCAAAATTCATGATCAGCTTCTTACTCAGTTTCACTACCTCTTTTTTCAATCAGATTACGAAAGACATCACCATGGGGGAATGTGTAACCGAGGAACAAGCCATTGCTCGTGCCCAATACCTTGATTTAGTGTACTCCCAATCAGGCATTTTGTATGACATCTTGACTGAGGCTGCACGACCTAGGACATCTAAAGCGCTGGCTACCCCATCAGTCGACGGCGTTATTGGTTCCGTGTCTTAGACTTCACGCAAGTCTTCCAATGGGAAGCAGAAATAAAATTATTCCAATAATTCTGCTCCTCAGCCTACCCCGGATTCTGGTAAAACCTTGGAGGTCAACGTCGTTCATGCCAATCCTGCAGACAAGACTTGTAAGGGGAAAAAGAAGGGCAAAGGCAAGGCCAAAGCCAATGCCACGAAACCAGAATTGTCTAAACCTTGTGTCGATGATGGTTCACAGCGAAAGCCGAAATATCCTTGTCTAATTTGTGATGAGGAACACTACACTAAGGATTGTCCTAGATGATTCGAGGTTAGTCAACTGCTTAAAGGCACTAAGGGAAATCTGGAATCCTTAAAGAACCATTCCCATCTCAGCAAACTCAGATGGTCAATCAACTTGCACCGTCTGCATCATTTGGCTCTCAAGTATTCATGATGAACAGTTCTGCACCCGTTTCCATCGCTACTCGGTCGAAGGATTATGTTGGATCACGACAGTCAACCGGGAAAGAGATCGTTGATGGTCCTCCTCCCCCACCTACCTCCGGTCCTCTTGAAATTGAAAGGCCCAGTGTTGAACCCGTTGTACGGCCACCTTCTAAAGGTGTTCTCCGGAAATATTCCTATAATCCTAACGCCCGTGCTGCTCAAAATTATAGTATTTTTGAGGATTTAGCACAGGTGCCATCCGCAATGTCTGCATTGGAAGTCCTCCAGAGTTGTCCATCTCAATGAAAGGTGTTATTATCTGCGATCGGTGGTATCGATCCTGCTAATTCTAGCCTTCTCACTTTCAACTTAGAGAATTTCGTCCCCCAACTTCTGCACCAGATTGTGCTTGTCATACAAGTCGGCATTAACGGTCTCAACATCCATAGAGCCGTTGTGGACGAAGGTGCATCTACCTGTGTCATGTCATCTGCTTGCTATAAGGCTATTGGCTCTCCAGCTCTCACTTCGTCACCCAATTCCCTTGAGGCATTTGATGGAAGGGAATCGAAACCCTTGGGTGTTCTCGCTAGCTTACCGATCACTTTGCAAGGAAAGACGGTCAACGTAGAAGTAGAATTCATTGACGCTAAACTCAATTACAATATTCTACTCAGTCACAGTTGGACTCACACTATGTTGTGTGTTCCGTCCACCCTCTTTCAACTTCTAAAGTTTCCACACAAGGGAAAAATTATTACTGTCGATCAGTTGTCGTTCTTTACCTTGTATTCTGAGAACGATGTGCCATACATGGATCAGATTCCTTCTCCCCCTGACAATGTAGGGCCCGGTCTTTTCAAAGACCCCACTCTCATGGGTATCTTTCCCTTTCCACCACCAAATACCGTTCAAGTTAATATGGTCTCTTGGTCGAATGACCCATAGATCGTCCCTTTACCTAAACAGGTTGATTCATTTCGGGATTCAATGCTGCTTATTCCAATTGAAATCAATTATTGTGGCTTACAGCTGCATCCAGTTCTCCCCCTTCTGAAGGTGCTCCTTTGAGCATGGCTCTCGACGTTTATTCTCAATACCCCTGGCTCGGAGATGCAGATTTGCATGATCCTCTGAAAGAAGTGTTTCCATTCGATGAAGCTATAATGGAAACCATGTCTCTTGAAGATCTACCGTGGAGCGATGGGCATCATCGTTCCTCATTTATGCCTTGCCTCGAGGCAATGTCTAACTTTCTTGAGCATTTTGCATCTCAAGTTCCTTCTCCGCCACTTCAAATGCCTATCTTGACTCATGAAGTCTTCGCTGAAGGTAACTTGGGTAATATCACTTAGACGATGCCTATCGACATCTCCATTGAACCGGGAATTGTCGAGAACATCCATGTGGGAGTCACTTGATCTTCCGATGAAGTCCAAGTGTATACTATCCTCTTTTGCAAATTCTGTGATGTTTTCGCCTGGTCATACGAATAGATGCCTGGAATTGATCCCAGTATTGTGGTGCACGAGATTCCCACCTACCTAGGTGTGAAGCCTGTTCGCCATCACCTGCGTCTATTGCATCCTCGGAAAGCTGCCGCCATAAAAGCTAAAGTTGAAAAACTTCTTAAAGCAGGTTTCATTTATCCGTTTCCTCTGACAGAGTGGGTTTCTAAAATTGTTCCTGTGGATAAGAAGCAGGGGGGAATTCATGTCTGTGTTGATTACCGTGATATTAATCAGGCTTGTCCTAAGGATAACTATCCCACCCCTTTCATCGATCAGATCATTGACGAGTGTGCGGAGAGTGAATTTTTTTCCCTTATGGATGGTTTTTCTGGCTATAATCAGATCAAAATTCTTCCGTCCGATCAACACAAGACCGCTTTTATCTATCCTTGGGGAACGTTCACGTATAAGAAACTCTCTTTTGGCTTGAAAAATGCTGGGGCTACATTCTAGCACGCGATGTCTTATGCCTTTCACGATATTCGTCATATTGTTCAACCATACATGGATGACCTTCCGGCTCATTCAACTACGCGAAAAGACCACCCGGACCATCTCCACCAGATTTTTCTTCGTTGTAGACGCTACAACATCCGGCTCAATCCGCATAAATGTGTCTTCTGCGTCGATTCCGGTAGACTTTTAGGGTTTATCGTATCTAAAGACAGAATTCACCTTGACCCGCTTAAGGTTGAGTCTATTGCTAATCTCCCCTCCCCATCCTTGTTACACCAGCTCCAAAGTCTCCAAGGGAAAGAAAATTTCTTACGTCGTTTTATCCCGAACTACGTCGAAGTAGCTAAAGGATTCACTCAACTTTTGAAGCAGGACGTCCTTTTATGTTGGGATAAGAATGCTCAACAGTCTTTTGATAGGCTTAAGACGTTGCTTATCAATGCTCCTCTATTACTTCCTCTGAATTACCATCGTGATTTCACCCTCTATCTGGTTGCCGCCTTTAGTACAATCACCATGGTTTTGGTTCAAGACGATGAGGACGGTACCGAGCATGTCGTTTACTTCTTATCTCAGAACCTTCTTGACCCTGAAACACATTACGCACATGTCGAGAAGTTAGCGTTGGCTGCAGTCCAGGCCGTCCAACTTTTTCGTCATTATATCCTTTTACGCACGGTAACTGTGATTTCTGATTGTAACCCCATGACCTATATTTTGTCTCGGCATTTGTTGGGGGTCAAATACTTGAAGTGGATCGTTATCCTCCAAGAGTTTGATTTGGAGTCTACTACCGCCAAATCGAATAAATCACTTGTTTTCGCTGATTTGATTTGTTCTCTCCCCACCGACTTTGCTCCTTCTCATTCCGAGGATCACATTCTAGACGAAACTCTTTTCTTAATTAGCACCCTCGATCCGTGGTATGGTGATATCATCGTGTACCTACATACCTCTACTTTTAGGTCTGATTTGATGAAGGATGATCGACCCCACATTCGGCATCAGTCACAACCCTATCGTATTGTCGGAGATACCCTTTATCATGTTCGAGTCGATTCCGTGCTCCACCGATGTCTGACCCTCGAGGAAGATGAGAAAGTTTTAAATGACTACCATAGTGGCACCTGTGGTGGTCACATGTCTAGTTATGCCACCGCACAGAAGATCCTTCGTGCTAGCTATTTCTGACTATCCATTTTTAAAGACTGCATTGTTGCAGTACGTAAATGTCATGTGTGCCAGATATATCAACACAAGATGCATGCGCCGCCTGTTCCTTTACACCTTGTCATTACCGTTGGTATTTTTTCCAAATGGGGCATCAATTTTATGACGTGTAACCCTTGTTCAGATGGGGGGCATGCCTATATTATCTTCGCCGTCGATTATTTTAAAAAATGGGTCGAATCGATGCCTACACTGGCTGCGGACAGTAAGACAGCAGTGCAATTCATATTCAATCATGTTATTACTCGGTTTGGTGTCCCTCAAGCCATCGTTACTGATCATGGTTCTCATTTTCGGGACTATATGATGGCGGAGATGACGTCTAAGTTGGGCCTACGTCACGACAGCTCAACACCTTATTACCCTCAAGCTAATGGCCAAGTTGAAGCCATCAACAAAGTTCTTGTTACAATTCTTCAACAAACAATCGGGATCCATAAATCAAATTGGCATCTCATGTTGTTTCCAGCTCTTTGGGCTTACCGAACATCGATTAAGAGTGTAACCAGATTTACCCCGTTCTAGTTGGTATACGGTCTGGAAGCCACTCTTCCGATTGAATGTGAAATCCCTTCACTCAAATTCGTTGTGGAATTACTGCCTGATACTTCGCCTGAAGAAGAGTGTCTCCTCTACTTAGAGAGATTGGATGAAACTTGTCGCTTAGCTACCTTGGTCATCGAAGCACAGAAGAAGCGAGTCAAGGCTTATTTTGACCAAACAGTTTCCCCTCGTTATTTTATTGAAGGCGATCTCATTCTCCTATACGACCAAGCTCATGACAAGCTGGGGGCAGGAAAATTCCAACCCATGTGGCATGAGCCCCACATCGTCAAACGTGTGTTACAGAATGGGTCTTATGAGCTTATTGATTATGAATGGTATCCTTTAGCACAGCCCAGGAATGGATTGTACCTCAAAAAGTATTATGCTTGAGTCATTCATGCATGATATGTGTACATAGGTGATTTTTTTTCATTTTTGTGCATGTTTTGGTTTGATGTGCTTTGTGATATTTTTCTGCTTATTGGGTCTTTTTTGTTATGCAGATGTCTATTTCCCCTTATGTCGGTTTCTCGGATGGTGCTTCCCGCAGTACCAGGAACTTTTCTTCGGTAGCCTGGGTAATTTAAGATCCTGTTTGTGAGTTTATTAACTTACAAGTTATTTGTATAGGACCAACTACAAACAATGTCATTGAATATAGTGCTGTTTTGGAACTATTAACCGAGGTAGTTAACCTCGGCATACGCGCGTTACTTGTGAATTTGGATTCGCAGCTTCTTGTTCTTCAACTTAATGGTCATTATTCAGTTCGAAACCCATGCATTTTGAGATTGTATTTGCGTATTCGTTTACCTGAAAGACATTTTGATTTCATTACATATCAACATATACCAAGACGAATGAATACATTAACAGATGCAATAGCTAGCATTGTGCTAGATAGACATTTGCGCAATTTATAAAAACATCATCATATGTAAATAGAGCCATGTAGAAAATAGATGTATATATATATCGATTGTTTGCAATGTGTGCATCATAAAACCCAAAAAATAATATATGTCTATTTCAGTTACATCGTGAGACAACATGTTTCTCAAAAATGTGTGGAAATAAAGCCTAAGTGCCTAATCAGCATGGTGCTCATGATAGCACATCACTGCCCGTACCAACCGCCTCAGCAAGTGGTGGATACAACTCGGCACCTCTACAGTGTGCCTCTGATAGGCTCGAGAAACATCATCAAAATGAGCATAGTCTGGAATCCCACGGGTGAGCCCCTCCAGGTTCTGTACTATCTTCTTGTCACTGCCCTCACCATGAGGATTGAAATCACGAGGAGTTCGCCTCGCTATTGGTGACATGCCTGTAGGTCGTTCTGGGCCCACATCTACACACATATAAAATTTAACTGTCATAACATGCATATATACCAAAAAATCATAAACTCATGAAAATAAAAAATGAGCCTCACCTAGCTCTTCATCCCAATCCTCTCCCTCCGGGAGTGGGAGGTCAGGATCACCAGTGAAGTATGTGCCAGCTTTGGGCCATTCCTCCACCAAAATCAGTTGTTGTCGGAGCCAATCAAAAAACTCTGGCCTCCAGGACATCTGTTGGACACCCCTTGCTTTAAGCATTAGTGCGGCCCTTCGGGCCATCCGTGGCTCTCTAGGTGGAAGCATTGGGACAATAACCTCCTGACGTTGGAATATGGGTAATCATTCCAAGAAGAACTATACCAGAATCGATCCATACCCAAAATGATTTAGTTTTGTCTTCTTGCACTTAGTGAGTTGTTGTTTGATGTTGATAGTCACGGCCTCGGCCCAGTTGAAGATAGTCGGGTTCATGCACTCTGAGGCAAGAAGTAGTTGTGTCTTCATGGCCTCATGTGGTGCCTGCGATCCCATAGCCCACGTGATAGTGTGCAGTACTACTCTTAGTTCCATATCAGGGATGGTTTGGACGTCCACTTTGCCACTCCCTGTTCTTTTTCGTGCCCCTCGGCACACCCTGTCAATTACCATTCCCATGCTTTCCCCATAAGGACGGATACCGGTCAAGATAGGGACTGCACCTCTACGCGAAAATCTAGTGATGAAATACACATCCAATACTTCGAGTTCAAGCTCCTGATCCCAAAGTACAAACTTTTCCTAATCTTTGTCCCAAATTCTTATCAAATATTGAAGCAATTCGGGTTGAGCCCGAAGACATGGTGTTAGGAAGAACTTCTTGAGCCCATAATTTCTGAGGGCGTTCATGCATTATTCATTTTCCATTGCCTTTTCATCCTCCTCACTGTGTTATCTCTCTTTCCACTCAATTACCATCTTTTTCTGCTTGGTACCTGCATGCATTGTCCATATGAACATTGTAAGTCCCCTTGGGCATTAAAATTTGTAATAAAATGGTTGCATTTTCTTGAAATTAAGGCGGATTTTGGGTTGCGTGGTTGGCACGACTATTTTTCTAACAGTCCTGCCACTTGGCACGACCCCTATGTAAAAAGGGGCCGACTGGCGTGGGTCCATGCCCGAAACCCGCACCAACCGCGATGCCCTAGTTTTTACTAATCCTCCCCTAAGGGATTCAAAATGACAATTAAAGGTACTAAAATATAGCTCAAAAGATAGCAAATGATGTCGGCTCTTACCTGAAACTGATGGAATTCATATTGGTTCACTATATTGTTCACAAATCGTCGCCAGAAGATCGCAAGGAAAACAGGTCATTTTTGCTCTACAAAGAGGTAAAAGTGAAAAGTAAATAGTTTTTACCACTTATGGTCTCTTATAACTTTTCAAAATCTTAAATCAGGTTTTAAAACATATTTGTCGATTATTTTATCATATTTTCTCGAGGAATACGTTTTACACGTCTTTTTGTGTAGCAATAGGTTTTCACATGGTTATGACGAAGAACGAGTTGTATTTTATACTTTTTCGGACTCAATAAAAACACGAAAAAGTCACTACTGGAGTTTTCTTTTCTGCTTTCTTTTCAAACTCTCTAAACATGAAAATATGCTGAGTTCTTCCTTTGTCAGACTCATTAAAACTGATGACATTAGACTCCATCGTCATGACGTTACCCGAGTTCCTCCTTCCTAGGGCTCGTAAAATGTACTAGGTTGGATTTCTTCGAAGGAAAAACTTACATTGCAAGCACATGCTCTCCCTTTCAAGCTTGTTTTTCAAAAATAATTGGGGTACTTGCCAGAAATGGTGGAGGAAAATGGAACTAGATTATAGTCGTGTCGGCAATATGTCGCTCTTGAACATGGCACTTGTCTGCATTCGTGTCGGGTTGGGGACATCTCATCTCGTTATTGGCCTCCATGGGTTTGGGTAATATTTTTTAACCTCTCACCTGTTCTTTGCCATGTCACCATGACCTCAGATCCCTTGATTTCAAATACTTCCAAATCCAGTGTCGTGCCTCTGAAGTTTTCAACCTCCCTCTGATTCTCTATTGGTCTTGATTCACAAGCATCATGTTCCTCTGTCTCGTGTCGATGATGTGGGAAACATTATGGCCCACCTTTGATCAAGATCACTTCCTGTCGACTCCAGCTCATTATCCAGGAAGTTGATCTAGAGACTCCCTTCAGGTACCTTGGAGCCTCTATGCCTCAATGGCATGTTCTTCACATTCAACGCAAGGTTTACATCATTGGCCTTCGATCGACTGATTCTACGGGTGTTCGATGTCAAATCATTTTTCACACTCTGTGGATTGTACCTTTCGTACCTTGAGATCCATTGTCATTATTGGTGGTTTATCTCGCGTCTGTTAACAGCTTTCATCATTTACTGGTAATCAGACGATTTTCTTACATGTTCGACTTTGGCTCACATATTCACATGCTCAAATTTGTACTTTGTGCAGGTCGAGATGGAGCGCAAGACCCTAGGTTTTGTCTGATGAAATCCAGGTTGCGGGTTCGTTGTGGATCACTATGACTTATTACATGGCTCTTCTGATTGGATGGCTGCAACCATACCTGAGTCTGTTTGTTGATCCCTATTGCTGGATGGTTGTGTCCATACCTCGGATCTCATTGTTTATGTACTCTATTATGGATGGCTGCGCCCATGCCACATGTCATGTATCAAATGTATCATTTGTGCTTGTACTTACAGGTCTTCCAACAGTAGTGTTTGGGTCGAACGCGTTCTCATAAATCATTTCACCCCTCCCTCTCTCTCAAACCTCATGCTTTAGGGGGCATCTGTTACACAACATTTTATCACCATCCCTGAAATCCCTCGCCCTGCATATTGGAGGGCCTTTTCCGTGAGCTATGAGCAATGTCACACTCTGAAAACACCTTCTTTGCATCCTTCTGCATAAGGAAATCATTTCTCCTATTGAACATTTCCTCAGAAAGCCCACAAAAACCTGTGATTTGGCCTTAGTGCGGGAAGCCATTTCACCCCTCGTGCCAATGTGGAGGATGTATACTAGAGGTCGTGCCAGCTGGCACTCTATCTCTTTGTTGTGCCCGTGCCAGCATTTTTGGGAATTTTTTTTGAAAAATTAGAGGCTGAAGTTTCCTTTAGCCACCTCACGGATGAGTCACAACAAGTGGTTAAACTCGATAAGCCACGGATCTCTTCCTTTAGGTAGTGGTTTTTGGAACATTCTTTGAAGATAGGACTCCCCTCCATGATTATAGGGATCCTAACCTCTCCTTCTCCCTCTATATAAACAAGCCTTCTCCCTTTACAAAAGCTAGCTGAACATATAGCCAAGAAGCTAAACTTGGAGAAGAGATACTATAGTTGAGTAATCGCTATAGAGAAGGTAGAGCTAAGGAGAATTCTGTAGAGAGAGCCCCATCCGAATTCCCGACGAGCTTTGTAAGACGTGCTCCACTGGAACCCTGTTGGAGGAGACCGCAACGTCGAAGCCTGGTTGTACTCTTCATTCTTTTAATTAATTTACTCGACTATGGTATTGGTTCCATCTTTGTGTTATTTTTATTTAATGCATTTTATTTAGTCTTCTTCGACTGACTGATAGTTACGAATGTGAATAGTATGTTGTTTATCGTCTTTTTTTCTTGTGTACGTGCAGGTATCCGAGCGTGAGAATGAGCAGATTGTGATCTGTCGAACCAGGAGTGAGAGGCAGCCACTCTTCCCGATGACACAACAGCATAGGACCTTCGGTAAGTTATCTACCAAGTCTTTGTCCATTCGTTAACTAGGAATTGATGTCATAGCGTGTCTTGTTTGTGGCTAGACCCACTCTAGGGCTAGTGGGATTGCCTTTGTCCGCAGAGGGGATTTACCTCACCAACACCCTCCCGCCCTGAAAAAATTTGATGGAATCCCATTTATAAGAACCACAAAGTGTGAAAATTTGACACAACCCATGATCCATTCCATAATTGGGGAAGTTAAACCAATTTTATTTAGTATGAGGCTCAAGAACTCCCAATCGACACAATTATAAGACTTTCAAAGATCGATCTTCATAACTAGTACATCCAATTTCCTGGAATGAATAGTATGTATAATATCCTGTGAAATTACCACAACATCATGTATAAGTCTATTATGGAGGAACCCAAATTTTTCCTGGGAAATGTATCAAGATAGTGCAAACTTAATGTGCTCCACAATGATCATTGAAATGAGTTTATAGGTAATTTTAAAGAGCAATATAGGGTGAACATCTTGAAAAGTGGATGTATTCTTAGATTTTGGGATAAGTGCAATGAAAGTAGAGTTTATGATGCCTGAGATGTAACCTCGAGTACATCACTCCTCCACCATGTTGAGTAATTCATGTCCCAAAAAATCATAGAAGTGTATGAAAAAATCCACCGTCTAGTTGTCCAAACCTAGAAATTTATCCCGCGAAATGGATTTGAGAACCCTATTGAATTCATCCGATGTAACTTTATTGTAAATATTATCATTTTAAACATTATAAAACAGAATGGGATAATCCTGGATCCCCCAATTTTGATCATCAATGGAGGAATCTTGTTGCTTCAAAAACCAAATTTCAAAATAGCGAACCGCCTCCAATTAAATCTCCTCAGTGGTGCAAACCATCTGTCCCCATTCACTTTTAATTTCCCAAATATAGTTCCTTTTTCTCCGTTGTTTTGCATATTGATTGAAATATTTGGTGTTCTAGTCACCATCCCATAATCGTAGTGCACGAATTTTTAACTGCCAAGTCTACTCTTGTTGTAGAAGGATATGCCTCTTTCTACCCTTTATAGCTTTCAGTTTGTCCCATACATCAGCTCAAGACCCCCTCTCATCGAGTACTCGAATATACTCCTTAATATCCTGATTGATATCACCGAGCTCCTTAAGTAACATTTTAATTTTCCCATGTTCCCATGTCCGGACCCTACTTTTGATTTATTGCTGTAATTCATATAAATGTAACATAGGTGTAGAAATTATACAAACATATGTGTATCAATGGATTGAATCCGATCAAGCAATGTACTAAATCTAGATACTGAATCCTTCTACAAATCAATTGTGGAATTTAAACACAATCGCCAATCACAATAAGTAAAGACAGAATCAAATCAAACCACAACACAGATAATTTCTCAGGGAAAGCTTACTACTCAAAAACCATATATCTTCTATTGTATATTCCACAAGGAATCATGAAACAACTACAATGCATTCTTCTCATAAGAGTCTCCTACACTTTGTATATCGTCTCACATTGATCCAGACAAAATCGGGCCAACACTTAACCAATTCCCATCCTATCTTCAGCCTTCCTTGCTCACGCAATTCCTGATGAATGCAATCCCTATTCTTTAGTAATTTAAGCCTTCCTCAACTGTGTAGAGTATCATGGGCATCCTGTGGTGTTTTAACTGCATCTAGGCAGTCTGCTAATATCACAACTGATAGTTAACTTCCCTTTAACCTTTGTCTCAACTGGGTCTCCACTGGAACTGACATGCATGCAGCTATTAATAGTGAATGGTCAGTTGCATGGCGGATCATTACACGTGAATTAAATATAATTAAATTCACTTGATCTCTCACTAGTGCAACAAACATTTACAACGAGTTCAACTGACTTTAACTCACCCAACTGAGTTAATTGATTACTCATGCATTAAAATCATACACTTAACTGCAACTTGAACTCTAAAACACATAGAATCACTCTGCATGCCTCACTAACTACCCTCAACTCGAAATTCATGAGCTAACTGATTTATCACAATTAGTTAAAACTATTAAAAGTGTTTATGAGATAAGATTACAATTTATTGTCCAATTTAATTAAGGGATAATTAAATTTGACACATATCCAATTTATTAAATAAAATTTAATTCCACACTAATGTATCGCTTGGACCCATCACTACATGACCTATGGTCCCACACTAGCGTAGGTGTTGTCATGTTTCTAGATGCCAATTTCACTGTTTCTTGTTTCAAACTTCAACACTTCCTCTCAACAAGAAAGGAATTTCCTTGCATGCGCACATGAACCTCTTGCATGTGACATGCAACACTTCTCTAGTGTTTCTCACACATGCAGCCCTTGCATGCAACACTTCACTAGTGTTTCTCGCACATGCAAAATTTGCATGCAACACTTCTGAAACTGAATAGCCTCCAAACAACTAAATCAGTATAATGCATCTGTCATCAAAGTCTTCTGATTGTTGGTACCTACTGCATGTGTCTACTGGATTCTCTGCGTTTTTGACATCTGCATCCATGCACTCTACCTTGCTTCCAACTCTGATTTTCACTCCAGTATCCGACACCTGTCACTCTGATTTATGTCCTCCTGACATCTGACTACATCAATCTAACTGATCCTTCCTGCTACTACTGTATTGTGGGCTCCTCGTAGCGAGGTTCGATCCATGAGACGCACCATATCTAGGACCCTACCCAAATTTATTTTTGGGATTAATTTTGTACATCACCCCACCTTACACCTGGAGGTATAGCTACATGTACTAACTTTGCCCATCTGGCTCAAAATTTCTCTACTTGAGTGGTTTTTGCCACTCCATGATCCTCCGCATGTGGGTACTCCACATCTTGAGGTTCATTCTTTGGAACCAAGAGTTCCTCATATGCATGAAAATCCATCTCCCTCTCAAGGGAAAATTTCATGGCTCCATCTACATCAAGTTTATAGAGATTCTTCACACAAATCCAAATTTTCTTGGCTTGTCCCGTTGCTTTGTGTCGAAGGAAAATTATTCCTTCACTGAAAACAAAATCATAGCCTCTATCCTCCAACATTACGAATGAAACTATTTTTTTCTTCAAGCTTGGTACATGCACTACATCTTTTAATAAAAATGGTTTACCTGAATGTCTATGGAAATTAACTATACCAATCCCGGTAGCGTTATACTTTTCGTCGTCACCCATTTCGATATGCATCTGGAGGTCCTTCTCCTCCAAGTTAATGAAAATTTCTTTGTGTCCCATCATGTGAAAGGATGCACCACTATCCAAGTACCACCCTAATCCCATCACTTGACACCATGCATGCGATCAATGAGAAGTCCAACTCAAATTGTGAGGCCAAAGCCTCACCAGATGCAGATCCTGAATCCTTCTTGTTCTTCTTCTTTTATGGACGTTAGTGGCATAGTGTCCATGCTCATGACAGTGAAAACACTTCACTCTGGACATGTCGCGCTTCTTGCCTTTTTTGCCAGTCTCAGATTTGGAATAGGATTTCTTTCTGTTCCCCTTCTTCGCGTTACCATCTAAGGGGAAATTTTCTTCATCTTCTTCCTTAGATGAAGATCCATCCCTGGTATTCCGCTTGAATTCTTCTTGCACCAAATCCAACCAAATTCGTTTCCAATCTGGCAGCTTCTCCCTCCCATTGACAGAGTCCTGATAACTATGCCAACCCTTGGGAAGTCCTAGAAGAGCTAGGCTCACCAATTCATCATCCATGATAGTAATTTCGATGCTCCCAAGCTCATACTGACATTGGACAAACTTTGTTAAATATATTGGAATAGTGTCGCCTTTCTCCATGTTGATTTTCCTTAGCTTTTCCTTCAGTGCCAAATTTCTATGATAATTTTTTTTCTGAAATAGATCTTTTAAAGCCTTCCACATTGCATATGGAGTCAATTTTCCATAGAAACTTGAGACAATGTGATCTCGTACTCCCTCCAGTAAGATCCACCTCACCCTTGCAACCTTCTTTTGCCAAGCATCAATATTTGCAGCATCTGCTACAGTGGGTTTGGGAATGTCATTATCAATGAATTCTTTCAACCCATTATCCTCTAGTACTGCCTCCACCCTGTCTTTCCACGCAATATAATTGGATCTTCCCTCTAGTGCATACTCCAATCTCAAGCCATTGAAATCCATTTCGATCCTGATTCGCTTGTCACACCAAGAATACTTTTGCAAATTCGAATTCTATTCAGTCACAAACTCAACTTATCCTCCACTATAGTGATTTCCCATGCTCTGATACCATGTAGAAATTATGAAAACATATGTATATCAATGGATTCAATCTGATCAAGAAATTTACTAAAGCTAGATATTGAATCCTTCTACAAATCAATTGCGGAAATTATACACAATCACCAATCACAATAAGTAAAGACAGAATAAAATAAAACCCCGACACAAATAATTTCTCAAGGAAATCTTGTTGCTCAAATCCCCTCTATCTTCTATTGTATATTCCAAAAGGAATCATGAAACAATTACAATTCACTCTTCTCACAAGATTCTCCTTCATTATACCTATCGTCTCACACTGATCCAGACAGAATCAGGCCAACACTTAGCTAGTTCTCAACCTGTCTTCAGCCTCCCTTTCTCATGCAATTCCTGATTATTTCAATCCCTATTCTTTAGGAATTTCAACCTTCCTCAACTGCACAGAGTATCATGGGAATCTTACGGTTTTTTAACTGCATCTGGGCAGTCTGCTAATATCACAATTGATAGTTAACATCCCTTTAACCTTTATCTCAACTAGGTCTCCACTGGAACTGACATGCATTCATCTATTAATAATAAATCATCAATTGCATGGCAGGTCAATGCATGTGAATTAAATATGATTTAATTCACTTGATCTCTCACTAGTGCAACAAATAGTTACAACTAGTTCAACTGACTTTAACTCACCTAACTGAGTTAACTGATTACTCATGCATTAAAATCATGCACTTAATTGCAACTTGAACTCTAAAACACATAGAATCACTCTGCATGCCTCACCAACTACCCTCAAATCAAAATTCATGAGCTAACTGAGTTTATCACACTTAGTGAACTATTACAAGTGTTTATGAGATAATATTACAATTTATTGTCCAATTTGATTAAGCGATAATTAAATTTGACACATATCCAATTTATTAAATAAAATTGAATTTACTAATGTATTGGTTGAACCCATCATTACATGACCTGTGGTCCCACACTAGTGTAGTTGTTTTCGTGTTGTTTATGGATGCCAACTTCATTGTTTCTTGTTGCAAACTTCAACAATAGGTGAATTGTCTCCCCTGAGATCCTTCTATTTCCAAAATCCCTAAACCAAGTCATTGAATTACTGGTCCTCCAGCCAGGAATGGTTGCATTTGAACAATATACCTCTTTTTGGATAGTCTACACGCCATTTTATAATGATGGGATGATGATCAAATATCAATATTTCTGCCACCCATGATTTTATAGTGCCCAATGGCTCCAGTATATTCTCGTGAATCATGAATTTGTCCATACTTTTTACAATAAAACCAACCCTTGTTCTTCCATTATACCAAGTGGGGAAATTTTTTTTTTTTTGGGGGGGGGGATATCCCAGAGATGTTGTGAAGTAAATAAATTATAGATATAATTCCCCAGAGGATCACCATGACACCTAGGACCCCAATATTCTCAGTTTGATAGAGTGGAATTGTAATCACCTGCAACAATCAATGACCCAATTTTGAGAATTTTTCGATCCTCCATATGTTGGCTAAATTTGTGCCTATTAGATGTCTCTATTGACATTATTTTTCCATAAATTGAAAAAAAGTTTTTTTATGTTTATATACAAACACTAATGTAGATACAATGTTTTGCCCATATTTATATGACAACGCTAATTTAGATGCAATATTGTGCCTATAGTTGTTAATTTATTTTTCTATATCCTCATGTAGTTGCAAAACTTAGGCTGTTCAATATAGACTAAAGGAGAGAAAAAAAAAATCTGCGATGAATTTTATATTTCCTCCTTATTTGAATAAGTGGTCTATTCGAGTCATTAGACAATAATTTTTCTAGAATGCACAATAATAACACCATGCTCTTGTAGACTTTAGCAAGATAGAAAACATCATTATGACTTGATTTTCAATTTAAATATACTCAAATATAAATAATAAAAATTAATCGTTGAAGACCTTGATGGCATTTTGATGGCCAACTACTAATTCTTCAGACATTTTTATGTTTATGAGCTATCAGCACATGTAGATCTTTCTCTTAGCGCTTGTTTCATACAACCAACGCAAGGTCACCCACACATTTTTCATTTTTTATACTTGGGGACCTTTTGGAACACATCATATAGAAAAGCATGATAGTTTCCCTTTCCCTATAATTTATATTCTTCTAATCTCCATTCCTCAACCCTTGAGTTTGATATTTGTACAAAAACCAGTAGATATAGAGTAGTTTATCATTTTACATGAAACATGTCAAACCTATATGATATTTGCAACATCAAAGTTTGTAGGATTTTGGGAATAATTATGGGGAAACACCTAATTTTGAAATCCCCACTAGCATAATGAAAGTCACAATATGTGCCCTTTTTAAACAACATACCATAAACAAAATTGGGAAGTTGATTTTGTGGATTTAACTTGTCTAATAATGTGATTGATGATTTAGGATGAGGATAACTGCGCCTTGGCTGGAAAGGAAAATAAAGGAAAAGGGAAGAAATCCCATTCCAAAGCAGAATCTGGTCAGGTGGAAAAGAAGAAAGACATGTTGAAAATCAAGTGCTTTCATTTTCATGAGTTGCGACACTATGCCACAAAGTTTACACACAAGAAGGTTGACAAGAATCCCTCAAGAGGAGCGGCAGGTGAAGCTCTAGCTTCACAATTCGAGTTGGATTTCACCTTCATTTCATGAATGGTGACATCGTTGATGGGTAGTGTGTGGTATCTACATAGTGGAGCCTCATTCCATATGACAGGAAAGAAAAAAAAAACAGTGACTTAGGGGAGAAGGACCTCCATATGCACATTGAAATGGGAGATGATGGAAGGTATAACGTGATTGCTATCGGTATAGTTAATTTTTAGAGGGAGTTTGGCTCCCCTCTCAAATTAAAATATGTCATGTATGTTACAGGTCTGAAGAAGAATTTAGTTTCAGTTTCTATATTGGAATATCGTGGCTACGATGTGATATTTAGAAAAGGAAAGGCTTTCCTTAGACACATCACCATGGGACAAGTGAAGAAGGTCAGGGTTCAGGAGAAGGACCTCTAGAAATTAGATGTAGAATATTGTGCAACAATGAGCATGAAAGCAAAGAAGGTGTTGAGTCGATACATCAGTGAATTAGCACATAGGAGACTTGGCCATTTGCACCATGGAGCCTTGAAGATCATGCAGCACATTTCTATAAGACTTCCCAAGGGCACACTAGAGCAGCAAGATACGTGCAAAGGGTGTAAATTGGGGAAGTACACCAAAGCCACCTTTCATGATAAGGATAGTAGATTACAAGCATTCCTTGAAATATTTCTTTTTTTTCCAAGGAAAAATTAGTAATTTTTCATTAATATTAAGAAAAATTACATGTTACATTTTACAAATATTTCCAATGTGACCACTGATCGATATACCATCAAAAATGATGCTAGTATGTTGCATATAAGCATCTATTGTGCTGCTAAAAATTCAATGCTAATCACAAAAAATATATACAATGTTATATGATATATGTCGAGTATATAACGTTGTAATAAATTTTAGCATAATATAGTAAAAGCTCCAAAAATGTAATGTCCATCAAAATTGCAATCAAGGAGTGACTTCTCCCATATTCAGAAGTTCTTCTATGAAAGGCCTGTGGTAATATTGGAACACCTGAGCATCGTCATGTTCAATAATGAGCCATATGCCCCACTCTAGCTCTGTTTCTTCTTTGGAAAACCTGTCTGCCACTTGGTTCCTTTGCCTATAAATGTGAGTGATAGAGACAGTGTCAAAGAAAGATTTCAGAAGATGTACCTCCCTCAATAATGTTGTAAGTGTGTGTATATGGCATAGTGAAATTTAGTTGAACCTGTTGGGATCCTGTGTTTTGATAGATTGGCTTACCAAAAGACAAGGAAACATACAAACCAAACTTTAGAGCTCTAGGATCTAGCCCTCCTAGTCTCAGATAGGGATCTCTCAATATGTTTATAAAGATGTGTCTTGAAAGGTTTAGAAATTGATTTTAGGCTAGTTATGAGGTTCAAGGTTGTTTGTTTGTGTTTGGTTGGACAAATATGTTTCAAGTGGTGTAGAGAGAGCATGGGAATCTACAAGCCACTAGGCAATGGAGTCATGTGAAGAGTCTAAATGGTTCTGGTTGAGAAGGAAGGGAAACCAAAGCGCAAATCTAACTCGGTCAAGGATCTGTTGAATAATATAGGTGAAATGGGATGAACATTAAGGACTAAGAGTGAACAACCAACTAAACCCCCACAATGACTTAAAGGATTCGGGGAATGCCCTATTTCCTCCAGTAAGCTCACTGCTTAGGACTCAATCAATAAAAACACTCAAATAAAAGAGAACTGCAGACTAAACCTTCAAAATAGGTTACAGGATTCGGGGAACGCCCTATTTCCTCTTACAAGTTCACCTTTGAGAGCTTAACCAACAAAGACATACAATTTCAGTCCAAGAGGAGGGAACGCCTTAGACATCTAGGGCTATAATTATAGGGGCCTTCAAATCAATGATAACAATAAGGAACAGAGGGTATGATTGAGACAAAACCTCACTGTCAAACTGCTAGCATTAATAATCAAAGTTAGACTCCAGATACGATATTCAGTGGTAAAGAAAGAGGGAACGTCTAAACAGTCTTTAACACAACCGAATTAACCATTTCTAAAGTAAAACAAACTGAATTTAGAGAAAAATATTAGACTACCCTGTCATATTCAGTAGCAGAAAACATACAGACAGTGAAGGATAAAAAGGTCAGAGGTGCTTCTGAGATACATTTCTCTGCCCAAGATTTTTATCCTACTATAAGCAAAGCATAATGGAACAAAGTGAAAAAACAGGAAATAACATTAACAATAAGAAGTACTTCACCAAAACCAGGCTCAGGGATCCGATGGTCCAGCCTCCTTCATCAACAGAAAAGCATAGATCTTCACACTCTTTCATAACGCCAAAGCTTCTTCAAAGCAGCAATATGTATTACTTTAGAAATCACAAATGCCAACCTTTTACAATGAGACGTCTGCCAGCATGGAAGAAATCAGTAGCAGCCCCATTGATCAGAATACTCAAGGATGCATGCATGATGCATCCCATAATCCAATTGATGAATATGGGAGGGAATCCAGTATGGAGGAGAATGAGGTGAATGTAGTTCTAGTCAACATGATCAAATTCTTTTGCAAGGTCAATTTTGAGGATGGTACTCTTAAGTTTTTTTGTTTTAATCGAGTGCAGAACTTCTTGAGCAGTGCCAATGGCTTCATGGATCTGTCGATGGTGTAGGAATGAAAATTGTTCCTTGGTAATATGCAAAGATAGAATAGGTTTAATGTGATTAGCAATGATTTCGGAGATAATTTTGTAAATGCAGTTACACAGAGAGATAGGTCAGAAGTCATGAAATGAAGTAGGATGGTCCAATTTGGGAATCAGAGCAATGAATGTGGAATTAAATCCATCATAGACCCAACCTGATCTTTTGCTTTCTTCAATGATCAGAAGGAGGTCCCAGCCAATAAGTTCGAATAAATGGAGAAAAAATTCAAAATGCCATTCATCAGGTCCAGGACTTTTGTCCTTTTTGAACCAATTCATAACCCCTTCGATTTCGCCCATGGAGACCGGGGCATTTAGAATCTCCAAATGCTCTGCATCAACAAATATGTGAAAGTTCCTAGCAATGAGCATAATGTCTGGCAAGTTGATGTTGTAGGGTGCTTTGTATTGATTTTAAAAGTGCCGAATTCCCATATCCGCAAGTTGTGCATGGGATTTAGCCACGAATCCAGTGTGATCTGTTAATTCCTAAATAGTATTGATATTTCTCCTGCCCTGTGCACATTGCTGGAAGAACTTGGTATTAGCATCGCCAGCCTGCATCCAGATAGCTCTGCTTTTCAATCTCCATTCCTCCTTTTTTTTACGAAGGAGGGCAGCCTTAATGGTTTCTAGTGAAATCAGCTGCTCTTTGGAGTCTGTGATTCTAAAACCCAAGTACGCAGAATCAGTGAGCTGAGATATTTCCAATTCCACCCTGTTGAGTTCCTCCATCTCAAGCTTTTTTTTCCTCTGAGCCCAACTAATAGTGAGTGATTTGATTAGGATGAGGTTATCATTGAAAACCCGAGTAGGTTCAATCTCAGGGAGTAGATTACAATGCTTCCACTCCTTAGTTACCAATTATTGGAATTCCGGTTCAAGTAGCTAGCTAGAATTGAACTTAAAAGGGGTTGGGGGTTTTTGATCACCCACTTGAAATTCCAAATATATATGGGAGTGGTCTGAGGCACCTCCCACGCCCACCCATTGTCTATTCCTATCCATGAGGTGATATTGAGGGAGCTTGATGAGGAATCTATCAAGGCGTCGAGCGATCGCAGCCTCCCCTGTGCACCTGTTTCACAAGTATGTTGCTTTCTTTGAATGCTAATATCAATTAGCTCGGCAGATTCCATAAGATTGGAAAAATAATCAGATAGAGGGTCCAGAATGGTCAGAGGTCCCATGATTCTGAGATTCCAATGGAAAATTTTAGATCCCCCCCCAGGATAATATTTTTTTCTGTAGGAGAGAACAGTGCATCAAGGAGACCCAAAATACCTCTCTATTATTGTAGGGACCATAAACATTAATCAAGGATATGGGTGAATCAAATTACAGTGAGTAACGTCCACCCCAATGGTACCCACCCATCCCCATCAATTAAGTACACAGGTGGTTTTTTTTTTAATGCCCATAGCATAACCACCTGATCTACCTCGAGCATCAATGGTTATAAAAGTCCAATCCGGAAGTAGTGACAAAGAGCAATGGAAACAGCCTCCCCCTCACCCAATGTCTCTTGTAGGAAAAGAGCTTAGATGTGCGAAGTGTGAAGAAGTCTCCGGAGGGCCAGTTTCTTGTTAGGGTTGGCAAGACCCCGACAATTAAATGATAAACAGATCATGATGTAACCAAATCTTTGGGTTTACTTGCTCTAAGTACCCTTAATAATGTGGATTGAGTCCCCACAGGCACTTCTAGGTTGGCTCTGCGAATATCTTTTGATAATTCCAATGGTCTTACTCTTGGTGTGGCTATAGGGGGGTTCAATACAGGTCCAATGCCCAGGTTAGACAAGTGTGGCCCAATAACGGATGATCGCAGAAAATACTGGTGGTCGATAGAGGTTCATTCGGATGAGGAAGAGGGCGACAGACTCTGGGAAGTAGCCGATGTGTGGGATATGATAGGTGAGATGGTGGGGGGCACCGAAGCAACTGAACAACTAATGGAATCTAATGTTGATATATGGTGGTGACCAACAAAAGACGAATGCGATGCAATAAGAGAGAAAATAGAGGAGGGGAGCGAAGATGTACCTGGGATAGGAGTCTGTCCCTGCTGAGGATTGATGGCAGCTTGGCAGTGAGTCCGAGCATGAGTGATCGGCCAGGACAGCAGTGAGACTGTAGCCGACGAAGGAAGGAAAACCGGGTGGTCCGCCTGTGTAGATGCAGGACTGGGCAGATCTGTTTGTGTGCCCATGTGCACAACAGTCTTGATAAGAGGTGCCACTCCTCTGATGTGTGGACACTCCTTCTAGATATGTCTAACCGCATGACAACCCCGGCACCAGAATGGAATCCCTTCGTAATCCAGCAGTTGATGCCAAACCATCCCCTCAAAAAACATGTTGTAGTTGTCATAAAGTCCATCTATAGTATCTAGGAAGACCAATATGCGGGCTACAGAGATGTTTCTAGTAACCAAATAGGATCGGTCATGATCCAGGTAGTGTCCAAAGTCACCCCCAATGCTACGAAGAGATTCCTCATTCCAGAACTGAAGCAGTAATCCAGGAAGTCACATCCAAATCAGACCTGCACTAGAGTTTTCCTTATTAGGATAAAAAAGAGGATCCCATCTCTTCAACAGTACTGGATGTAATTATATATGCCAATATTTGGATAATACCCAGTCCACCATAGTGGGTAATGTGAAGGTGAGCACGAACCAACCACAGTTCATGAGTAGAACCCCTGGGAGCAGTTCTAAATGCTCACCCCATATCTCAGCAATCCAAGTCTTCAGCCGAGCAATGGTGTAATTCCGCCCGCGGACCTTACCCACTAGCATCGTAGTCGTTGTTCTTTCAATATTGGCCATACCTTGATCAGGCCCGAAATTGGCATTATGGATGTGTCATTTCTTTGTGTGACGAGGTTTTTTCTTGCCATAGTTTGGGATTTTTCCAACAACGTTCGAATCTGGAGCATCTACATCATCAGAGTCAGAGGATAGAATAGTATCCACAGCCGGCGCAACCACAGGGATGTCCTCAAAACACCCCGATGCCACAATCAATGTGGAAGCCCCCAATGATGTGAGGGGTTATAGATTATTCTCCACTCCTCCAATGAATAAGTCTTTAGATGCAAGCGAGTCCACATAGATATGCTCGGAGCTAGCTGCACCACCCAGTTCAGTAGCTACAATGGAATGAATAGGGAGATCTAGTGATTCTTGTGCCTGAGTCTCCCAGAGTTGCAGCATGGAAGTCAACAAAAGAGTGAATAATGGTGAGTTCTCCTGGGGAGAAAATGGGTCATTGCCCGACACAGGCACGACCGGTTGTGACGGATCGATCTAGTCCGGAGTCTATGTTGACTCCCTGTCCACCATGGCAGTGACCCCATCAGGTGTACTGTTCCCCCAAATTTCGACACCATCCAGGGGGTCAGCTGAATAGTCCAATTCTTCCTCGTAGATGCTCATGAAGAAAGGGCGGGAAAGTAACTGCCACCACATCCTAAGGGAGTGATACCAACTCGCACAAAAACTGGCAATGAGTGATAATGAAAAAATCACCGAGAAGAACACTGGATAGTGCAGGGAGTCAAACGATAGATGTGGTGACCCAGTTGAAGCGGATAAAACAATATGCACCAGGGCACCAATAATGATGAAGTGGGGAACAGGGGAGATAAAACAATGGTTGAAGTCAGAAGCTGTCGTCGATGGGCCCAATGAAGCCCTGGAAGAAGAGACGAATGGTGAGCATAACCCGCGATAACGACCTATGCCCCCAAAATATAGCCAGCACTTATCCCGTGTCCAAAAACGATAGTCAAGGAGCCTCAATGGAGACCCCCAATCCATGGTGGCGCCATGGCAACCTGCAACAACCCGATAACCACGGTGCTAGGGTTTTCCCTGAAGAAGTTTTTCCCCAAGTAGGAAACTCGCCGAAAAAAAAAGGTATCTAGGACATATTCAGTGCAATTTTCTCGACAGCCTCCACGACTAAGGTGTGTGGACCTTTCTCAACAGCCTCCATGACTAAGAAAAAGTATTAGGTTATATTTGAACATGATTTCTCACGTAAGTGGTGTATTTTCTTCATGCAGAAGAAATACCATACATTCTCCAAATTTTTTGAATTTAAAGCACTTGTTGAAAAAGAAATTGACATGAAAGTGGAGGCTCTCTGGAGAGATAATGATGGAGAATATGTGTCGAATGAGTTTAAGAAATTATGGGAAAAGGAAGGCATTCGATGGGAGTTAATAGAACCCCATAAACCATAGCAGAATGGGGTCGCTGAGAGGAATAACATAAGTTTTGTGGGAGCTGCACGAGCGATGTTGAATGATTCGGGCCTATCATTGTACTTATCGGATGAAGCATGCAACACAACGATATATGTGTAGAACATAATTCCTCATCGGATTATTGGGATGATTACACTAAAAAAATATTTTGTATGGAAGAAACCATATTTGTCACACTTCGAGATCTTTCGTTCATCATTTTACTGTCACGTTTCCAAGTATGCAAGGAAAAATCTAGAGGCAACAACTAAGTTGGGAATATTTGTGGGTACACTGAAACACCTCACAACTATCTGGTGTACCTGTCATCTCACAAGATGATAGTTGTTCGTAGAGATGTGCATTTAGATGAAGAGAAGGCCATGGGATTTTCCCTTGAGAGGGAGCTTTAGTTGCATTCAGATGAGGAGATTTTAGCTCCAAAGGAAGAACCTTGAGATGTTTTGGAGTAGCCACAAGGAGAGGAGAGGAGAGTGGAAGAACCCACTCATGCAAAGGCATCTAGAGAAGGAAGGAAGCACACTAGGGAAGCTGACATATTATTGCATGTTGCTAGAGAGAATGTAGGAGCACCCACATCACAGGCTAGGTAGAGGAGGTCACCATATTGGTATGCTGGGTACATGGCTCTTATGAGTGAGATAGTTAAGACAGATCCATCCTCATTTGAGGAATCAATGCATACGTTAGTATGGGTTTATGCCATGGTAGAGGAATATGATTCCATAGTCAGAAAAAAAAATTCAAGAAGTTGTCCTGAGACCAGAGAACAAGTTAGTGGTAGGTTCGAGGTGGATCTACAAGGTGAAGCAAGAAGTAGACAGAAGCATCGAGAAACACAAGGCCATATTTTTGGCCAAGGGGTTCTCTCAAGTAGATGGAATTGATTACAAGGAGACCTTTTCTCTAGTAACAAGGTACTTGTTGGGCCTTGAAATTGTCATTCACTTCCATTACATTTTCGTTTATATGTCCATATTATCACATTCACTCCACCTCCATTTCATTACATTTACCTTAGCATTACCACTATTGGTTTAAATTTATGTTTTTCCAAACTTTATTAATTCCTAGTATTTTTAAGTGAGTTTGTGGTTAAAAATTAGAAAATAATATGCACATACTTATACCTAACAAGTGTAATGAGTTTGTTGCCATGTGTAGGTCAAAATAAAGCTTCCAAAAGACCCTTATGTGGCCTCCTAATGCCAAATTCGAATTTGAATGGAGAAGATCATGGGATCATAAGGATATGTGTCTCATTTCTTATTTCTATTGTAACTTTAAGAAGGCATGTTCCTTATCACTTCATATTTGGATTGTAACTCTAGATATATAGGGAGAGATTCATGGGCTCTCATTAATGAGATAACTTCTCATATTTTTGTATAAATAGGGGAAGCTTTCTCCTATGAAATCATGTGTAAAATTGGAGTTATGCTCAAGCTTTGAATATAGAATTAGATTGTGGCACCTTACTCATGAATGTTCCTTCATTTTATTTTGTTTTTCCTACATATGGAGCATCTCGATTTACCATCTCTCATACTTTTAGATTAGTTGCCTAAAATGTGTGAGATTTACTTGCTTTTATAGATTAAATTTTATTTGCTTTCTTAGTATTAGTTTTAGAATAACTGTGTAATAATTGTTCTTGTGAAACATTTCGTGATGATAGATCTTTCTATTTTCAAATTGAACTAAGTTTGAAGCAATAAGAATTCACAGTTATATAGTTTCTTTTACTATTTTTTAATTTGCTTTCCTAGATTAGAAATATCAATTAATTGTATCAATGGATGTTCTTAAAGGTCACTTCAAGATGATGATTCTAAACTAAATGATTGAATGTCTAATTCATACAGTTATTGAGTCTTTCCTCTGCACATTTTACTTGCTTTCTAGGAACTTAGAAACTAAGGTATAATTGATTTTTGTAATTGATTTCTTACACAAAATCTCAAGAGGTTAATAATTCATATTGAATGTTCGAGCAAATCAAAACATACATTAGTTAACTTTACATGTTTTTTTACATTTGTTTTAGATTCTCATTTAGTTGCATCACTGATATTCCTAAAGGCCATTCCAAGAAGTTGATTGTATCATATTTCAAGACTAAATGATTGAATGTTTAATTAATGCAATTACTGAGTTATATTTTGCATATTTTACTTTTTTTTCTAGGTCATTAGGTATAGTTGGTTACTTAACATCATCTCAAGAAGGTGACACTTCATATTGAATGCTGGAGTAACTAAATATACATTTTTTGTTTTCCTTTACATGTTTTGAAATGCTTTCTTAGATTTAAATTTCACTTCCTGCAAGTATGACTGTGTGCGCTAAATTTTCTTTTGAATTTTCTTTCTTTCTTTTCGTTACTTGATTTCATAGGTTAGTTGAATTTCATTTTCATTATTTTATTTCATAGATTAGATGAATTTGTTTTTGTTGTTTTATAGTTAGATTGATCTAAAATGAAAGATAATTTCTAGCACATATAGTGCACACATGCTTCACAAGATTACGAAACCCCTAGGTTGAAAAATTAAATGACATGAAATCACTTTTCCCCAACAGTACTCTTCTATCAGATCAATTCTAGCACTTGCATCACAAATGGGTTGGAAGATCCATCATATGGATGTGAGGACAACATTCGTTAATGGAGTGATTGAGGAGGAGGTGTAGATTGAACAACCAAAAGGAGTTGAGACCTTTGACAGAGATTCACATGTGTGCAGACTCAAGCGAGCGTTGTATGGATTGAAAGAAGAACCTTGTGCTTGGTACACCAGGATCGACAGTTGTTTCACAAGGTTGGGATTCACCAAAAGTGAAGCAGATGCAAACCTTTACGATATTTTTGTTGAAGGTAAATTGTTGATTATTGTATATATGTTGATGATTTGATTTTAACCAGTGATGCGAAGTTGATAAAATCTTGCAAGATAATTTGAGATGAATGACATGGGACTCATGCATTATTTTCTCAGTTTGGAAGTATGGCAAGGATATGGAGAACTATTTTCCGCTCACAAGAAGTATAACAACAAGATATTGAAGAAGTTCCACATGGAGAGTAGAAAACCCATTGACACTCCTCTAGCAGGAATTTGGAGGAAGGAGGATGCACTAACCCTATGAAGGCCCTACCCCTAACAATATATTTTCTTTTCACTCATGAGATTAGCCTCTTCTAGTCACACGAAACCCTAGAACATCTAATGCAGCTTAAGGTACAATCCCTGTGGAAATTCAATGTGGTTTTCTTGCCATCACTATAATCCACTCTTCCAACTAGACTTTTACTGTTGTAAACACTTATTTCCATTAAATTATGCACCATTTTATAGAACCAAACCTCAATACACCTTCCTCACCCAATTGTTGGAGTTAATGGCATTGATGGTTAGGTTATGCCCACTTGTTGCATTGATAGCTTGGGTTGGGTGTTCTACCTTGGAGTAGTATGCTACAACTGGAGGGGGGCATGGTACCCCATATCTTCCTTATCACATTAATTTTTTCATGTAATCTCGTGAACTTCTACGTTTTCTAACTCTTACTTAACACTCCACCTACCCATAACACCCCCATGTGGGGAAATGGTTAAGGGAATGACTCGTGTATTTAACTTGGTCTAATTTTTTCTCTTATTGTGAGCACCTTGGTATCAAAGGAATTGCATGGGAAATATTTTGAATCTTAACTAACTGTAATAATTACTAGGCTAATCCACATTCCAAAAAACGTAAAGGTAACATAATAATCACTAGAAAATCACACATTTCTAGCTTCTAGAAGATGTGAAGGTCAAGTTTCATAATTGAATACTCATTTTTCTTTATATGCACTAAGTATAAATAATGTAAGCACATCCATGAACGTCATGTTGGAAAAAGTATGTGCATACACATGTATATATTACATATTTATTTTTAGCAACAAAAAGAGACTATGTTATTTAGTTATTATATTAAGACATAATATATACACATGTTCATATTTCCATCTTGTCAAGAAATGGACTGCATACACAAAACAAAGGAATGACAAACCTCAATATCTCTAAAGGTCAATGACCTTGATTAATGAATATATAAATTACTTGCCTAACAATCTGCTTTTTATTTATATTATTATCTTTCCCTTCAAGAATGGCGACAGCTTCCGTATATGCATAGCTTCTATATATGCACATATATATGCAAGCGGTGGATTTTGTATATGCACTTATTCTATATGGAAACCATATTCCATGTATGGAATCCTGTATATGTATATAGATATGCAAGTACTATATATAAGTCACCTTTCATAAATGCACTTGCATTTCTGCATATGTATGATTTCCGTATATGCACACCTCCAAATCTATGTTCATTATAAAATTTGTGCATATATAGAAGTTATACATATAAAAAATCCATCTTTTGTATATTCACATATATATATATGGAATAAATGGCTTTATGATATGAACATATATATATATATATATATATATGAAAGTGTGTATATATAGAATATAGCTTTCTTATATATGTGCATATACAAAAGTTTCACATATATAGAAGATGAGTTCCATATATATGTTCATATACAAAGTTGCGCAAATGCAAAAGCCATCTTCCATATATGCATGCTTATATATATATATATATATATATATATGGAAGTCATATTTTTTATATCCGTAACTTATGTATATGCACATAGATATAGAAGCGTACATATATTGAAAGGTGTTTTCCATATCTATATACAAACCATATTCCATGTGTGGAATTATGTATATGCATATAGATATGCATGTACATATATAGAAGTTGTCTTTCATAAATGTACTTCCATTTTTACATATGTGTGATTTCCATAGATGAACGCTTCCATATATACATATATAGAAGTGTGGATATAAAAATGATGACTTCCATATATATGCATATATATAGAATTTGTGCATATATGGAAGTTGAGTTCCATATATATGTGTATATACAGAATTTTCACATATAAGGAAGTCATATTCCATATATGCAAGCTTCCATATGTGTGTGTGTGTGCATATACAAAATATGCACATATACGAAAGTCATCTTCTATATATGCGCAACTTTTGTACAGACACGTAGATATCAAACCATGCATATACGAAAGATGGCTTCCATATTTATATAGAAACCATATTCGATGTATGGACCTCTGTATATATATAGAAGTCAAATTTCATAAATGCACCTGCATTTCTGCATATGTGTGATTTTCGTATATACATGTTTCCATATCTATGTACAAATACAGAAGTTGCGCATACACATAAGCCATCTTTCATATATGGACATTTCCAAATATATGTGCATATATGGAAAATGTGCATATACATAAGTTACGCATATACGGAAGGAATCTTCCACATATGCACGCTTCCATATATACGTGCATATAGAGAAGTTGCACATATACATAAATCATCTTCTATATATGTACAACTTCCGTATATGCACATATATATGGAAGCGATGACTTTTATATATGCGCAACTTCTGTAAATGGATGTTGTGTAACCAGCTCCAAAAATAGAAGAAAAGAGATATCAACGCCTTAGAAATAAGCCACTTCGAGGGGGCAACCTCCAATACATTACATGAATGAACAATTCTTGGATGATACAATTTACAAAACCTCCTTTCTATATAGAGGAGTCCATGGGGCCATAATGTAATCCTAGTGGGCCACAATGTAATCCTAGCCGACCTAACAATAATAATTTAAGGGCACAATAATAACAAAATGGGGGTTACAAGGGTACAATAATAACAATAAGGGGGTTACATTAACAAAAATAAGGGACTATACTAGTAATATAGGGACCTAACATGCCCCTCTCCTTCAAAAAAGTGTTGTCCTCAACGCTTGAGTAGCTCTGGGTGCTTCTGTATAAAATTCTCATCCTCCCATGTAGAATCTTCGGTGGGTAAGTTCTTCCACTTGATGAGATACTCTGAAATTGATCGATTCCGTAGCTGTCGAGTTCTTGTTTCCATGACCGCTTCAGGTTCCAATATGATTTTTCCTTCCTCATCAAGTTCTGGCAATATTGTTTGAACTGGAAGATTTTCACCTATAACCTTCTTTAAGCAGGAAACATGGAAAACTGGATGTACTCGCGAAGAAGCAGGAAGCTCCAATTTGTATGCCATAGTACCAATCTTTTGCAACACCTTGTAAGGACCATAGTACTTTGGCGATAATTTGTTATCCTTCTTTGCTTGCTTGAGGGACATTTGTTTGTATGGTTGTAGCCGTAAAAATACCCAATCTCCTACATCAAAACTTCTCTCGCTACGATGTTGATCTGCCTGTTGTTTCATTCGATTTTGTACCAAATTCAGGTTATCCTTTAAGAGTTGGAGAACTTCTTGCTGATGCTCGATGTGATCTTCCACTGCTTGAACCTTCGAATTTTCCCTTAAAGATGATGTGATCGATGGCGGATGATATCCATAAAGTGCCATAAATGGGGTCATTTTTGCTGCAGTATGGAAGGAAGTGTTATACCACCATTCAGCGAGAGGTAACCACTTGACCCATTGTGTTTGTTTATCGGATACAAAACAACGAAGATATCCTTCCAAACATTTATTTACTATCTCAGTTTGACCATCAGATTGAGGATGATAAGATGAGCTATGAGCTAATTGAGTACCCAAACAAGAAAATAACTCTGTCAAAAAATTTCCAGTAAAAATGGGATCTTTGTCGCTCACAATGACCCTTGGGCTTCCATGTAGCTTTTGAATTCTGTCCATAAATGTAGTAGCAACTGTGCTTGCTTTAAATGGATGAGATAATGCACAAAAGTGTGCATACTTGGTAAGTCTATCAACTACCACCATGATGACACTCTTTCCTTCGGACTTAGGTAAACCTGTGATAAAATCCATTGAAATCTCCTCCCAACGTTGACTTGGAATGGATAAAGGTTGTAGAAGTCCGGGGGTCTTAATTGTCTCCACTTTATTCTGCTGGCAAACCAAACATTCCGCCACAAACTTTTGAATATCAGATTTAAGGCCATCCCAAAAAAAATCTTTCTTCACCATGTGGTAAGTTTTTAAAAATCCTGAGTGTCCTCCTAAAGGAGAAGTGTGCAATTCCAGAAGAATCTTTTGTTTTAGTTGGGAATTCTTACAAAGATATAAGCGATCTTTGTACCATAAGGAATCATTTTTCCAACTAAATGTATCAGATGTACTAGGATCTTCTTGCAACTTTTGAATGAGTGTCCATACATCTTTGTCCTTCTTCCATTCATCTCTTGCTTCAGTTATCCAATCTGGTTGGATAATAGAAATGGCACAAAGCAATGCTTCCACCTCTTCATTCTTTCTTGAGAGTGCATCCGCAACAACATTAAGCTTTCCTTTTTTGTAGATTATTTCAAAGTCATAACCCAACATCTTTGTGACCCATTTTTGCTGCTCTTCTGAAGATAGTCTTTGTTCCAAAAAAGTGTTTAAGACTATCATGATCAGTTTTTACCTTGAAGTGTCTTCCCATTAGGTAAGTTCGCCATTTCTTTAGTGCATGCAGTATTGCTAACATTTCCTTCTCATAAATAGGTTTTTGTAAATAATTTCCTTTGATTGGACGACTTTCAAAAGCAATGGGTCTTCCTTCCTGCATTAAAACTGCACCAATTCCATTTCATGAGGCATCACATTCCACAATAAAGGTTTTTGTGAAGTCTGGCGTAGCTAAGACCGGTGCTAGGCGCATTGCCTATTTAAGATGTTCAAAGGCCTTAGTTGCTTCAGGAGTCCATGAAAATGCATCTTTCTTCAATAATGTTGTTAGAGGTGCTGCTATTCTCCCATAATTCTTAACAAACTTGCGATAATAGCCTGTTAACCCGATAAATCCTCGCAACTGCTTTATTGTCTTGGGGACTTTCCGTTCCTTAATGGCTTTAATTTTGTTAGGGTCTACTTTCACACCCTCGTGATATATAATATGACCGAGATATTCCACCTCTTGTACTCCAAAGAAACATTTGGATGTTTTTGCATATAATTGTTTCTCCTGCAATAGTTTGAGCACCCTGTCAACATGTTCAACATGATCCTTCCAAGACCTGCTGTAGATTAGTATATCATCGAAAAATACTAGCACAATTTTTCTAAGGAAGGGTTTGAAAATGGAATTCATCAACCCTTGAAATGTAGAAGGTGCATTGGTAAGGCCAAAAGGCATGACCAAAAATTCATAATGACCCTCATGAGTTCGAAATGTTGTTTTTGGAATATCTTCAATCTTCATTCTAATTTGATGATATCTTGAACGAAGATCCAACTTGGTAAAATAAATTGCTCCATGTAATTCATCCAATAATTCATCAATCACAGGAATGGGAAATTTGTCTTTAATGGTGAGCTTATTGAGCTCCCTATAATCCGGACACATTCCCCATGATCCATCCTTCTTGTGTACCAATACTACAGGAGCAGAGAAAGAACTTTGACTGGGTTGAATTATACCCGCCTCTAACATTTCTGCAATCATACGTTCAATTTCGCTCTTTTGGAAGTAAGGATATCTATAAGGCCTGATGTTTGGAGGAACACTTCCTAGAATCAAATGAATAGCATGATCATGTTCACGAATAGGTGGGAGTCCTTTGGGAGTTTCAAACACCTTGGAATGATTGTCCAAGACTTGTTGGAGATCTGCAGAAATAGATGATTTTGATGTTGGAACTTCTAGTGAGCATAATTGTGCAATTACGCCTCGCTGTTCTTTCTTTAGAAGCTTTGTCATGACATTAGAGCTTATTATCCTTCCTGGCTTCCCCGCAATACCCAGTAATTCGACTTCCTTTCCTTCTGAAAAAAATTTCAAGAAAAGTTCTTGAAAATTAAAAGCTACCGTCCCCAAAGATTGTAACCATTGTACTCCTAGTACAACATCAGCACCTCCCATGGGAATGGAAAGCATTGGACTTGTCAACACATATTCCCCCATGGTTAGCTTGATATTATGGCATTTTCCCGAGCAATTTATAGTTCCTCCATTTGCAACCATCACTTGACATTCTGGTGCTGGGTATAGGAAACAATTTAATTCCTTGGCTACCTTACAATGAATAAAATTATGGGTGCTACCTGAATCAATCAACACTATTACCTTTTTCTTCTTGATCTGTCCTGCTATCTTGAGAGTTTGAGGAGTGGTAATTCCTGCCAGTGCATTACATGATATGGTCGGATTCATTTCTTCCTCTTCTATGGCTAGTTCCTAGTGTATATCCTCTTCTTGTTCATTTTCTTCTTCTTCTTCACAATCTATGTAAAATAATTTCTTTTCAGCACACTTATGACCTTTAGTGTATTTTCTATCACAAGTGTAGCAAAGCCCTTTTGCTCTTTTTTCTTCCAATTGTTGTGGTGTCAACCTTGTAGGTTGTGGAAATCTAGGCGTAGCAACACTTCCTTCTTTATAGAATTGAGTGATAGGCTTCCTTGTCGCCATAATTTTACATTCAACTTTTCTTGCCAACCTGAATGCCTTCTCCAATGAATCAGGTTCCAAAACGCGAACTTCATGTTGGATGTTATCCTTTAAAGTGCCTAGGAAGAGATCAATCCTGTGTTCCTCTCGAATATCAGTTACCCTTATATTCAATTTTTGGAAGTCCTCGATGTGCTGCCCCACTAAACCCTTTTGTTTGAGATTTATCAATTGGGTAAAGAAGGTGTTGCTCTTTGTATCCTCATAATGTGCTATCATTTCCTCCGTAAAAATTGACCAAGTGACAATTTTTTTACGGGAACAAAGTCATCGATACCATACAAATGTATTTTGTTCTAAATGTAAAGTTGCAATGCGTACCTTTTGTGTGTTTTGCACGTTATGGAGATCAAAATATTGCTCCATCTGTAGTATCCATGTTACAGGATCCTTTCCATCAAACTTCCTCATATCCATCTTTGGAATATGGTGGTTCTTCCCACCAACATTAGAGTTTATGAAATCACAATTAAAATTTATTTTTTTCTCATCGTGAGGTTCTTATACTATCTTTTCACCATTAGGAAACCTTTCTTGTATCAACTTTGTCAAACCTTCCATGTCTGCTTTTAGAAAATTCTTCATGTTTTCCATTTTCTCATCGATCTTAGCTTCCATGTCATTCATCTTAGATTCCATGCCAGCCTCCATGCCATCCATCTTAGCTTCCACGCCTTTCTTCAAACCATCCATCTTCACTTCCATGCCATCCATCTTAGCTTCCATGCCTTTCTTCAAACCGTCCATCTTCACTTCCATGCCTTTCTTCAAAACTTCCATTTCATTTTTTGTTGCTCTTTGCGAGAGTGAAATTTGTTGCACTTGCTCTTGTAATTTTGATAGATCATGTTGCAATTCTTCATCTTCATAAGTCATGGTAGAGCCTTCTGAAGGCTTAATGGGTGTTGAATTATTTTTAGGCGCCATTTTAGAATCCAATATTGATACCTTTTACTTGCTTTGAGGAGCTCGATATTGAAATTGAATTATCTCTGTAATTGAAAATCTTCAATATCTGAAATTCAGCCCTGTAGTAGCCCTCTGAAGCTTATTTCAAATGCCACAGGTCTAATCTAATTTGGATTCCCCAAGACAAAGTTGTGTCCAATCTCCCACAATGACCTAATTCTGGACTGGTTCAGTAGAGAAAACTTGTAGGACTTGCCACGTGTCACTGTTTCGTCCTTTGTCTCTGAAATTGATAGAAAAGAAACTACAGTCTGTGTACTTGTGACCAATTTTTACGGCACTCAAATCCACTACCCAGAGAGAGAGTTATTGAAATTTTCCCACGATCACCTCTTTGAGATGAAATTTAGGAGCCTGAAAAAGCACTACGTTCCACAGATCATATCTCCAAAAATATTGCGAACCAAGCTCTGAAATTTTTTGAAACATTTCCTCAAGATTTCAGCTTCGCACCATACAAATTTCAGATTTTGAACCTTCGTAGAAAAAAATTTATAGCGAAAATTCCACGATGACCTATTTAGGAGCTTGAAAAAAGACTTAACTTCCACAGATGATATCTCTGAAAATATTGCGAACCAAGCTCTGAAATTTTTAGACAATCTGCCTCAGGATTTCAGCTTTGCACCCTAACAATTTCAGCTTCTGAAACTTTGTAGAAAAAAATTTATAGTGAAAATGCCACGATGACCTGTTTGGAGCAGCGAAACCCTAAATTCCCAAGCTCTGATACCAAATGTTGTGTAACCAGCTCCAAAAATAGAAGAAAAGAGATATAAACGCCTTATAAATAAGCCACTTCGAGGGGGAAACCTCCAATACATTACATGAATGAACAATTCTTGGATGATACAATTTACAAAACCTCCTTTCTATATATAGGAGTTGGAAACTGGGGCCATAATGTAATCCTAGTGGGCCTGATATTAATCTGGCCAGGCCTAACAATAATAATTTAAGGGCACAATAATAACAAAATGGGGGTTACAAGGGTAAAATAATAACAATAAGGGGGTTACACTAACAACAATAAGGGACTATACTAGTAATATAGGGACCTAACAATGGACATATATATGGAAGTTTGCATATATGGAAGATGGCTTCCATGTATATGTTCATATACAGAAACTGCACATATACAAAATATGATTTCCATATATATGTGCATATACAAAATTTGCAAATATACGGAAGTGATCTTCCATATATGCACACTTCCATATATATGTACATACACAAAATATGCACATGTACGAAAGACGTTTTTTTCTTCATAAATGTATATATTCTTATATGTACATATATATTGAAGTTCACTTCCTTATATGTGAAACTTCTGTATATGAACATATATATGCATGCTTCCACATCTATGTGCATGTACAAAAGCTACACGTATACAAAATTCATCGCTTCCATATATAAGTGCATATACATAAGTTGTACATATATAGAATACAGCTTTTGTATATTTGCAACTTCTGTATATGCACGTATATACGACAACGTGTATATATGAAAGATGACTTCCGTAAATGAGTAATTTTTGTATATGCATATTTTCCAGGTATGCACATCAATATGAAAACATATATATATATATATATATGAAAGATGGCTTCCTTGTATGCACAACTTATGTATATGCACATATATATGAAAGCGTGTATATATGGAAATCACATATATGCATAAATTCAAGTGCATTTATGAAATTTGACTTCTATATATATATATAGAATTCCATACATCGAATATGGTTTATATATAGATATGGAAGCCATCTTTCGTATATACACACTTCCATATCTATGTGCATATACAAAATATGGCTTCCATATGTGTGCAACTTCTGTATATGCACACACACACATATATGGAAGCATGCATATATGAAAGATATATTTCGTATATGTGCAATTTCTGTATATGCACATATATATGGAACTCATCTTCCATATATCCATAGCTTCTATACATGCACATATATACGGAATTCATCTTTTGTTTATGCACACTTCTATATATATGTGCATATACATAAGTCATTGTTTTCATATATATATATATATATATATATATATATATATGCATATACATAAGTTTCACATATATAGAAAATGGCATTTGTATATGTGCAACTTCTGTAAATGCACGTATATATGGAAGAGTGCATATATAGAAATCACACATAACGCAAAAATGCAATTAAATTTATGAAAAATGACTTCTATATATGTACATGATTATCTGTATGCATATATAGAAGTCCACACATCTATTTTCATATACAAAAGTTACGCATATATAGAAGATGCCTTCCAAATATGTGCATATTTTGTATATGCGCGTGCACACATACACACACGCATATATTGAAGTGTGCATATACAGAAGATAGCCTCCGCATATGTGCAACCTCAGTATATAAAGATGTATATGGAACTCATCTTCCGTATATGTACAACTTCTGTATATGCACATATATAAGAAAGTCATCTTCTGTATATACAGACTTCCATATATATGTGCATATATAGAAGTCATCACTTCCATTTATATGACTTCTGTATATGCACATATATATGGAAACATGCATATACGAAATATGGCTTCTGTATATGTGTAACTTTTGTATATGCGCAACTTTTGTAATGCACATAGGTTTGGAAGCGTGAATATATGGAAATCATACATATGTAGAAATGCAAGTAAAATTATTAAATACAACTTAGAGATATGTACTTGCATAATCTATATGAATATGCAGGAGCCCACACATGGAATATGCTTTCTATATAGAAGATGTGCATATACAAAATCCATCACTTGCATATATAAATGTGCATATATAGAAGATGACTTCTATTTATGCACAAATTCTATATGCACGTATATATGAAAGCATACATATAAAAATGATGACTTTTGTATATGCATAACTTTTGTATGATTATTTTTAAAATATATTTTTACATTAATTATTTATAATAAAAGGTAGTAGCTTACTTGTTATAAGTTTTGGATTTTTTTTGTGCATAAATACAAGTCATCTTCTCTATATGCACATCTATATATACAAGTGATGGATTTTTTTATATGCACATATTCTATATAGAAACTATATTCCATGTGTGGGATCTTGTATATTCATATATATATGCAAGTATATATATGTAAGTCATCTTTCATAAATGCACTTGCATTTCTGCATATGTATGATTTCCATATATGCACACTTCCAAATCTATGTGCATTACAAAAGTTGCACATATATAGAATCCATTTTCTATATATGCATGCTTTCGTATATACGTGCATATACATAAGTCATATTTTTTATATGCACATATATATGGAAGTGTGTATATATAGAAGATGGATTTTGTATATATGTGCATATACAGAAGTTGTACATATACAGAAGGTGAGTTCCATGTATATCTACATATACTGAAATTACACATATGAAGAATCTATCTTATGTATATGCACACTTCAATGTGTGTGTGTGTGTGAATATACAAAATATGCACACATTTTGAAGCCATCTTCTATATATGCATAACTTATGTATATGCAAATAGATATGGAAATATGCATATGTGAAAGGTGGCTTCCATATCTATATAGAAACCATATTCCATGTGTGGACTTGTATATATGCATATAGATATGCATGTACATATAAAGAAGTCACCTTTCATAAATGTACTTGCATTTCTACATATGTGTGATTTCCGTATATGCACGCTTCCTTATATACGTGCATTTGCAGAATTCCAACATATACAAAAGCCATTTTCTATATATGCACAACTTATGTATATGGAAATATATATGAAAGCGACAACTTTTGCATATGCAAATATATATAGAAGTGTACATATACAGAAGATGACTTCTGTATATATATGGATATATAGAAGCTATGCATATATAGAAGTTGCACATATATGGAAACTATCTTTCGTATATGCATGCTTCCATATATATGTGTGTGTATGTTTGTGTGTGTGTGTGTGCATATATAGAATATGCACATATATGGAAGCCATATTTTGTATATGCACATAGATATGGAAGTGTGCATATACAAAAGCTGACTTTCATATCTATATAGAAACCATATTCAATGTATGGACCTATATATATATAAGTCAATTTTCATAAATGCACTTGCATTTATGCATATATGTGATTCTTGTATATGCACGCTTCCATATATACGTGCATATACAAAAGTTGCACATATACATAAGTCATCTTCTATATATGTACAACTTATGTATATGCACATATATCTGGAAGTGATGACTTTTGTATATGTGTAACTTCTATACATGCACATATATATGGAAGCATGCATATATATATTCATATAAAGAAGTTACACATATAAGGAAGTGATCTTCCATCTATGCACACTTCCATATATATGTACATATAAGAATATACACATATATGGATAAGAAAAATATCTTTTGTATATGTACATATTTTGTATATGTACATATATATGGAAGTGTGCATATATGGAAGATCACTTTTATATGTGCAACTTTTGTATATGCACATATATATGGAAATCATATTTTGTATATGTATAGCTTCTGTATATGCACATAAACATGGAAGCCATATTCCGTATATGTGTTAGGTCCCTATATTACTAGTATAGTCCCTTATTGTTGTTAGTGTAACCATTTTATTTTTATTTTTGTACCCCTGTAACCCCAATATTGTTGTTATTGTGCCCTTACATTATTATTGTTAGGTCGGCTAGGATTATATTGTGACCCCATAGCCTCTTATATATAGAATGAGGTTTTTTCATTTGTATCATCCAAGAATTGTTCATTTATGTAATGTATTGGAGGTTCCCCCCTAGAAGTGGCTTATTTCTAAGGCGTTGATCTCTCTTTTCTTCTAATTTTGGAGCTGTTTTCATAACATTTGGTATCAAAGCTTTGGATTCTAGGGTTTCGCTACTCCAAACAGATCATCATGGAATTTTCTCAATAAATTTTTTTATACAAAGTTGCAGAAGCTAAAATGCTTATAGAGCAACGCCAAAATCTGGAGGAATATCGTGTGAAATTTCAAACCTTGGTTTGCAATATTTTTAGATATATGAGTTATGGAAGTTAGGGTTTGTTCAGGCTCCCGAATTTAACCTAAACGGGACATCGTGGAATTTTCGCTATAACATTTTTTCTATGAAGGTTCAAAAGCTGAAATTTTTACAGAGCAAAGCCGAAATCCTGACGAACATCATATAAAAATTTAGATCTTGGTTCGCAATATTATCGACAATATGATCTGTGGAAGTTAGGGTTTTTTCAGGCTCCGAAATTTCATCTCAAAGAGGTGACCATGGGAAAATCGTCATAACTCTCTCTCTGCGCATCAGATTGGAATTCTGTAAAAAGTGGTCGCAAGTACACAAACTATAGTTTCCTTTATATCAATTTCAGAGCTGAAAGAGGAAACAGTAGCACGTGGCATGTCGTACAAGTTCTCTCTACTGAACCAGTCCATAATTAGGCCTTGTGGAAGATTGGGCATAATTTTGACTGGAAGAATCCAAATTAGGTCAGAACTGTGGCATTCGAAAGAAGATTTAGAAGGATACTACAGGGTCGAATTTCAGATATTGAAGATCCAAAATAACTGAGATAATTCAATTTCAATATTGAGCTCCTCAAAAGAAAGAAAAAGGTGTGTATTTTTTTCGAATTGCATAAGTATTACATGAAAAGTAAGTTTGAAGTGATTCCAAGGGCATATTGAAGCATAGATATCAGTATTGGGTTCTAAAATGCCACCTAAAAAGCATTCAGCACCCATTAAGCCTTCAGAAGTCTCTACTATGACTCATGAAGAGGAAGAAGGGCAACATGACATATCAAAATTACAAGAGAGTGCACCAAATTTCGCTCTCGCAAAGAGCAACAAAAAATGAAATGGAATTTTTGAAGAAAGGCGTGGAAGCTAAGATGGATGGTTTGAAGAAATGCGTGGAAGCTAAGATGGATAGTTTGAGGAATAGCATGGAAGCTAAGATGGATGGCATGGAAGCTGACATGGAAGCTAAGATCGATGAAAAAATGAAAGACAACATGGAAGACATGAAGAATGATCTAAAAGCAGACATGGAAGATTTGATGACAAGGTTAATACAAGAAATGATTCCTAATGGTGGAAAGATAGTAGAGGAAACTCATAATGAGAAAAAAATAAATGTTAATCATGATTTCATAAACTCTAATGTTGGATTGAAGAACCACCACATTCCAAAGATAGATATGAGGAAGTTTGATGGCAAGGATCCCGTAACATGGATACTATAGATGGAGCAATATTTTGATCTCAATAATGTGCAAAACACACAAAAGGTACGCATTGCGACTTTACATTTAGAACAAAATACATTTGTATGGTATCGATGGCTTTGCTCCCGTAAAAAAATTGTCACTTGGTCAATTTTTATGGAGGAAATTATAGTACATTATGAGGATACAAAGAGCAACACCTTATTTAGCCAACTGATAGATCTCAAACAAAAGGGTTCAATGGTGGAGCACATTAAGGACTTCAAAAAATTGGATATAAGGTTAACTGATATTTAAGAGGAACACAGGATTGATGTCTGCATAGGGACTTTAAAGGATAACATCCAACATGAAGTTCGCATTTGGGAACCTGATTCATTGGAGAAGGCATTCAGGTTGGCAAGAAAAATTGAATGTAAAATTATGGCGACAAGGAAGCCTACCAATCACATCTATAAATATGTAAGTGCTGCTACGACTAGACTTCCACAACCTACAAGGTTGACAGCACAACAATTGATTGATTGGCTTTTCAATTATTTGTTCAATTAGATCGATTGGCTTTTCACCTTGTCCTGGGGATGAACCACATTAGTTGGTTCGAAACGTCGACCAAATCCTAATGATGTGATTAATCCGAAAAGACATTTATTTAATCTATGGATCACAAAAGTCTCGGATCTAACATTATATGTGTTGTTATAAAAAATTAATAAATCATAGAATTTCAATTGAGTTGCAAACATAAAGAAAGAAAATATTTTTTCACAAACCATATTTATAGAGTATAAGATAGCTTAAAACTATTTCTCATGCTTACGGAGTTTGAAACTCTAACCACCTATCCATATTTTTTCACATTCCTATAAAATGAATTCACAATGTTAATAAAAAAATGAAATTTCTCAATTTATATTGTTCATGTCATCTTCGTCATATAATTTTGAATGGATTATAATTAACTCTAACCACCTATCCATATTTTTTCACATTCCTATAAAATGAATTCACAATTTTAATAAAAAAATGAAATTTCTCAATTTATATTGTTCATGTCATCTTCGTCATATAAATTTTGAATGGATTATAATTACAACGATTTATTAAAAAATGTTTATTATAAGTTCTAGCTTATTTAAAATATATTTTTACATTAATTAATTATAATAAAATGTAGTAGCTTACTTGTTATAAGTTTTGGAATTTTTTTAAATATACCTTTAGATTGAATTGTGAATTCCCTACGATTAAAATGTTTTATAAAATTTTCAAAGATGTATTTTATTTATACATTTAAAAAAAATTATAATAAAAAATATTTCATAAATAGTGAAAATAATTAATATTAATTATTATCAATTATATAAACATAATAATTATTATCATTATTATCATTTAAGATGTAAAAAAAATATAAAAAATTTATTATGACTTCTACCTCTTTTAATAATTACAACAAGAACATAAATATTAATCTCAATCAAATATAATAACTAGATTTTATAAATTTTATTGCATTTATGAGTGGATTGCATATTTTATAAATTTTATTATATTTCCTTAAAATATTTTGAAATCTGAAATTAAATTAATATATATGTATTCCACTCATAGTCCCACATTTTATAATCACGAGATGGTTTCTGCAATATGTGAAGTTGTCTCGCTTTGACAATTAAGTAATAAAGTAAATCTGAAATGCTCTCGAAAAAAAAGCGTTGGCGATAGAAAGATATACATATCAACAATCTTCAATGTACAAAACGTTTTTTTTTTATTATGCCTCTATCTCAAACCGATGTAACTTGAGTTTGGTATACATGATAAGGGTTCAGGATCCTTATCAATGGCTGAAAGGAGTTTCGTTACTCCACTTTCTTCTACAAAATATATATATAGAGAGCATGAACTACCCTAAACATGGCATTATACATATTTATGAATGAATCGATATTTTCATCTTAAATTCTTCTTTAGCGGAATCTGGAAATTGGAGTAACCAGAGATGAGGAAAACCTAAAACTTATTCCTTCCTCTCTTTGCCTTTGCCGCACCATAGAGTCGGTGTCACATCATTCTCACGACATCTTCTGATCTAAAATGATCATGTCGTGAGAATTCAAACACTCCAAATATCTAATTTTTTGAATTTTATTTTACCAAATTCTAAAAAAAAAAAAAAAAAAATATCTTACAAGCTATTCTATATACTGAGTATTCTGTATGCTATATCGTGCAAGCTATTCTGTATACTGGGTATTCTGTATGCTAAGTAGACAACTTCTTTGATATGAAATTTGCACGCCCAACTGCCCAGTTTGAACTCCTCCTCATACAGCTAACATTAAATACATGTGGGTACAGGTCATTAACTACAACGGAGACGGACAGTGAACCATGTTGGCGACGGTGCGGTGTATTCGCCGGAAAATCCCGATGCCTGGATGGTATTTATGAACATATATAGTCTTTTAATAACATGATAGGCCCATTCACTAAGCCAATGATTGGATTAGTGACGGGGTTGTTAATATTTTCCTTTTTGAAACCTTATGAATATTTTTCCATTTCCTGCCTCGTACGGGCTAATGTTTCCTTGAGTGAAGGGAATGAAATTTGGAGCGACCCTTTGAATTTTCAAGCTCGTGCTCTCAATTTGCTGGGTGCTCGCTATGAAAATTGGGTTTGCCTTTTTTATGCAAATGGACTTTGCGCCCCAAAGATTCGTGCTCCATTTGACCTTTGACTTTTCAAATGATTCATTCTTCCAATCAGCTTCGTGCTCCAAGTTGACTGGTGACGGCCGAGTCGAATAATGTTTGGTCATCATATCTTTCGACATAGGCATAGTGCAATGGTTCGCAAAATTTTGCAAAATCATATGCGTTTTTTATCATTGCATGTTCTCTCTCTTCATAAGTGTGATGGTCACTCCAATTTCTTTTTTTTTTTTGTTAATAAAAGAATTCGCTAGCTTGCATCAGTTTCTCTTTGACTTCGAGCTTCAGTCAACCAGATTCTCTCGACCTTTGTGTCTTTACTGTGTTTACAAACAATTTTTTTTGTAATGTTGCTCTCTTTGGAGACTTATGTAGTCATGCCTTTTCTCTCTGCTACTCTCATGGAGTCTTATGCAGGGTGAGATTTGATACCATGTTAAGGAATGAAGGACATGGAGCAGATATTCTTTTCTAAATCTTATCAATTGTTAAATAAGATTACATGTGAGACAAATAAGAGACAATAATAATTAATTACTGGAGTGAGATTCAATGAAACTCAATTGAACTAAACTAAACTCTAACTATTTGTGACACTTGGATCAATAGTTATGACACCTAAAAGATGGTTGGAATTAGATTCTCCAATAGTAAGTATATTCTTCATTCATAAGAAAATAAGCATTAAAAAAATTTTAAATCTTATACAATGAGTCAGTGTTTAATCACAATGTTTAGGATCTAATATGTTTTGACACATCACCAATTTTAGTTAATGACAATTCACATTTGCGTAGATTTTGGTATTTAATTTGAAAAATTTCAGGGATAATATTTCTTTTGGCAGGAGAACATATATGTATATTTTTTCTTACACTAAATAAGTAAATGGAATATTTTGCATCTTCACATTACCAAAGAAAAAGAGATTTTCCATAAATAATTGATATTATGTTATATTTTTCAAAATAAATATTATAAATTTTAATCACAGTTGAAACAATTTGATATGGATGAAAAGTGTGGATGATAATGATCATCCATCCTTTGGTCATAGTTTCAATTGCATTTCGATATCTTGTTCATCGGAGTGGAAATTTCCTTTGTACTGCATGTTATTTTCCTCATATTTCTCTTTCATTGATTCCAGTGACTTGCTTCCATCCATTAATTTTTCATCTTCAACACGTGGACAATTTTTATACCATAAAAGTAGTATAAAGTCATTTGAACTAGTCCCAATGGTACTCCAAGTTTGGTGCTTGTGAAAAATATGAAATACATCATGTAGAGAAAGGGTGTGCAAGAGAAAGGTTGTGTGGAGAAAGGGGGTGTGAGGGAGTGTGGGAGAAAGTGTGTAAAGGGAATGCATGTGGAGAATAAGGGACACAAACTTTCTTTTGCACACATGAAATTATTTTAATTTAAATTTTTACGAAAAGAAGGAGATGGAAAATTACTACGAATGTAAAATATACTCCATGGATTCCGAACGTGTGCCTTGCATTGTCTTAATCGTACTAGTATATTGATAACTACCAAAAGACAACCAGTATCCATCCTAGAATATTGCAGAAAGGAGAGGTGCCACCATGTGTTGAGATTCAACAAGATGATGAGCTTAGTGAAAAGAGTCACCTTCACTAAGTGGGCCCGCGGGCTATTTTTGGCGCAAGTCTATTTTTAGACTATGTCTATTTTTAGACATGATGATCATATTTCAGAAGTTGCAGGATGCTATTTGTGGATGGTTGATCAAGTTGGAAAAATAGATGAAATTCTATTTTTAGAATATTGGGTGAAGTCTATTTATAGATCGTTGATCTAAAAATAGATGCTTGTCGATTATTATTAGCTCCTAACAATAATCAGACTCTAAACATCAACTTATTCTCTTGGAGCACTTTGTTTCAGTGCACAGATGTGGCACATCATTGGACTGAGGGAATTACGCAATTCCCAAGGGTTTACTGGAGCTAATGCATGGAGGACTCAATTATAACTCAAGTGGCAGAGTTATGACACAGTTGGAAGAAGTAGTTATGGAGTTGTATTCAGTTTAACTTAGTTAGACTCAGTTGAGCTAGTTGTATCTAGTATAACTGAATGATACATTAGTGAGAGTGGAGTGAATTAATTAGTTAATTAATTCACAAATAATAACTCATTAATCAACTGAACAATACAACAGTTAACTACAACGCATGGCAGTTTTAGTAGAGACCCAGTGGAGAGATAGGTGAAAGGGCAAGATAGACTATCTGTTGTGACTATAGTGATGAATTGATTGCATCACACACACATTGGAGTTTTCAATGAGGATTGCGCAGTCAAGGCAAGAGTAATTCGAATTCATTTAGAGCTATTCTTCAGCAGGGATTGCGCAGTGGAGGCAGGCTAGCAGGAGGGCAAAGATCGGTGCATGGATTTGCAAGATTGATCCTGATTAGTGTATGATGATTGTACTGTACTGAGAGCTTGATAAGCTTTGTATGAGGATTATCATATGATTCCATGATACATAATATATAGTTGGGGTTTTAATCTTCAAGCTTTCCCGGTTAAAAACAACTGTGTTATGTGTGATTATTTTTATTTATGCTTTACAGGTGTGTGCAATAAATTTTCCACAAAAGATTAACAAGTGGAATGATTCAGTATCTTGCATAAAGTTAAATAGTGTGATATCAGGTGGATCTATGACATATGCATGCTTAGTGCATATAATTTCTACATGGTATCGGAGCATTGTTAATTAAAGATCGAAATTGTAAAGTGAGTTTGTGCTGGTGGAAAATTTGAATTTGCTACAGAATATTATTGGTGCAGAAGTCGAGTATACATTGAAATTTCTTTCAACGGGTTGCGATTGGAGTATGCCCTTGATGGGAGCTCGAATTACATAGCCTGGAAGGACAGGATGGAGGTAGTGCTGGAGGATAATGGACTGAAGGAGTTCATCGATAGCGATGTTCCTAAGCTGGGATCTAGCAATGTTGCATTACTTGACGCATGGCAAAAGAAGACAGCAAAGACGAGGAGAATTATGTTGGACGGTGTGAAGGACCATATTGTGTCCAGCCTTCACGGGAAAGCCACTCCATTCTTAATGTGGAAGGCTTTGACAGATTTTTTCCAAAGCAGAAGTGACCAGAGGAAGTTGGCGCTTAAAGACAAGCTCAGAAAAATAAAAATGGAGAAAGGCGACAATATTCCAAAATACCTCACGAAGTTTCTCCACTGCAAGGATGAACTAGGATGTGTGGGGGTTACTGTTGATGAAGAATACTTGGTGAGCTTGGCTCTCCTTGGGCTTCCGAAGAGTCGGCATAGCTACGAATACTCTGTCAATGGACGGGAGAAACTGCCAGGATGGGAGCGACTTTGGTCGGATCTTGTGCAGGAGGAGATAAGGTGGGGTACCAGGGATGGATCTTCATCGAAGAATGAAGATGAATAGAATTGCGCTTTGGCTGCCAAAGCAAGGAAAGGGAAGGGGAAGAAACATCCTTCAAAATCCGATGCTAAAGGCAAGAAGCAGGATTTGACCAAAGTGAAGTGTTTTCACTGTCACGAACATGGACATTTCACCACTAACTGTCCACAGAAGAAGAAGAACAAGAAGGTTGTTGGGTCTGCAGCTGGAGAGGCCTTAGCCTCGCAATTTTAACTTGATTTCTCCTTGATCTCATGCTTGGTTTCAAGTTGTATGGGATCGGTGTGGTATCTTGATAGTGGTGCGTCTTTCCATATGACGGGAGATAAAGAGTTGTTTAGTGACTTGGAGGAGAAGGACCTCCAGATGCATATAGATATGGGTGACGATGGTCAGTACAGTGCGATTGGCATTGGGACCATTACCTTTGAGAGGGAGTCCGGTAATCCATTCTTGTTGAAGAATTTTATGCATGTTCCAGGTCTGAAGAAGAACTTGGTCTCAGTTGCAATGCTGGAAGACAAGGGTTATGATGTTTTTTTCAGTGAGGGAAAAGCCTTCCTTCAACATAAAACAACGGGTCAAACCAAGAAGATAGGGATTCAAATTAAGAATCTCTACAAGCTGGAGGTAGATGGATGCGCTGCAATGGTGGGCAAAGCAGAAGAAGTGGTGAGCCGGGATGAGGGCGAATTATGGCACAGGAGATTGGGCCATCTTCACCATGGCGCTTTGAATATTTTGCAGCAAAATTCTAATGGAATTCCCAAGGGTACTCTTGCGCAATCAGATCAGTGCAAGGGATGTACTATGGGTAAGTTTGTGAAGACCACCTTTCATGAGAAGGAGAACTGTGCTTCGGTGATCCTGGAGAAAATTCACACAGATGTGTGTGGACCTTTCTCGATTGCTTCAACAACAAAACATAGGTATTATGTTATATTTGTTGATGACTATTCTCGTAGATGCTAGATCTTCTTCATGCAAAAGAAGAGTGAAACGTTCTCAAAGTTTTGTGAGTTCAAGGCATTGGTGGAGAAGGAGTCAGGGAAGCAAGTGAAAGCTCTACGGAGCGATAATAGTGGTGAATACATCTCGGGAAAATTCAAAGACTTATGTAGCAAAGAAGGAATTCGAAGAGAACTCATAGCACCTCATAACCCATAGCAGAATGGGGTCGCAAAGAGAAATAATAGAACGATCGTGGGTGCTGCACGAGCGATGCTGCATGACCAGGGCCTACCGATGCCCTTGTGGGCGGAAGCATGCAACACTGTGGTTTATGTGAAAAACCATTATCCTCATAGAGTACCTAGCATGAGTACACCCGAAGAAGCTTTTAATAGTAAGAAGCCTGATATTTCTCATTTGAATATTTTTGGCTCACCTGTTTACATTCATGTGACAAAGGACGCCAGGAAGAAGCTGGAGCCGACTGCAGAAGTTGGGATATTTGTGGGGTACACAGAAACACCCCATAATTATCGTGTGTATTTTCCAGACAATCGGATGACTGTTGTGCGACAGGATATAAAATTCAATGAGGTGAAAGCCATGAAGTTGTCGCTTGAGAGGGAGCTACACTTGCATGCAGAGGAGGAAATTCTTGTTCCCAAAGATGAGCCTATGGATGTGGATTAGCCACAGGAGGAGATTCATGGAGTGGAGGAGTCCACTCATGTAGAACCAAACATCAGACAAGGCAGAAAGCATACCACAAAAGCTGAGAGACTGAAGCTTGATGCGGCACAGAATGTAGGAGTCCCTACATCACAGCGTAGACAGAGACAGTCACCTGACCGATTTATTGGATACATGGCTCTTATGAGCAAGTGTATCATGACAGAGTCATATTCTTTTGAAGAAGCAGTTTAGGAGCCCACATGGATAGATGCCATGGTGGAGGATTATGACTCCATTGTCAGAAACAGTTCCTAGGAGATTGTTCCAAGGCCGGTGGGAAAATCAGTTGTAGGATCAAGATGGTTCTACAAGGTAAAGCAAGCTGCTGATGGGAGTGTCAAGAAGTATAAGGCAATATTTTTTGCCCAGGGCTTCTCACAGATTGAGGGGATTGACTATGAAGAAACCTTTGCACCTATCGCACGGTATTCTTCCACACGGACCATCCTTTCTCTCTCAGCGCAGATGGGTTGGCACATTCATCAGATGGATGTGAAGATTGCGTTCCTTAATGGGATCATTGAGGAAGAGGTTTACATTGAGCAGCCTGAAGGTTTTGAGATCTTCAGCAGCGAGTCGCATGTGTGCAGGCTCAAAAGAGCATTGTATGGGCTGAAACAAGCACCCCGTGCTTGGTACACTCGAATCGACAACTATTTCACTGGATTTGGCTTCACCAAGAGTGAGGCGAATGCAAACTTGTACCATATTGTGGTGGAGGGTAAGCTTTTTAATCATTGTACTTTATGTTGATGATTTAATACTAACAGGTGATGAGCATTTGATACACTCATGCAAGGCATATCTTGCAAAGGAGTTTGAGATGAAGGATTTGGGCCTCCTTCATTATTTCCTTGGATTGGAAATATGGCAACGGGAAGGTGAATTGTCTGTGTCTCAAGGCAAGTATGCCCGGGAGATACTAGAGAAGTTTCACATGCAAGGCTGCAAGCCTATCGATACTCCTCTTCTAGGAAATTGGAAGAAAGAGGATGCCACATCGGTAGAGGTAGTGGATGCCATTGTTTATCGACAGTTGGTGGGTTCGCTCATGTATTTAGTCAATACAAGACCAGACATATGCTATGTGGTGAACCAGATTTCACAAGTGATGGTTAAGCCTACCAAGCTCTTTTGGAAGGCAGGCAAGCATGTTTTGAGATATCTCAGGGGCACATCTGAGTATGGTTTATGGTACAGACAGACAGATGAGGTGAAGTTGCATGGCTTCACGGATGCAGATTGGGCAGGAAGCCCAACAGACAGAAAGAGCACATCAGGGGGGATTTTCAATATCGTATCTACAGAAGTTTCTTGGTACAGCAAGAAACAAATATCCGTGGCACTCAGTTCAGCGGAAGCGGAATACATGGCAACAAGTCAAGCTGCATGTGAGGCTATCTAGATGAGGAAGATCCTGGTTGGTTTGTTCGGTTCACATTTAGATCCCACAATGATACATTGTGATAATCAGAGTTGCATTAAACTCTCGGTTAATCCTATGTTTCATGATAGATCTAAACATATTGATATCTGGTATCATCATATCAGAGATTGTGTGCAGCAGAAGATCATGTTGCTTCAGTACATTCCTACGGAGGATCAGGATGCAGATATTCTGACGAAGGCACTCACCAGAAGAAAATTCGAATACCATAGAGGCAAGATCGGGGTGAAAGATAAGCCATATCTTGTTGAGAGGGAGAGTTGAGATTCAACAAGATGATGATCTTAGTGAAAAGAGTCGCCTTCACTAAGTGGGCCCGCAAGCTATTTTTGGCACAAGTCTATTTTTATACTATGTCTATTTTTAGACATGATGATCATATTTCAGAAGTTGCAGGATGCTATTTGTGGATGGTTGATCAAGTTGGAAAAATAGATGAAATTCTATTTTTAGAATATTGGGTGAAGTCTATTTATAGATCGCTGATCTAAAAATAGATGCATGTCGATTATTATTAGCTCTTAATAATAATCAGAATCTAAACAGCAACTTATTTTCTTGGAGCACTTTGTTTTAGTGCACAGATGTGGCACATCAGTGGACTGATGGAATTACACAATTCCCAAGGGTTTACTGGAGCTAATGCATGGAGGACTTAATTAGAACTCAAGTGGCAGAGTTATGACACAGTTGGAAGAAGTAGTTATGGAGTTGTATTTAGTTTAACTCAGTTAGACTCAGTTGATCTAGTTGTATCTAGTCTAACTGAATGATACACTAGTGAGAGTGGAGTGAATTAATTAGTTAATTAATTCACAAATAATAACTCATTAATCAACTGAACAATACAGCAGTTAAGTACAGTGCATGGCAGTTTTAGTAGAGACCCAGTGGAGAGATAGGTGAAAGGACAAGATAGACTATTTGTTGTGACTATAGTGATGCATTGATTGCATCACACACACATTGGAGTTGCCAATGAGGATTGCGCAGTCAAGGAAAGAGTAATTTGAATTCATTCAGAGCTATTCTTCAGCAGGGATTGCGCAGTGGAGGCAGGCTAGCAGGAGGGCAAAGATCGGTGCATGGACTTGCAAGATTGATCCTGATTAGTGTATGACGATTGTACTGTACTGAGAGCTTGATAAGCTTTGTATGAGGATTTTCATATGATTCCATGATACATAATATATAGTTGGGGTTTTTAGCTTCAGGCTTTCTCGTTTAAAAACAACTTTGTTATGTGCGATTATTTTTATTTATGCTTTACATGTGTGTGCAATTAATTTTCCACAAAAGATTAACAAATGGAATGATTCAGTATCTTGCATAAAGTTAAATAGTGTGAGATCAGGTGGATCTATGACATATGCATGCTTAGTGCATATAATTTCTACACCATGTACAAAATGTGGACACCTACCAATAGAGTCAAGGACGATGCTGCTATGCAACTATCACTCCTATTAATTAATAAAAGAGGATCCACAAATATTAGATTTATTATCAACTTTTGGAAATCGCTAACCAAATTAATTATCAATTTTTAAAAGTGTGAACTAACCATGAACTAAATCATCATATGTCTGATCTATTTGAATTATAAATTCAAGAAATTATAGTAAAATTTTATTCATGAGTCAATAAGTGCAGTTTAAAAATTTGAAAGCCTTTGGATCCACTTAAATCCTCAAAATTGTAAAATTAATAACCAGTTAAAAATAACATATTTCTAACTTCTAATTGTTATAATTTTTCATTAAGATATGAATTGATTTGAGCATCATGATTTGAATGAAGGAATTTATTTATTTGAATTGGATTTTTTCTTGTTTATTTATTTATTTTTTGAAAGATAATGTGACACATAACTACTAGTAAATTTATATATAGGTCAAGCTTATGTTGCAGCCTCTGCGCCCGAGCTCCCCCATCATTGTTCATGCCCCAGGCTCCCATGGCCCCACCGTAGTCCATCCCGGAGGAGGAAGCTCCCCTTGACCATGCTTCGGCCTTCTCAGCCCTCATCGCCTCCCTAGATCCCCCACATCTGTGGCCTGCAACCTCAAAGTTTGTGAAGAAACTGGATGGAATCTAAGAAGTTTCTCTGCCCTCGACAATCCCTCAAATGGAAACTCTCTCCCTCGTTGAGAAAGGGCTTGTGGGACAATTTACAAGCCTATGGCCTTCGCGAAATACCGTCTAGAAATGGGTTGAGCGTAACTGGCTAGACAAAACGCAAGGGAAAATCTCCATCAGATTTTGTGGTAGGGGTTTCTTCACCTTTCATTTTGAAACTAATGAAGACAAAGACCTAATCTTCTAAAATGGCCCCTACTTCATGGATACTAGGGGGTTCTATCTAAACAAATGGATGTCAGATTTTGACCTAGAGTTATATGTCCCAAACGTTGTTCCGACTTGGGTCTGGCTTCCCCACCTTCCTCTTCATTGTTAGGGGGGTTTCTCTATAAGAGAAATAGGGAACACCGTAGTAAATTACATTGAGAGAATTGAACAAAATGACAACATGCAGGCCTGCACAAGAATCTTCGTTGAGGTAGATCTTGGCAAAGGATTTTCGGAAGCAATCAAGCTAAAGGTGGATAACTAGACACACATACAATAGCTATATTATGAACAACTTCCTTTCAAATGCAAGGTATGTCATGAATATGGCCATTTTTCAAATATATGCCTGAAATCAATTGAGATAGAAAAATGAAGAAACCATGAACCCCGGTGGGAAGTTATCAAAAAAAAAAAAAACCATCCTCCAATTCTAAAAACACGGAGCCACTGACCTCTCTTCCACCCCCTTTATTTGCCGGCCCTAGCAACCCTCCTCCTCCCAAACCCTCATTGGTCTCCTCCCAACCCTCAACTGAACCCATCTTGTCAAATTCTTTCTCTGCTTTGGAATCTTTGGAAGAGGATCCCCCATTTCTCCCCCCCCCCCCCCCCCCCATCTCCCTCCAAATTAGCTCCCCCGTCATCCTCTGAACCTTTATTCGCTCGGATCATCACAAGAAATGCACTTAAGGATATAGGATCTATCTTGGACTTATCAAAAAAATTAGGGCCGGGAAGGAAATCAACCAAGCACCACAGAGATGAGGCAATTGATAAGAATATAGCTCTAGGAACGTAGCAGCCAATAGACTCCTTTATTGGAGGGATCAATAATAAACAATCAAGTCATCAAACTTTAGGAGGGAAGCTTGGGTCTACATCCTCAACCCTTAAGCAATGAAATCTCTCACATGGAATTGTAGTGGATTAGGGCATCCCTCTAAAATCAATGCCCTAAAAGACCTCATCAAGAAAGAACAACTAGACATAATTCTCATATAACAAACCAAACAGGAATAAAATGATATGGAAAAAATCATAAGCAGACTCAATCACTACTCAAGCACAGCTATAGGATCCAGAGGTGCATTAGGAGGAATTTCTCTAATCTGGAATAAGAACATATGACAACATCAAATAATATTAAAGACCCAACACTGGATAAAATCCAAGTTAAAAAATGTGCAAGAAGACATAATGATCACATTTTATAACATATATGGGCCAAATCACTATTGTGACAAAGAAATGTGTTGGCGTTCTCTCTAGACAGATATGGAAAGTGCAAGCAGTATCAACTTTATCATTGGGGGCGATTTAAACTTGGCTATGCACCCAAAGGACAAAAGAGGGGGAACTTTTACTCTCGATCCCTCAAGAGATCTGCTGGAACGCATTATGAGAGATCACGATCTAGTGGATATAATACCAATTAATCAAAAATACACCTGGAACAACCACAAGATTGGCCTAGGTAACATAATGGAGTGACTAGATCGCTTTCATGTGGTGGTCTCTCTCATCACCCTTCTAAACATTTCCACCTCATATATTATGTCATGTCGGCTTCAGATCATTATCCCATCTTTATTTTCTTAGGTGCACAACCAAATTTTGGGCCCTTACCTTTCTGCTTTAATTCGCTATGGTTTGACTTCCTGAAGGCCAGAGCAATTGTTGAAAGCACATGGCGTGCGCAGGTAGAAGGGTCTCCTTTGTTCATATGGGAGACAAAATTAAAGCTCGTTTGCACAACTCTTCGAAAATGGGAAAAAGAGAATTATAAAGAACCGGAGTTGGTAAAGCAGGATATCAAATGGATGTTAGAGGAGACACAGAATGAAATAGAGGATAAAGGCATCACCAAGGAAAAGAAAATTCAAGAGAGGGAACTGTATTGGAAAATTTACAATTCAAGCAGAAAGGAGGAAGAAAAATGGAGGATTAAGTCCAGAAGTATATGGCTCCAAGTAGGGGACAAGAATACCACATTCTTCCACAACCAATCAAAAATTAGAACCTCCAAAAACACTATCACAGCTATAAAATATGATGAGGGAAACACCTTAAATGATCAAGTTGAGATCAAATTGGCAGCACACCAGCATTATAAGAGCCTCTTAACAGAAAACAAGGGGATAGAGGATTGTGAAGATCTATTGAGACACACCCCTACCATGATCACTAAAGAAATCAATGCCTCCTTAACCAAAGATATTTTCGAAGATGAGATTATTAAATCGATATGGACTCTTTAACCAGACAAAGCTCCAGGACCGGATGGATTTTCTATTAGCTTCTATCAGAAATTTTGGGAGGTAATCAAGAAGGATCTCATCAAAATGATACATTGGAGCCAAAGAAAGAAAAATATAGGTGGATTCACCAACTCAACCTATCTAGCCCTCATACCCAAAGAAGCCCGTCCTTCTTCCTTCTCCAGATTCTGCCCCATATCCTTATGCAATTCCTCGTACAAAATCATCACAAAAATCCTTTTTACCCGCACAAAATCCTTTCTCCCCAGTCTAATCTCAGAAAATCAGGGAGGCTTCTTAGCCAATCGAAAAATATATGATTCTATACTGCTGGTCCAAGAAGCCATACACTCTAGTATGAGTAGATTGGAAAAGGGGTTTGTGCTAAATCTGGATCTTTCCAATTGCTTTGATAGAGTAAGACACTCCTTCCTATACTCTGTCTTAAGAAAAATAGGCTTCAATGAAGAAATCATCTCTCTTATACAAGCTTACATCTCTCTCCCTTGGATCTCTCCTCTAGTCAATGAGAGACCATGTCCTTTTTTCCAATCTTCTAGAGGACTCAGATAAGGATGCCCTCTTTCCCTGTTCCTCTTCATCCTCATGGTTGAACCCTTCAACAGAGCTTTGGACTTCAATCACAGATCGGGATTAATTACTGGCACAAAATTCTGCAATGGGACAAAAAACATGAATCACTTGCAATTTTCTGACGATGCCTTATTGATGGTAGGGGCCTCAAGCATAGTTTCCAAAAGATTCAAAATATTTATCGACAAATTCATGCAAGAATCTGGAGGAGAAATCAATTCTTTTAAAAGTTGTATATATGGTTGGAATGCCACCCACAACGCTATTCATAAAATAGCTCAAATTTTTTGATTCCCATACAAATGGAACTGGAAATATTTCAATTATCTTAGGATGCCAGTAAGCAAGATACTGCTGGGAAATGAGGTGTGGAACATCACTCTTGATATGATGAAGAGGAAAATTCTACAGTGGGGAGCCTCTTGGTTCAACATGGTTGGGCGCTTAGTCCTAATAAAATATGTTCTTTCAGCACTTCCTCTATACCATTTCTCCTTGCTGCAAGCCCCAGTCAATATTCATAACAAAATGGAGATCATCCTTAGGGATTTTTTGTGGCAAGGAGGAAATCAAGAAAAAAGGAAGTTCAATCTGGTAAAAGGGAGACATGTCACAGATATGTATGAGAATGGAGGCCTTTCCATATGTATTCTACAATTATTGAATTTGACCTTTGGAGGAAAAATTGTTTGGAGGATTATAATAGGGCAATCGCCATGGTGGAAACAAGTTCTGGAGCAGAAATACCTTTCTGCCCCAAGACAGTGCTTACTGGACCAATCCATTCCCAGCAGGCCATGTTCTCGCATTTGGTCTCTGCAAGAAATCTGTAGCCTTCCTGTGTGACTACATTTGCAAAGTTCCCCATGGGGGCCTCAGCATTAATATATGGAATTATAAGATCATGGGGAAGCCACCCCTGGAAAATTATTTGGGACTCCTTCGCATTCAACGGCACCTCCAAGGGCTTGGCATCAACACACTAACTCAAATATCTAGCTGGAACGAAGCCAACTGTCTTTTGGATGGTTGGTTGTTCCCAAACCTACCGCCACATCTCCACAATGACAAATCAAAGCTCATGAGTATTCTCAACGGTATTGCTCCCCTGGCAATGGGAGAATAATATGGTTTCAGATGGGACCCCACTAGGTCCTCCTACTACAGAAAAGCCAGATAAGAGATCCTTCTTAGTGATCTCTCATCCTCTCCACTGTGAGTTGTCTCGAAGCAGGTATGGAAATCAGAAGCACTTCCAAAAATAAAAAAATTCAATTGGACCTTAGTAAAGGGGAAGATCTTGACGGTAGACAACCTACAAAAGCAGGGCATCCAGGGGACCTCCAGATGTCCCATCTGCAATGTTACAGAGGAATATATTCAACACCTCTTTGTTGTCTGCCCCTTTGCTCAAGAATGTTGGAAATTTTTCACCCCTCCCCTTATCATGGAGGTTGAAGAAAATACCTCTACTATGGACTCCATAGCTAAGTGTAAAAAGAAACATCCCTACACCAAAAATTAAAAAAGAATAATCAAAATAATCTGGGACACTTTTCCTTATGTTCTCCTTTGGAATATATGGCTTATGAGAAACAAAGTCATCTTCCGAGAGAAAAAACCTTGTGTGAGAAAGGTACAGAGCAAGACCTGGAGCCTAATTGTTTAAGCCATCCTTGCAAAGAACAACAGCTACTTCAATGTTAACGACATGCAAGTTGAGGAAAGACAAATCTTCAAATGTGTGCTCGACCACCTCCCTAATTACCAAAGGCCTCCAATAAGGAAACCAAATTATAACGAGCAGTGGAAGGTAAGACTAAAAGAAAAAGAATTCTTAGAATGGCTCGATGGTATCCATCGACCTAAGCTCTTCTTTTATGGTGCATCAAAGTCAAATCCCAGGGCAGCTGTCGCGAGGGGCCTCATTATGGACGAATATGGCAACCACATTGTTTCCTTTGAATGGGGCTTGGTCATTATGTCGAACAACAAGGCGGAAGCATATGCCCTGATGCAAGGTCTCCAATTAATTAAGAAGCTCAAAATAAAAAATGTATTAGTTTTCGGAGACTCCTCCATTGTCATCTGAATGATGTTGAACTCCTCAATGTCCCCCAACATTGCTCTTAATAGACTCATAGTTACAAATCGCATCATGGCCCAAATCATTGGGGATATAGCTTTCTATCACATTCTCAAAGGCAACAAAAAAAAAGTTGACTCCTTGGCTAGCTTAGCCTTCTCTAATCCCCCTGGTCTCCTCTCCTCTCAAGGTACCTCTCAAATCACCCCAATCCCTTGAATTTCCCATGTCCTCTCTTGCCATGATGGCATGTTTCAATATATGCGCCTTCTCGATTTCATTCTCGACCCGCTGTCATGGCCATCCCTTCCCCCTCTCCTATCCCATGACTTTCCCCCCCCCCCCACTCCTTATCCCCTCTTCCCTTCTCCCTCTCCCCTCCTTTCTCTCCCCTATTTATTCCTCTCCATGTCCCTCTGCATCATTTTCTCTCCCCTTCTTTCTCTTCGGTGATGTGTCTCAATGCTCCTCCTTTCTTGCTCTTATTCGATGCTCTCTCCCCTTCAACCTCGACGTTCTTGTATCTCCTGTCTTTGTAGTGTTGTTATCGTCCTGCAACGTCTATCGTGGACCTTTACTGCTTTCGTTGGATCCCATATCCTCCCCTCCCCTTGCTCTTTCTGTTGAAGATTCTCTTCAATCTTATCCTCCTACAATCAACATGAAAAGTGAGAATTGTTTCCATTACTCTGACATGCAAGCAGAGCTGGAGCAGATAAAGGCACAGATCAAGATCACTCAGGAGAAGCATGTCTCAGACAAGAAATTTATCAACTACAAAGCTCACTCCCTCACAGAACAGCTGAGAGGAGTCAACAACCGCTACGCGCATATTGAAGAAGCTCCAGAAAGCCTTTGCTACATGATGAAGAAAAGAAATACGCCAAACACAAGCACCAACCATGCAACCAACACCAACTTCGACAAAAACCTCAGGACCCCGGATAACTCATGCAAGCAACAAAACCAAAGGGGCTAATCTCACTCCATTCCTCCTGCAGGGTTAGGGAAGCCTTTCTATTTTTTCCATTGTCTTTTAAATTCATTATCATGTTGTTTTAGTTTGTTAGGATTTATAAAAAGGTAGGTGTTAAATATAGTAATAGCAGTCACTTTCCAGAAGGCTGGGTTTTTGGTGTGATACCCCTCCCTTGCCGCACTCTTTGTAACTTGGATGTAATGGAGCTTTGTCTCCCCTCTTTTTTTGGAATATAATCAGCAACCAACTTTGTCAAAAAAAAAAAACTACTAGTACATTTATTAGGGTTACAATATGTCCTCCTCCCCATAGCCCGGGTCCCAATAAAGAGATTTGAACTTAGGTCTTTCAAGTTTCAACAATTTCATATTTCTCAAATTAACCTATTCATATTTCTCAAATTAACCAATTGAGTTGCCCGAGGACAATTTTCATATATTTTCATTTACATAATTTTAAATTGATGATAAAGAAATGAAACTTCACAGATTCAAATCCATTAAAAAATTAATCTCCAAACTTTTTAATTTATTTTAAATATTTACATTAATATATTTATAGACTCAATCTTGTTTTAAAAAGTTGTTTGTGAAATCTTGATATAGTAAATGAGAATTCCACACTTTTCCTTTTATTTAAAATTATGTTATTAAAAATTATGATAATAATTTTGGGTTATAGATAAATATAAAATAAAATTTATATTAAAGATTATACGCAAGAAGATATATCATTTTTATTACCATATTTATATTAATAAATTAGTTATGTTATATTATATTTTTATATAAGTAACATTAATTAAATTAGATATAATATTAGATTTAGGTATGTAGAATTAAGGTACAAGAAAGCAGAATCGCAGTGGTTGATTTCAAAGATCGAGAAGAGACTAAGTGTTGTAGTTTTCAGTAGCTATCAAGAGTCGGCATATTGGTATTAATTTAAACGGTACCGGAAGCCATACCCGTTTTTTGGATCTCATTATGCTAGATACCCAAAGGAATATTAAACCAGAGTTTTTCAACAATTTCTTGTAGTGGGGATCCAAGGATGGATGATCCTTCCCTTCGGTAAAATGGGAATTGATAACTATTCCAAAAAATGGGGCGCGGTTGGGGGCTTAAAAACCTTCATTTTTTATAACTATTTCAAAAAATGGGGCGCGGTTGGGGGCTTAAAAACCTTCATTGTTTCTCCAAAGCGTTAGATAAGGTCGATTGGAGATTAATTTCTATCAAGAGTTTATGGATGAAGGTAATATATGAAAGTATATATTTATACTTACTTTTTTTGTTCGAATTGATTATTTTAATGACTTTCTTAATTAATTTTTTTATTGGATGGTGTAAATTTCAAGATGTTAGTATATTCACGTCGTAGCCACTACATTAATGAATGAAATTCACATTATTAATTTTCTTTCATATCTAAATCATATGTTTAAACCTTACTTAAATTAATTTTTTACAAAACATCATTAAAATTTTATTACACAAGTTATTTGTCACCACTTATGAAGATTAGAGATATGTAATTAAAAATATAAATGTTAAAACTTACATTATTGAAACGTGGTTGCATTGAAATGTTGCATTCCCGGTTACATTTTTAAAACTATGCATTTCAAAAATCTTAATGGACCAAATAAGTGTCATCTATTCATTGGCTTTTATTGATTGCACTTTTATCAAACTGCCAAAATATTAACAAGGTGAGTGGTTTTGATGATTAAAAGGAACTATGAACTAATCACTTGCCATTATATCTATAGGGAAAGGAACATGGGTGTTGACGGGTTATCAAAAGAAGACACACAACAAGATTGGGGATCATGGTAACTATTGGAGTAGAAGGATGGCCAACATTATGAGTTTTACCATCGTCAAATTCATAGACGAGCACCCAGGATCAGTTGAGAAACAACCAGGATAAAAAAATTCTTTTCAAGATTTTCATCAGTAGTTTTTACAAATTTTTGTTATACATGTATATAGGAAGTTTGATGCCATTACATCAGCCATAGATTAGGAATGCTATGCAGATGTGTTTTTTTTTTTTTTTTTTTCTGAATACGAATTTTTTTTGGAAAAAAGTTTAGATATGGGCATATCTATTTTTGAGACACAACAAGTAATGTTCATACTATATTAATGGAAATTATGATTTTTCATTTTTGGAAAAAGGTATGTAGAATTTTAAAAAAAAAAAAAAACATTATTAATTATATTGTTTTATATAATAATAAAAATTTCAAGTGGCTCATGTGGCATATAATAGATGGTGATGGGGTGTATTGTTAAGGCACTTTGTGATGTGAGGTCGATTCGAAACTCCTTGGGAAAAATTTTAGCCATGTTAAGGGTTGTTCTAGCCCAGGCCTAATGCTATCCTTGGGTGATTTTGATGGCCTAAATATCCATGGGTCATAGTTTCTGAAGCCAAAGGTTAAGCATGCAGTCATCTTAGGACTCACGCAACTTATCAAAAAAAAATATCCAAGAGAACTACCCATAATATTATGAATATTAAAATAGAAAATAGAAAACTAATTTTAATAAATAAAATATTTACTTTTAAATAATATAATTGAAAATTGTATATGAGAAATGGAATATGGGCTCTCTGGATGGTCTCAAGAGCAAAGGTTTCCCTACCCATCAACGATCCCTACAATTGCAAGCGTAGCTAAACCTTGATTGCTAAGTTGAATCATGTCGTCATCATGTTCCATACAATTTGAAGTTGTTTCCACTGTTGAATGAGATAACAGCTCTTATTTGTTGGTGCATTTGCAATCAACTACACAGGCCTGCTCGTGGTCTTAAATTTTTGGGTTATTTTCTTCGAGGATAATGACTTGGCTATTTTCATTGTTAGTGCACCCTTGTCGGTGCACATACCTAAATTTTTGATGTTCGAAGTTGTTTGTTAGTTAGTGACCATTGTAAGGGTTTTTGGGTTGTTTTGTTAGTTGTGTGCTTCATGTAGCCATAATGAGTTCCCCTAATAAATTTGTGAAAGAAGTTGAGTCAAAACCTTCTTTGGATCTAGGGTTTCTCTCCTCAGCTGAAGAAAATGTGGTACTCTTAAAGGAAGATGGGTTACTAGGAAAGTTTACTAGTCTATGATCAAGCTTTAAAGTTGCTAAAGAGTGGGTTTTTGAAAAATGGACAAATCATGAACCCGAGAGCATTCTCTATTATGGAAATGGATATTATTTATTTATATTTTCAAACCAAGAAGGTAGAAACTACATCTACAAATTTGGACCCTATTTCATGGGCATCAGAGGTTTGTTTCTCACTCAATGGTATTTTTAATTTAATCCATTGATGGAAATCTCATTTTCACTTGTGGGGATTGGATTACCTTTTTCCCCTCTTTTATCCTTGGGTGAAGGCGTTTTTAAGGCCATAGAGATAATCTGGGAAAATATATTACCTGTGATATGGAACACGGGTATAATGACTCGTGCCCAAAACTTTCAATGTTGAAATGGATTTCTCAAAATTTCTCCATGATGTGATTCATCTCAATCTAGATGGGTGGTCTCATCTCCAAGCCCTGGATTACGAACAAGTTCCTTTAAAATATAATTTGTGCCACGAGTATGGAGACTTTGTGAAAAGTTTTCCAAAAGATTAGCGTCTTGAAGCTCCCAAAATCCATCGTCTCCTCGAAATCAAGGAAAAAACATGCCAAGATTCACTCTCATTATAAGGAAAATAAAGAGAATCGATCCAAAAAACATGAGCCCCTGTCTAGAAAATAGATTTGAATTCCTAAATGATTCTAACTCAACCCCTGTCCAAAAATAGATTTGAATTGTTGAATACTTCTAAAGAAGAAAGAGAGAATATTGAGACCCAAGTAGATTAGCTAAATTCCCATGTTCGAAAGTTCCCTCTTGTTTTAAATGATGAAGAAAATCTTGATCAATATCCTCTAACAATGGTGGGAAATATTTCCACATAGCTCTCTGCATTAAAATATGAATAAAATATTAAGGTGCCCAAGAATAAGTCCTCCTCCTCTTCCCCCCCAAATTCATATGTGCTTAAAAAGCAGTGTTCCTCCCCGCCTATAACAAGAAGAAAGAAATTTTATAGTAGAAAGAATCTTGATCTTGACTTGTGGCCAAGTAGTGGGTCATCCTCTAGAAATTTATAGAAATATATTGTTTTTGCATTTTTCTATGTAAGAAATTTGTTAGAATTTATTCCCATTTTCTTGTAACAATAGGAATAAAATCCATAAGTATTAGTATTGGAACTTTTGTGTATCCTATTTTATTGGAAGAGGTTGGCCTCATAGCTTTCAAATTTCATTAGTCAAAGAAGAATATATTGTAATTTACTTCCTAGGTAACTATTGCATCTAGGCTTAATACAAAACCTACTCATCTTTGTTAAAAAAATAATAATAGAATTAAAATTATGGAATTCCTTCCAAATTATTAATATAATTAAGAATATAAAATTATAATATTTCTTAATTAATATGTAAATTTATATGATTACTATATTGTTACAATTGAGGTTATATTAATATGAATCTAAAAAACTTGATTTAGACACCAAACGTAGACTAAAAATGACGAATGTGGATATTCTGAGTTTTATATCTGAAAAACTACACCACATAAACCTCCAATCTAGCAATATGAATCTATTTAAATTTCAAATCTAAAATTTTAGGATGGGTTTATCATTTAATTCTTTTTAAGTATAATTCCTTTTGTCAATTTTTTTATTTAAAAAATTAATTAATTAATTGATTTTAATTTTTAGTTCTTTAAGTAGAGGAATTGATAATTTAGCCTCTTTGGTATTCACATGACATGGAACACCTCTACCACTATAACTCCTATATGTCTACTTCCCTTCCACAAATTTAAAAGTTAGAAACCATAAACAATACTGAGAGGGGGGTGAATCAGTATTGTTCCCTTATACCAATTTGACCAATTTTTCACTTTTCTTATCACAAACCCTAATTCATTTAATAATTAGCAACAGAGCATCAATACTAATGAGCATATAACCATGAGATCAAAAATGTATAAATCGTAAACCATCAAGACACAAAATAGCAACACATCAATAATCACATACACAAGAACACTAGATGTAAGGTGGAACCATAAGGGTAAAAACCACCATCGATCGATAGTCTTCGCCTTTGTATTTCTATAAATCTTAATTCTTCTTTGCATCTGAATCATTGGCCACCACCAGTGTGGAAGCTTCTACTTTCAAAGTAATGTGAGCCACCACTCCCATAAATCATGTAGGTTACCACCAACTGAGGGCCACCACTGGAAAGAAGCATCTACTACCTAAGCAGGTTCTCTAGCCTCTACTAGAAGGAAGCCAATACTCCCTTCACAAGCCACCACTCGCTTGCAAGCCTCTACCTGCAACACTTAAGGCCCCAACCTTCAAACCCTCATGCACCTCATTTCATATATTCTCAAATTATGGCCCATATACTCAAATAAAAAAAAAGTGAGCTTTCATCAATTTTCAGATTGGACTCACAGTGACTCTATTCTCAACAACTCAATCAAAATTCCACTTACACGTAGTTTTGTCTCTCTCAGAGCCATACACCATACTCAACAAACATACCCTAAATACAAAAATAATATAACATTATACTACAACTCAAATCTCAACAATAACAATTAACATACATACAATATATGGCTCTCATACAATTAGCCATATCAACACACAAGCTCTCACACATACAACTCCGCTCATAATACAACCAAAATCATACACAAAACTTTTGCAACACCTCCACACATACAAACTTTTTCGTACAAACTCCCAGTAGCATAACAAATATGAATACTATAACTCAACCATGTAACAATAGAGAAGCCATACAAAACATAGATAAAATTCTACAATAATATAAATGAATTATCTTACCTTGCAACATAAATAAATTATTCACATAATAAAACAAGTACAGAATGTTATATCTCTGAGTCATCAATATTTGAAGCTATGCTACAACAACACCATAGTCTGCTCTAAACTATGATCTAAATCTTTCTTCTACTAATCGACCTCTACTACAACCTCTGCAACTCTAATTGAACTCTACCTATCCATGCACCTTTCTTATATTTGCATAATCCTGTCTTGACCTTTGTGTGTTCACCTGCTTTAGGAGCTTGACCTCTAACCTCTGCACAGACCTCTACTTAACATTATGCACATTGTGTAACCTCATATTGATGCATTGGTTCATCTATTTAAACTATTTGAACCATTCTCTCAAGTACTCAAGGAAACAATGCATCCATACCTTAATCACTAAATAAATCAATTATTCCAACTATAGATTAATTCAATAAAAAATTTGGCACAAAATCCATGATCAAATACCTTGATTACTACCCTTGGATTTCACTAGAAAGTGCACATAATCTGGAAAAATTCACTTACAGGGTGTAACTGTGGTCCTACTTTTGGGAAGTGCATTATAATGCACCCTATTCCATAGTTGACTAGCATTATAACGCGTGATTCCTTCATGTTTCTTGTGTTACCCTTGCCAAGACCCCTTTCATGATAAAAACCTCATTTGCAGGTGTCTCCATGTTCTATAAAACCTCCTAAAACATCTCTAGAGCCTATCAAGCCTCCTCCAACTCCTTTGCATCATCAAGAACATCATCATAAGGTTCAAACACCTCTCCATCAAGTTAGAATCATGAAGGCCGAGTTGGAAAACCACCTCTGCATGGATCAACATCTTTGCATCAAGTTAACACGTATGCATCAGGTCAATGATAACTCATCTCTAGCTGGCCACAAACCATGAGGGCCACAATTAGCAGGTTGACATAAATTATTAGAAAAATGTTGCTAAGAATCTGTTGACATCAATTCCAACACTACGATTCCAACATGCAGCCCCTTTGTCATTGATGTCAAACTCAACGTGATCTCCAAACTCTAAGGTTGATCTCCATATTCTCTCCATGCTCTCTCCATTTTCTTTCCCCTTTGAAATCAATGGAAAATGGAAATACCAACACTGAAGAACAATTCCAACACATACTAAGAGAAAGGATCCACCTTAAATTCTCAACACCATGTTGACTATAAGGATGATACAAACTAATCCTTGGATAATCAAGATAAGCATGTGGAACAATAGACTCGGATGCCAAACATGTCTCTATCTAACTCCATGCATCCTCTCATGTTGAATATGCTCCCCCTGAACATGTAATGGGACTGCAACCATCTTCTCCATACTATTGTACATCAACATAAATTATTGCAAATACCTCCTTGAAGCAAGAGGTAGGCTATCAACCAAACGAAGACACCATACACCTCATGGAAAAATTATACATAATGAAGATGCAGGGCTTAAAAAATAAAAATATATGGTTGTACCATATCTCCATCACCCCACTCATGGCTAAAAAGAATGTGTCCCAAAACTCTTCTTAATGCAAGCTATACTCTCAACTCTCATGACTCTCATGGTCAAAATATGACTCTCACTAATACATGACCCAATAGTAATAGTACACAACTATAATAATTCAAGTACATGGTTGAATCATGTTTTTCTACATCCCATACTTGATTGTAGCAACACACTATAATTATTAATCCATTTCATGACCAATTATAAGGAAACACAACCAACGACAATGATGATTATAAAAAATTGCATACAAGGTTGATTCACAGCTTCCAACTTAAGATGAAAAAGATATAAATCTGCTACAAAATCAAATTAGTGATATTATGAATGAAGCTAATCCATAACCCAGAAGACTCCCCCTAAGATCATTATACCTATAATGGACATGTTGATTATGTGGACCTAAATCTACAAGTAAGATCATGATCAAGCATGTTGCTACTACTACAACTCATACACATACCATGTTTCCATAGTGCTACTCATCAATAACACATCATGCTACCTTATGCTTCCATATTCTACCATGTGCTCCCCCTAAGGCTATGAAGGCCCCATATTCATTTCTTAAGTCTAAGAGATCTATCATGCAAGAATGGATTACAATAGGGGTTGATCCCTCCTACTCATAATATGATGAGGAAGATTTTTTTTTCAATGTCTTATTGTTGCTCACTCTTCCCTTCAACACTTACACATTACCTAGTGCTTTGACTCCTTTGGAAATCGTTATATTTGACCCTTCTTTCTAGATGAAACAACCTTTGGAGTTGAAGACCACTTCCTTGCCTCCATCAACCATTTGGTTCACACTCAAGATATTGTGTTGTATACCCTCAATAAGCCACACATCTACTACATTGTCTTCTTTTCACCAAGGTTGGCCTTTCCTTTCCCTGACCCTCTTGCTATTTCATTACCTTAATAACAATATGGCCACTCTTACTTCTCTTCAAAAAGATAAATATGCTCCTATCTCCCAAAATATGGTGGGAACATCCACTGGGAATGTACCACATATCATCCTCTTCACACAAGCAAAGGGAAATTCCACACTTTCTTAGTTACTCAACCTTTTTCCTTGACATGGTCCTTGGTTGTTTATTTTTTTTAGTATGATCCTATATCTTCTCCTTTTGACTAGATGGCCTAAAGAATCTAGACAACTTACTATATTTGGCCATGTGCCCAATATTATGGCACTAATAACACTCTGCATGACTAAGTTATGAAGCCAAAGGATCTAATATTTTGTTGATCATGTCAGATATACATCCTTTTGTGTTGGATCTGCAATCAATGGACTTATGGCCAAACATGTTATAAGAAAAAAAACAACCATTGTATGAACTTGTATACCTAAATGTGGTTCGTCTTCTTGGCTAATCAAAATGATGCATAGGTTTGTACATTCTTCTCTTACAGGAAGCTTCCACGTGTCCAAAATTATGAAAAATGAAGCATTCTATAAATTCCATCAAGGGGTGAAAGGAGTATTGACTTATCCTATGAATTTTCATGCTAGGATCAAATGATCTTCTCGATGTAAATTCTCCCCTAGGTTATTTCCTTGGATGTTTTTTGGGGATGTGTTGTCTCTTTTCTTTCTTCTTGTCATTATTGGTCCCATTCTTTGTTGCATGCTTCTTATTTGGTTCTCCATTGTGGTTTTTCCCTGGTTGTGAGCTAGATTCTCTAAAGCCAATAGCAGATCTAATCATAAGAAGTATTTGGATTTAAAGCATATTATACAAGAGCTTGGTGCTCTTATCTTGCTTAAGTTGATCATTCTTCTTCTCCAACTGTTTCCTCATGTAGATCGTTGCGCCTTCCAAGTATTTAATTTGACCTTATTTTTATTTATGTTGATTGGTCAATACATTCTCTATTCTTTTGGCCTCTTCTAAGTAAATATATATCCTATGAATCTCCTCTCTAAATGCATTATCCCTCCTGTAAAATATTTGCAAAATATTTTCATGGTCCTTACATGCAACAATTAGCGTACTCAATTCAATAGATAATTTCTCAATTACTACCATTACTTATTCATATTATGCCTTAAGGAGCATATATTCATTATTTTCTTCATTATGCAAACCACAAGATCTGTCAAAATCATAACTCAAAATTGAATTATCCATAGTTTTACCTCTAGATATGTTCTCTTGTAGCACAATAGGTTTGGTTGAGGCTCCATTTTCTAATTTATCTTTAATATTTGCTACACCATTCATACTAGGGGGATTTATTTCTTTGGGATGAGTTTCTTCCTTCTTCGGGAGTTTCTTCTTCCTTTTCCTTTTATTCATCTTCTCTAATTCGCCATTGTTGTTGTTACTATTGTCAGCGTCTATGAGTCACCAATGATCAAATGTACTCTTTCCATGTGATTGATAAGGTCTTAGGGTCAAATGGTTATATTTTCAAAAAAAAATCAAATAAATTTGACATCTCTATGTTGTCATATGGTCATTGGTTATTGTATAGGTCGGTGCTACTCCCTCCACTTGCTCATGGTCATGTCATCAATTAGGTGTCCTAGGTCGTCAAAAGAGTTAATGTGCCATCATATAGGTCATGGTCTAGGATTTTCATTTGATTTTCATCATAATGTCGGACATAAAAAGAAAAAATGGAGTCATTTCCATCATTTGGGTCACCATCATGGGAGTTAGAAAATTAGGGAATAAATTAAAAAGAAAAGGTAGCATCTCCACTTGAAGAAATTAGGATGCATGTAAAATCATTCAAAAATCATTCTCTGAAGTACATGTTGTCACTCCACCAAAATCGATTTTTTGAGCTATAAAGGGACATCAAGGTGTTTCAAAACTTCATTCTATCCTTCTGATTTTTCAAGAGCTCCTCTCTTGCACTCTAAAATTTTCCACAACCATCAGAAGGTCGAAATACATCATCAAATTGCTCCATTCATCAAGTTGTTGCATTTCTGGAGGGTGATACACTTTTATTTTGGAGATATAAGGGAAATAACATACACAAAATCTATTTCGTTGTTTCAAACATCTTCAAACAATTAAGTGAGGCTCTCCTTCCTTCAGTCAAATTTCTCCAAAAAATTGATTAAATCCTCCTCTAGGGTTATTTGTTGTGTTTATGCTGCATTTTCAATTTTTTATGGTCTTTGCTTCATTCCAAGGAGAGATACCCTAGTTTTTTACCCTAACTACCCTTGTATAAACCTGATAAACTCTCCCCAACCATTTCCCATACTTATTTTCCTCATCTCATAATTTTTCCCTAAAAGCCCAAGCCCTCACTATGTGTTTGTTGTGTTTCTAGGTTTTCCCTGTGTTTTTCATTTTTTCCCCTTATTCCCTCACTCATTCTAAGAGATTTCACTACCCCTGTATTCCTAACATCTACCCTTACCCCCCAAATTTTCCCTATAATTTTCCCTAACTCCTATCCCCTCCCTTTCCCTCCCTAAACTAGCTGCTTTGTTTTTCCTCTTTTGCAACCCTAAACCTCTACCCTTTCCCCTATAAAACTAGGGTTTTCATTAAAGAAAAACCAATAGCATGGCCAGTGAAAAGAAGAAATACAACAAGGGGGGACAAGTCTCAAGATATGATCCAACTCATATGAGGAGATTAATGCTTCAGAGTTCTTCAAGAGGTCATTTGGACAAGTAGGTCGTAGTGGGTTTTGTGAGAAAGTAAAAGAGGTGGGCTACCATTATAAGCTTACTATTCTATTTGCCACCAATTTTAAGAGGAACAACACCACCATAGCAGGGATGGACTTCTTGGTATTAGCAGAGGTCATAGCTTCAGCCACTGGTATCCCTGACCAAGGAGAAACTTGGTTTAAGGGAATGGATTTGGACACAGAAAATTATGAAGTGTTCATGAAACCACAGTATAAGAAATATCCCTCTCATATTTTCCCTTGTGGGCAATTATTGGATAAATATACTCCTTTAACGAAGATGACTATGAAATGTTTCACTTGTGAATGCAGGTTTACTAGGTTGTATCAGTATCACATAAGATTGTTGATGCACTTCACTTCCATCAAACCAAAAAATCTACCCAATTACTTGTTCAGAACCCTGGTTAACATTGTTGAGAAAGTAGAGACTAAAGGGATATACCATCAGGCAAGCTTGTTTCATCATGCTTTGATCAAATTCATAGTGATCCACTAGCTCACATAGTCATCAGTGACAAAGACACAACCTAGAGTAGAAATTTTGAAGAGCTATAGCAGAGGTAAGAGGTTGATGTTTTCCCCTGAAATAGCAGAGATGTGTAGGCCTAAAACTATATCGCAAGCTAGAAATTTGTCCAAATATGTTGTCATTTAAGAAGTGTTGGTTGAAGATATAAGAGAGAAATCACCTAGAGATAGAAATTATGCACCTTTGCAGCATGAGGAAGAGATACCTCCTGTACTTGAAATGACAATCCTAGAAGAAGAGTAGCATGAATATAATCCATAATAAGACATCATCAAAGAGAAATATGAATAGATCAGGGAGCTCAAAGATGATCTTGCCAAGGCCAATTTCATGGTGGCTTTCTTGCAACAAGAGAATAGGCAGCTCAAACTAAACCTATTGTTGCAAAGAAAACCACAAGGAGACCATCCATCATCTAGAAAAGAAAATGTTTTGGTAGAAAAGGATAAGGGTAAGTCCATAATTGATTTGGAGAAATTATAAGACAAAGACATTCAGTTATAGCCAAGAAGGCCTAAAACTAGAGCAGAGGCAAGAAGAGAAAAATATGAAAAAGAGCCATCTCCTCCCCAAGCACATAAATACATAAATGACATCATAGCTGTTGAAGTTGAAGAAGAAAGGGAATTATGGATTTGGGTAGTAAATGAACACCTAAATAATCTACTGAAGAAGGAAAACAGAGACACTGCCATATAGAGGCACATGGCAAGGCACTACTACACTAGAAACATTATTTGCAAAAGTAGGGTTAAGATCATAAAGAAAAAGATCAAGAAGACCCTAGTGAAGCTCAAGAAAAGAGATAATCTAGATCTATTGGTTGATGCATCCTTAGTTTCTTGAAGGCATGACAAAAAAATGGAAAAGGAAATAAATTTTGGGCTTTTTGTCACACAGGCAAAACTAGTGCACAAAAACGCAATGTGTGCTCGCTATGCTTTTTCCCAAAGGCTCAAAATGAAGATTAAAAAGCATGTGGAGGTGTATTTTGGTTATTAAATTCTAGAAATATACTTGGTGTTACTTTTCAGTTCATTTATTATCATAAAAAGGTCAAAAACCACCTATTTTCCACCCTTCTGCCACTGTTTTGAGTCACTTGTTGGGCTTCTGGAGTAGTTGTGTTCTAATCAGTTTTGAGGTGTCTTAGAGATGTATTTTTGGTGACTTGAAGCTTAAAACATGTAGTATACATCATAAGCTGCCTATACCAGCCTTCATCAAATTTCAAAGATCCCTCAAAGTCATTAAAACATCTTGCCAAAGTTCATTGCGCTTCTGTAATTTTTCGCTGTGTTTCTAGGTTTGAGGATTTTTCTTGACACGTGGAGGTCAAAAGTCAAAATGGTCGATGTAATAGCTGGCTCATAAGTTTTTTTATGGTTAATAGGCCTATTTATGGTCATCTTTTTTAAAGAATCTTATGTTTAATTAATTGGGAGAAAAACTCAACTTGTTAGCTAAAAAGGGGGAAAGTTGTTTCTAACTCCCTTAGAATTAGGCTATAAGTCATTAGGTGCATAAATTAGTTGTTTTGGATCATGATTTGACCCCTAGAGGTGGAATATTTTTTATTTTCTATATGTACTCAGAAGGGTTGGATATATGAAGTTCTCACTCTTTGGCACTAGTTATTTGACAATTTGCAGAAGAAATTTACAGGCAGTTGTAACTATTTTTATGGGATTCATGTGTTGTGGTCAGTGGCATTGTTTTCTCCAGTGTTTCTTATGCATGTTACGATTAACTATTTCTATCATCCATCTACTTTCTTCCTATGCTTTATCTTCTAAGTTTTGAAACAGAAATCATTCTTTTATGCTTTGTTTTTTTTTAAGATAAGAATCTAAGTGTTTCATCTTCTGAAATAAGTGAATTCATTATTCTCACTTAAGTTATATGTTTTCATCCTTACCATACTACAATGACAAACCAATTGTGTCACTGAATCACAGCTACCTTGCCTCATACTATGTCTGCAGCTGATATTTTTGGGATATCTTTCCTAATTTCCAAACCTAGTGCTTCTTTGTCCAGCAAAACCTAATCCAACCTAAATAAAAAAACCCTACTGAGCTTATAACTAGCCTAAAATCCTTATTCTCCAATCATCTCCATCGACTGTGAGCTAGATATTAAGAGAGCCCTCTCGAATTTGGTAGGGTTGGCTACCAGATTGAAATTTGGTGTGTGTTTACCTCTTTGGTTTCCTTTCTCAACCTTGGGAAACTAAGGAGCCCTAACAGCTATCACCGCCAATTATTATCTCCAATTTTTTCCACATTTATTTAGCATATTTTAAATCTCTTATTTTCTCCAAGTCTACATTATGGATATTATCATAAATGATGCATCTCAATTGATAATCCTATTGCAATACACCAGATGAAAGTGGATACTCACCAAATACTTCACATATCAACTCCCAAATGTTAGACCCATAAGATAATAATTGATATTTCACCTTCTCATGCCATACCTTGAAATTTGTAGCAATGAGGATAAATAATCCTGGAGGATTCATTCTGAAAATTAAATTAATTAATTAATTAAAAAAAAAACAAATAAATAAATAAAATAAATATAAATATAAATATAAATAAATAAAATAAATATAAATATAAAATATAAAAAATAAAAAATTTCAATTTTTTACCAACACTCCCTAGATCTACTCTCCAACGGTTAAGTTGCAACCAAGAGCCCTACTCTAATACCACTTGTTAAAAACCTTGAACAATACTAAGAGGGTGGGTAAATCAATATTGTTCACTTCCAAATTTTCACTTTTCTTATCACAAACCCCAATTAATTTAATCATTAATAGTAGATTGCAATGTATAAGAAACCAATAAAATGTGCATAACAACAATCATATGAGTAAAATTACTAATGAGCATATAACCATGAAATCAACAATGCATAAAACATAAATCATCAAGACACATAAAAGCAACACATCAATAATCACATCACACAAGAACACCATATGTAAGGTGGAAACCACAAGGGTAAAAAACACCGATGAAATATAGTCTTCGTCTTTGTCTTTCTATTAATCAAATTTTTCTTTACATATGAATCACTATCCACCACCAGTGTTCAAGCCTCTACTTGCAAAAAAATGAGAGCCACCACTAACTCAAAAGCTTCCACTCCCATAAACCATGAAGGCCACCACCTACTAAGGCTCACCAACCTCACTAGTTTTCTACCCACCACTCGAAGGAAATATCTACTCCCTAAGAAATTTCTCCAACCTCTAATGGAATGAAACCACTGCTCCCTTGTAAACCCACCACTCGCTTACAATCCTTTACCTGCAACATTGAAGGCCCCAGCCTTCAAACCTTCATGGACCTCATTTCATCGATTTTCAAACTATGGCCCATGTCCTCAAATCAACAAAACCATGAGCCTACTTTCATCATTTTTAAAATTTGAATCACAATGACTCTATGCTCAACAACTCAATAAGAAGCACACTCACACATATAACTCTATCTCTCTCACAACCATACATCATACTCAACAAAAATACCCTCAATATAACAACAACATAACATCACACTACAAATAAACTCTCAACAATAACCAATAACATAGATACAATCTATGGCTCTCATATAGTCAACCATATCAACACACAAGCTCTCATACATACAAGTATGCTCATAATACAACTACCAACATACAAAAAACTCATGCAAACCCTCCACGCATCAAAACACCTACATACACACTCTCAATACATCTCCATCAGTGGCATAACAAATACGAATACAAGAACTCAACCACATAACAACAAGGCAACCATACAAAACATAACAATAATGTTATAGCCATATAAATGAAGTATCTTCCCCTACAACACAAATAAATCAATCACATAACAAAATAACTACGTAATGTTCTACCTCTCAATCATCAATCTATGAACCTTTAATACAACAACACCATACTATGCTCTAAATATGATCCAAATCTTTCTACTACTCATTGACCTCTGTAACTTTATCTCAACCATCGGATTGAAATTTGCCTCTCCATGCACCTTTTTTAATCTTTGCATACTCCTCTATTGACCTCTGTGTGTTCGCCTTCTTTAGGAGCTCGACCTATAACCTACGCATAGACCATTGCTTGGAATTATGCACATCGTGTAACCTCACATTGATCCATTAGTTCATCTATGTAAACTATTTGAACCTTTCTCTTCACTACTCAAGGAATCAATGCATTCACATCTTAATCACTACCTAATTCAATTATTCCAGTTGTAGATTAATTCAATTGAACTTTCAACGTGAAAACCGTGAGCAAATACCTTGGTTACTGCCCATGGATTTCACTGGAAAGCACACATAATACAAAAAACTTCACTTACAGGGTGTAACGTTGGTAATATTTTTTGGGAAGTGCATTATAACCCACCCTAGTCCACAATTGACTTGTGTTATAATGCATGTTTCCTTCATGTTACCTACGTTACCCTTTCAAAAACTAATTTCATGCTCAAAACCTCATTTGTAGGTGTTTCCAAAGCCTGTCAAACCTCCTACAACATCTACAGGCCCTATCAAACCTCTTCCAACTACTCTACATCATCAAGAGCATCATCATCAAGGAAAAACACCTCTACATCAATTCAAAATCATGAATACCTATTTGTCCAGCCACCTCTACATGGATCATGTTTTACGAAAATACAAACCTACAGATAAGTATGCTTTCCCTAAGTTTGGTGGTTCACTTAGAACAACAAAAAGAAAAATATCTTGCCTTTTCCTTAAAATGAATAGATAAAGGGAGGAAAACCTACTTGTAATATGTTCGCTTTTCCTCACCTCCCTTTGTCGCTTTAGTCACTCTCAATCCAGCTTAACTCGCTTGATTGATACCTACCTGGAAAACAGAAGACAAAAAATAACATAAAGGAAATAATTTCTATTCATGTTAAACAAATTGAATCGATTAAATTCATAAATACACATATAACATCATTAACATGTGCATTAGGAAAGGAACAAACGTCTTTATTATGAAGTAGAAGGAAGAGTACAACCAGTTGATCGATTCACTACCACTCATCCAGCTTGAGTCCCATCCTCATCACATCCAGCATCAAAAATCCAACAGCACCACAGTACATGCACAATACCTCCAAGAGTTGTGATCTCACCAGCATAACTCTACTTAACATAAATTCTTACTCTCTTGTGCACTATGTTCAGTGCTCTATTTATAAGTAGATAAAGGTAGTTTGACATAAATGAATCATTGAATGGCTTTCCTAAAACTAGATGAATAGGTTTCCTTGTTCATGGGAATAGGATGATAAGAGGTTTAATGACTTCAAGGGTTCCAAATTCGAAGCTATCACATGAGGTGAAAGATGGAACAACTTCTAGAAGTCACTAAAGGTTGGGAAGATTCCCGGAATCCAATGAAAAATTCACTCCCAGTCGACCAATGCACTCTAAATTGGGCGTAGATCCTTTGCAACGCAGCCTTGCATGGGAGTAAATGCTCTGCAAAGTAGTTACAGATGTCTAGGGGTGCATTGATAGCTCAATGGGGCACTTCAACTGGCATCTAAGCAACGAAACTTTCATGAAGGAAAACCAACAATGTGATGAATTTTTTAGGGCATGTAGCAACCAATTTAGAGTATGATAGACCCTAATAGATAATGATCTATGTTTTCGGATGATGCCCAAATTTACCTGTAGCAGTTTCCCCCTAAAGCATGAAGTAAAAAAAGATAATTTTGAGTGATTTTCTTTACGACATGATGAGGAGGAACTAAAGCAGACATCGATCTGCATCAATTACAATACATTACATCATGATATTTGTTCATCTTGGACATGAATTTTTGAGGGAGGCATATCCCATACTCAGCACATAAACTATCGTAACATCAGAAAGTCGTCTACAGATATAGACTTGTCTACAAATATAGACCCATGATATGATGACCATTTGAATAATGACCATTGTACGGATGATTTAGTACTTCTCCTGAAATTGCAGCCCATATGGATGAAATTAGATTCGGGTTCTTCTACCTCATTCACTCAATCGCTTAAAAGTACGAGTCTAACCATGTGAATATGTGATTTGAAGTCAAACATGGGAAGACACCGTCTAATTACCAACTAATGATGTGAGTCATTAACAGATGCGAGAGAAACCACTATTGATGATAATGGCTCTCAAGGTACTGCAATACATTCTACATGGTGTGAATAGATGATTTTATGTCAAACACCATACAAAGTCTTTCAGTCGAAGGCCTGTGATAAAAAATTCAACCATTGCCATAAGTGAGAAACATGTCGTTGATGTAAGCAATCTCCAAGGTACTGAAAGGTTTTTTCTAAGTCAACTTCTTGGATGATGAGCTGATGTCAATAGGAAGTGACTCGTCAAAGGAGGGCATTAATGCTTCCCCCATCAACGACACGAAATGGGAGTAATAATTTTGGAGTCAAAATGTGACTGATGAAGTAATGTCAGGGATGGCAGTCATGAAATGAAGGTTTATGAGTATTGCAAAGGATGAGGAATAACCGCATGACTTCTCTTGAACATATCGGTGACACTGAACGAATTGGAAACATTTGACCCAAAACCAAAGTGATGGATGGTATGATAGACCATCAAGCAGATTACCCAATCCAAAAATCATGGAGATGAAGTGAATAAGTGTCATAATCAAGAGAGACTTCCTACGATAAAGTGTTTTATCCCTTTCCAATTTTCCCCAGTCATTGATGACCAGTACCCTTCACATGAATCCATCATTCTTTGATGATTTAACGAGTCTTTCGAAGGTGAAACTCGATCTTGTCATGATGGAAAATTTTGGCGCTATTTGATGCTTTAACGAGTCTAATGACAATGAGAACTCGGTCCTTTTTCATGTTTAGAGAGTTTGAAAAGGGGACTAAAAGAAAACTCCACAAGTTATTTTTTGTATAATAGTCCCTCAGATCCGAAAAAATGTAAAATAATACCTGAGAGAACCTCCTAGCTATGTTCTACTATGGTTTTCCTTTTTCATAATCATAATATATCCCAGTCTGTAAAAGGGTTAAACTTATATTGAGTAGATGGCATTCCAATTCCTTTTACGAGCTCAAGAGGACAAGCGCTCGTCAATATTTTCATATTTTGAGTCTGAAAAGAGATGAAAGAAAACTCCAGGGGGGTTCCTTTTTCGTATTTAACAAAGCTCGAAAAAGAGATAAAAGTGTGCTTTGAATTCCTTTTCATGTTTAACAAAGCTCTAAAAAGAGATAAAAGTGTGCTTTGAGTTCCTTTTTCATGTTTAACAAAGCTCTAAAAAGAGATAAAAGTGTGCTTTGTGGTCAAAATTGCATTCCATGATCATGCACGACCAACTCACTGTAATCAGTTGTAAACCTATTCAAAGAACCATCAAATGGATTAATAATACCTATTAAAATAGTAAAAATGGGTAAAAACCATAGTCATTTCATTAAATATGCATAAATTAATAAAAAAGGCTATTAGATTAAGAAATTACCAAGTCATTTTTACCATTTCACCTTTACCATTCAAATTTTAGTGCTCTGAGCCTGTTTTACCCTCGAACTTCAGTGGTTGATTGGGACAGATTCTATGGATCATCTCTCATGCCATCTGGACCAGGTAGAATATCTTACCCTCCTCTTTCTATTAATTGCATTCTTGTTCAGTCTCATGCACATTTTTTAGGTTTTGGGGCTCTTAAGGTAAATATACAATGCCCTAGGACCAATGCACACTTAAATGTCAAAAAGTGTGTTGTAGAGAGGCTGGAAAGAGGCCCAATTCCTCTACAATGCTCTATCTTCCACTCAGGGGTGCGTTGGGCGCAATTCAAAAACTTACATCTTGTTTTCTACCCAAAATTTCTCCATTTGTTTGCATGGAATGGATCCTAACTAAGCCTATGGTGTGATTTCAGACTTTGATTGGATCATAATATGGATTACAAGGTGAGAAAGAGAACATGAAGAACATGATATGGTTTCCCTAAATGATCCTGGCACTATGAGAGCCCTCAGAGACTATGGGTTTCTCAAGTACTTCATATTGTCAAGGATGAGACAACACATGGAACTATTCCAGTTCTTGATCCATTCATGGGACCCCACACTACAGGAATTTCACATTGGGGAAAAAGTGCTCCCAATATTGGTTGATGACATTTAATTTCTGACAGGTTTTTCGAGACGTGGTTCCCCCATTTCCCTTGCGGAATCCATCTGTGGAGGTGCAACAGTGAAGAACTACATCTGAGAGTTTTGTCTACCAAGAACTGAGCCTAGCAAAGATGGAAATATAAATATCAAATATGTATGTGATATTCCTTTGTGAAGGCTCATATTCACTATCATAAAGCTAGCTAGCAGTGTGACACTACATGTCGCGAATAGATCATACATGCAGCATGTGATTGAGTGTCTCGAGCCAATCGTGTTCAACTAGGCTGAAGTAGTACTCCTTCAGATGAAATAACAGTTGACCAAGTTAAAAAGTGGAAAGACCAAAAATTTCAATTATAGGTCAATCTTGATCACTTTTGTTTTGGAGAGAGTTCCATTGATGCAGCCACAACATGTGACACTGGGATTAGCTGGTCCTAGAGATCCATGGATGCAGCGGTGGGTTGAGCTGATGGCTAGACATGTTGGTCAATAATCGATCTCTTTTTCCACTACATTCTTCAGTTGGCTCTAAAGACATAATATCTTCATATAGGAGCATCCATATGTAGGGATGGATTTCCGCAAAGCTCCAGATTTGATTTTACCAGCCGGAGCTCAATGGGATGTTATAGGTAAAATTTTGACCATGTTTTTTATTTTTTGGGGTTTTTTACATATTTTATGTTTTTTGATGTTTCCAAGACTAAAATATAGATGTTTAATGTATGTTGATGTAGGTACCATTCGACCAGTGGTTCGTGCACAGCTAGTGGGAGAACCAGCAGAGAGGACTATCAAGAGAGTAGTCCTTCGGGATTTGGATTTAACCGAGACTCTTGTTGAGTTGCATCAGCATGTGGAGGGATTGACTCTTGGGATACCGGATTCCCGGATCGATGAGTTACCTATGAGGCTGTAGTGCCATACCGTTGGTGTGCCTAGCCGTTGGATGAGGCTATTGCGCATGATACCCCAAGTAGTGACCTACTATCATGATAATCACTAGGTGTCCTTAGATTATGCTATGTCTGTATACATTTTGAGGTCAGATGACTAATGTGTCTTGGACACAATTTTTGTAAAAAACTCGATATAAATCTATTTTACTTTCAGTGTTTTTCTATGATTATGTGTAGTCCTATTCAATTGTATGATGTGAATTGAAAATCTATCTTTACATATGTGGGAAATGTATATTTAACACATAATTCGCCAATGAATCAACCAAAGTGTTAAATTTTTTGGAAATGTGTTGATATTGAATGTAATCAAAATGTCTTTCCAAAAGACGAACTCTAAGGAACATGCGATGAATTACTGAATTTCGGACATTATAGATGCCAGTAAGTTGTAGTACGATAAGTTGTGAGTCCAGCTTGATTATGATGTAGTGAATTCAAAGTGAAATGGCATCAGAGAGTAGCTCAATCAACCCGCTATACTAAGTGATATTTTTGGTCGATCGACCAATACAAATCCCTTGGAAACTCACTAACTCGCCACTTGGAGAAAAGATGGCCCATGCTGCATAGGATAAATTTTGAGTACTACGACTAGCACCATCGGCATATCCAAAAAATTGTTTTGAATACTCTAACATCTGCAAAAAATGTAAAGCGGATTACTAACCACGTGAAAAACTCTAAAAGACACACTGCTACACACAAGCAATCAAAGCATATAATAAAGTGTTTACTACGCAAAATTAGGCATAGTAACGTTTAAGATACAACCCATTTTGAGGTTGTGACAATGGAATCCCATCATAATCTACCAACTCATAGGCACCCTTAGCCAAAATGTGATTGACAATGTAGGGGTCATGCCACAATGGTTCAAATTTCCCTGTTCCTATCTTATCAGCTTCCTTATCATAAAGCAAGACTACGTCTCCTTCCGAGAAGGTGTGAAGCTTTACTTGCGGTCATATTGCACCTTAGTTCGTCTCTTATGCACTTCATTGGCCATGCAGCTTCATGACATGTTTCATCTATATGGATGAGATCTAAAAGACGTGTGTCTTCTTCAGAAGTGGCAGGTATTAGGTCAATCGCGAGTTTTAACGATGGTATTTCGCATTGTATCGGTAAGATAGCTTCCAGACCATAAACCAGATGAAAAGGAGTGAATCTGGTCGCATTTCTCACCGAGGTTCGATATGCCCACAAATCTGAGTACAAGATCAAATTCCAGTTTCATTTATGAACCCTAATCATGCGTTGAAGCATATGCTTAAGAGTCTTGTTGATAGCTTCAAATTTTCCATTAGCTTGCGGATAATAAGTGGTAGAACTATCATGTGACAGTCCTAACTTAGCAGTCAACTCATCCATCATGTGATTGCGAAAAAAATCTCCATGATCTGTGACTATGGCTTGTGGTACACCAAACCATGAAACCACATGGTTAAAAAAGAACAAAGCAGATGTTTGTCCCATTTTTTTGAATGTAGGCATTGCCTCGGCCCACTTGGTAAAATAGTAAACGGCGATAATAAAATACCCATGCCCCCTGGCCGAGAGCGGGGTTACATGTCATGAAGTCAATGCCCCATTTCTCAAATGGTCCAAAAGCAATGATAGGATGCATTGGTGCTGGCGGCAAGCGGGTTTTACGATCAAATATCTAGCAAGCATGACAACTTCTAACCGCGATAATGCAGTCGTGAAATATGGTAGGCCAGAAGTAACTAGCGTGGAGAATCTTCTGCGTGGTAGCATAAGAAGACAAATGTCCATTGCATGCACCAGAATGGAACTCATTTAGAAATTTTTCTACTTCCTCATGTGTGAGGCACCTACATAAAATCGTATCGACACCACGATGATAAAGTGTATCGCCAACGATCAGATAATCTTTGGCTTGGTATCGAATACGTCGATGTTGTGAGAGAAAGGTATCGGGCCGAAAAGTTTTGGTTTGGAGATAGATGCTGAAAACTCCATACGACGAGTCATATGACTCGATCAGAAACAAAGACTCATCTGAAATTGATGGTTTCATAGTAGGATCGGTACTACTCGAAGGAAGGTCACAAATAAGCTCAGCAAACACCAAAGAATTCTTTGACTTGGATTTAATGAATTCCAAATCAAACTGCTACAAATTGACGATCCATTTTGAATACTTGCCCCCCAGCAATTGACGTGACAGAATATATGCCATAGGGTTGCAATCTGAAATGACAATGGTCTTTCGGAGCAATATATAATGGCGAAATATTTGTACAGCTTGAACGGCGGCCAAAGCAAGCTTCTCAATGTATGTGTACTTAACTTTTGTATCATTGAGATTACGACTCAAATAATATATCGGATGTTAATCCCATCTTCTTCTTGGACTAAAACCATAGTGATGGTTGTATCTGTAGTGGAGAGATACAGGAAATAGTCACTTTGATCATTTGGGGGATAGATTAATGATGCTCGAATCAGGGTATCTTTAAGAACACCAAAGGAAGCTTGTGCAACCTCATCCTTATGGAAGGGGACCCCATTTTTCAATATTATAGTAAATCCTTTAGCCATTTTAGCGTAGTTAGGAATGAACCTCGTTAGAAATTTAGCCTTCCCTTGGGGTCTCTGTAACTAAATCAGATTGGAAGGAGCATGTAAATCAAAAATAGTGTGGACCTTCAATGGATCAAGCCGAATTTCATCTTTCGACACGACGAATCCAAGAAAACGACTAGAACCAACACTAAACACACATTTTTGTGGATTGAGGCATATTTGACGGCATCGTAGAAATATCGCTCTCAAATGTAGCGGGTGGTCATCCCATTTCCGTGAATGTGAAGATAAGTTGTCCAGATACGGTTGAACTATGTGCTTGATGTCATCAAAATCATAAATAATTTCCCTTTGGAATGTTGCCTCAATGTTATTTAAACCAAAAGGGAGCTTGTGATAAGCGAATGTGCCCCAAGGACAGATAAAAGTGGTTTTATATTGGTCCTCTGAGAAAATATTAATCTTATTGTAACCGAAGAATCCATCCATGAAAGAAAATATTTCACATCCGGCATATTCATCAATAATTTGATCGATAAAGGGAGTGGGATAGTTGTCTTTCGGACAAGCATGATTAACATCCCGATAGTCGACACACACTCTAATTTTCCCCTATTTCTTCATCACAGGAACAATATTAGAAACCCAATTGGTAAGCGGAACAGGGTAAATGAATCCCGCATGAAAAAAAAATTCAACCTCTGCTTTAAAGGAAACAACTTTATTAGGGTGAACAGGACGAAGGCGTTGTCACACTGGCTTAACATCAGGATACATTTTAATCTTATATTCAACAATGCTGGAGTTGATACCTGGCATCTCCTCATATGACCAAGCGAATACATCTCAGAATTCATGAAACAGAGCATGGTAAGTGTCAAGTTCAAACGGAGAACAAGACGCACCGACATGAATATTTTCTACAATACCTGGTTTGGTCTAAATATCAATAGAAATAATTTCTTTGATATTGATGTGTTTCGCTCAGAATCGACAACATGGGTAGGAATAGAATTCGTCAAGAAATCAACAACAGTGGGGTGATATAGTTCAGATGGATTATCTTCACTGTAATCTGGAATATGGGATTGTTGATGTTATGATTCCCATGGTTCTTCTTTTGGCATCATGGATTCCATAATGCTCGCATCAGTCAAGAATACGCGTGAAAATGGATCAGAAGAAGTACCAAAATCCAAAGAAAGATCAACCCATGTGATCAATGAAAAAGGATTTGGATTGGCCGCATAAGCCAAGAAAATTTATTGTTATGCTAGCTCAATTGGACTTAGCGACATCATGCCACCCAGCCTAACTACTTCAGAAGCATTGGGAATCTTCCTTAATTCAGATGAAGTGGAAGATATCATATTGCAGGCCTCTATATGTGTGATTTCCGCTGATGTCGCAGGCAACGGTAACAAAAAGGTGCCCATTAGGGAAGGATCCTTAAAGAGTCCTACACCAACGTTCTAAAGAGAAGGTGGGGGTCCGTGAACAAACAGAATGCTTCCAGTTGCCTGGGAACTAGAGGCGAAGAAAGAGAGTTTATCAATGGCTGTGATACTTCCTTTATGGGGGAATATGATCATACAAAAGTAAGTAAATACTACCGCAGCCATAGCGTAAACCCACGGTCTTCCAAGTAATATATTGTAGTCCAGTGGTCCGTCAATGACCTCAACTTCAAAAATAACTGATTTTCCCCCTATTTCTACTTTCAGGTCACTAAGAATTCCACAAGGATTACATGTATTACCGTCAAAAGCTTTTAATGTCGTAGGTGATTGTGAGAAAGTCGGCGAAGCAAGTGACTTGCAGCAACTCATTGACATGATACAAGCATATGCACACTCATCAATGATAGTGTGATGAATGAGGTGATTTAAGACATGTACTTGAATCAGTAATGCTAACTATGCTGGTAATTGTGGCACATACCCTGTGCAATTAAAGACTACAACATTTGAATCTGTCAGATCGATTCCACCAATCGCGGACAACAAAACCTGCTTCTAGGAGGGACAATTATGAAGAACCTCAAGTGTTGACATAGTAGAAGGTGACTGAGCCAGATATTCTACTACATTTTAATTTTGAGATGCATGAGCTCAAGGGTTGAATGTCAATTTGTGAACTGCTCCCATCGGCGACTTTATTGTTAACTCTGGAAGGATAGGCAGTAGAGTCGAGTCAGATGAGGTTGAAGCCAAAGTGATAGGTTGATCTATAGCCTAACCATTTGATGAATACAATGGATTACTGTAATATTTACTTCAATTCTACACCAAAACTTCAGTTTTGGGCTTCATGGTGGATAGCATTAGCACTTGCGAACTAGAAGCAGGATCCGTAGCAACCATATGTGTTTTCGAGTTCAAAAAAGGATTTTTCAAGACTGCAGATGAGGAAAAATTCTTAAGAATATTTGGGACTTCCGAGTGGTGAGGAAAATCTCATGTAAAAAGATCCTCATTACATATCAAGCAAGGGTAACGAGGTTTCCGAAAATAACTAGATGAATCAGATGATTTTTCCTACAGGGGCGAATTTAATTTCTTCTTGTCTTTCCCCTTCTTCCTATTTCCAGGTTGCTTATCACTTTTTCCTTTGTCAGATGACACAGCATGAATTTCAAAAGAAGATGCAGGATCAGATGAAATAGGGTTTTGATTTGAAACAGCAAGTGTAGGACCATATAGTCGACTTGTTGTTAGAGCGCTAGCAGAACCAATCACACCATCGTCAACATGAATGTCCTGAACAGATGGAGCAGGAGGAACAATAAAATTTGGTCGTGGTGCGTTTGGAATATTTTCATAGAGCATGCCATACTAAGTGTAAATCATATCTAGATATTGGGCACGATAAATTACTCTTTCTTCGATGTCAACACCACCTCTGGCCACATCCTCGGTGATAAATGGAAACAAGGACTTAATAAACCACTCAGCTAAAATCTTATCAGGAACAAATGTTTTAACCATTCGACAATGACGACGCCATTCATGTATATGATCTAATAAATGAGTAGCAATGGTTTGTTTAAATCTGGTCAAAAGTTATGTTCTAGTTTCATATCTGATGGGTAAATGGAAGTGGGTTAAAAAAGTAGTGGCTAAAGCTGTAAATTTATCAAATGAAGCTCGTGGTAATTCAATGTACAACTTTGCAGCCAGACCAGTAATCATTTGCTGAAAAAGATGAAATCTAACATAATCATCATTTAAGAATTTGATGAACACCATAAATGATAATTCATGACATGCATAGAGGGATCTTCTCCAGAATTTCCATTGAATTTTGGAATTTCTGAGGGTAATTTATGAGGATTCATCAGCCACCAAGGTAAATAATGAATGGGATCATTGGTGAGCCGATTGAAATTAGGTAAATCTAATGTTGCAACAAATGGAAACTATCGATTAAGGTCAGGTTGGGCATAACCAGGATAATATGGAATCGCCTGAGCAGTAGGCATTTGCATACCAACAAATGGATTCTGTTATTGGTAACCTAGATAGGGGTAGGCTTATGACCAGGACCTGGAGAAGCTTGATATTGTGGGAATGGTTGCTATGGCTACCATGTTATCTGATAAAAATTTGTCCGCCAGGATAATTTGGACCCTATTGTGAATAGATAGGGCCAGTAGAAGCATGTGACAAAGGTAAACTAGCCTGCGGTTGCGAAATTCTCGATACATGTGGTTGTTGATACCATCCTAGGAAGACGGATTCTGTAGACCCAAAACTTGAGGGTTAAGGGTGGAAGGACCCACTTGAGAAGACTGACCAACAGCCATAGAAGAAATGACAAGCGTAGTAGGCACAGATGTAACAGGTTGAACTAGTTGATATTGATACACAACCATTTGCGGATGAATAGGAAAAGTAGGTTGCCATTGGAAAACAAGAATTCCATCATATGATTGACCTAAATATGATGGAGTACTTCCATATGGACTGAACATCTGTGGCCCCCAAGCATATATATTATAACGATATTGCACATATTGACTTTCATATGATAGGTATCCAACATATACTGAATAAGATGGACGGTAATTGGATGGACCAGCTTGATATTGAGGGTCAGGCCATTCAGTACTCGTAAAAGATGAACCAAATATAATTCCAGATGATGACATGGGAGAAGTCCATGGACTAGAGAAGAGACACCATGGTAGGTTCCATTTAAAGCTTGGTAACCCAGTGGTACGGACGGACCACCATAAAGATAAGATTCGAGTGTCGTCAAAAACATCGAATATGAAGCAACAGTAGATGTTATCGCAGCTGTAACAGATGGTATAGTCTAGGATTTTGTCTCTGCCATGGTTAAATAACCCAACAAATACTCTATCGAATCTACAGGAACTTGAGAGTGAAAAGGATCAACGGGAGCATAGTAGGAAACGAGGAAAAGACTCATATAAATGAAGCCCCGACCAAAAATTAGTGGGAGTTGAAGAGGTTGTGTCTTCCTGAAGTTCTTCCTCTATCGAAATCAAACCAAGTGGAAGCACTTCACCATCAAGATCGAGATAAATTTCAGGTGGTAAACTCTGCAGTAAAGAGGAAGACTTGACGGTTACGGATGACTAAGGATTAGATGGTTGCACCGGAAAAAAATTCTTGTTATTCGACTTCTGGATCAAGATGTTCTGGTTAAAAGAAAAATGGGCTCCAGATCGACTTCCAGTTGAACAAGCTTGGGTTCTAGATTTACTATTTCACTAGATTGAATTTCACTATCCTCAAGTAACTGTGAGGTTCTTGTCTCGACAGTAGAAGATAAATCGAGATCAGTCGAAACAACTCGAGACTCGGTACTCAAAGGATCAGATGTCTTTGGTATATCAAATGATGTAGCACCAAGAGTTCCAGAGGTAATCGATAGGATGAGTGCACCTCCGTCTACTAGGTGTAGCTTATGGCGATAACGAAGGTTTATTCGTTGTCCTACGTGAACGACGGGGAAAGGGTTGATCTTGTTCCACGATTTTTGATTGATTTTATATAAAAACAAATAAAAAAAAAGAGGGTGATGCTACGCAAAAGGTTTACCAAGCAACTATGAACTACAATACACCGCCCCAGTAAACCAAGGACTTATGTACGTGTAGGCAATTTCCCCGAATGTTGTGTTCAGTGTATCACAGGTACAAGGCGGCTGACTCGGTTACCTATGATTGATAAGAAACCTAAAGTTGTCCTCCCAAATATACGTGAAGGTACATGGAGGCCCAATTTGTATTAGCATTGTCTAATGTGAAACTGCACAGTGAGAGCATCCCCTTATACTTTTCGTACTAGAAGACCGCCCAATAGACCAGAAAGTACATGGACGAGCTTCGATATACTTACGTACATGGAATGAAGTATCACACTCGGAATGTATCGCAGAAAATTAACGACAGTTGTTATGTTTAACGATGTCGAAACACGTCTTCTAACTTAGACCTCTAAATTTTATCGTTAATGTTATAATGCTTCCTTAGATAAATTCAGATAAATTTTATGTTGATCTTTCTTATCAGTTTGTCTTTCAGGTTCACCGTGAGATGTATTGAACATTCCTAGAATGAAATTAGAATGATAAGCATTTGATTTGAGTTGATTTTTGACAATGAAAAACTAGCTACAAGGGATAAAGAAATTAGATTGTATGCAATCAACAGTGAGCACATCTAAATGCAATTTCCCTAAACTATTTCCAAGCAACAATCACAATCCATATATGCAAATGCATGTTTTTCTTTTCAATTTCCTTTAATTTTAGATGAACGAAAAAAAAACTAATGCACAAACAATCACTAAAAACTTTCAAGAGAAACAAAGACTTAAACGACAATTCATATTTTCGAAAATAATGAATTTTTTAGTCATCAGTAATTTTCACCTGTTTAGATGACTAAATTCTTTGTCCAATATTTCTAGAAATAGAATTCAAGAATCATGTGAGTTCTAGAAATCCCCTCAAAGAAAAAAAATTTCACTGCCCCACCTCCTTGTCAAAGCATGGAAAATCTATCGCCCAGACAAGACCAATGTCCCTCACTCTCACTATGTTTTCCATCTCTGCCTATAACATTATGTCTATGTTTGCCTAAGCCCTCTACTTTCACACCTTGTTTCGCCAAGTAAACCAAACTTTTATCCTTGCTCACCAAGTGCCTCAAGCAATGGTGTTGTCAAAACTCCTTGTCTAAAAGCTCTTTGAAGTAAAGACAAGGTCTTCTCGTTGTCTAGGATGGTAGTGCATAATAGAGTGTCAAAAAATTTGTCTCCTCATCCAAACCCTGATTCAAGTTATCAGTCAAAAACCTATTTCAAAAGCATTACAATAAGTCAAATAGGGTCACCTAGGTTATGCACTATCATGTTTCTAAATTCAATATTTCCACAGGTATTCAAAGGTTAAATCAAGTGAACACAAGGATGAGGCCATATCATTGGTAAAATAACATCAAAGACCTCTAAAGGTATCCTCTTCATCAAGCAGTAAGCCTGCAAAGGAACAATTTACCATGCCCGAGCATTTCTGCAAAAATGTTTTGTAAAAGGTCAAACAACAGAACAAAGGCAAAGAAGGAGACCTAAAAGGCTTATAAAGGCATCCACAGCACTTGGTAAGATACAAACAGGCTTAAAGTTTACAAGGAAGAAACATGATATCATCAGGGAGTGTTATGAAGTGCTTCCCATCAAAAGGTCCATGCAGTTCATAAAAGACAGTGGCACATAAGCAACCCTGTACCTCAAATCAAAAAGATCATTTAAAAGGTTGTTTGGTTTCAAGCATGAAACTTGTAGATGGACAACTACCCTTTGCTTGCATCCCTGCAAAGAAGACCAAAATACATCAAATTACCCATGAGGTAAGGTAAAGTAATGAGAGGCATCATCATGAGAAGACCATTCACAACCTAGAAGAAAGCAGCAAGTATGTGTTTATTGAGAATCAAGATTCATTAACTGTTTTTACCAAGAAAAAGAGAAAGTATGAGCTCAGAAGCATGGGAAGGTAGACAAAGAGGGTCAAAATAGTGACCAAGAAACCTCCTTCATCACAGCAAATGGTTTCAAGGGTTTCTCAGTTACCCTAGGGTTTGGCAGACAAGCACTAACTCCCAGTTCAAAGGTCTTTTTCTCTAAAAAAAATTAAAGACCTCTTCAAATGGCCAAAGACAGTAACTATGATAAGCAGGGGCCATTATGTGAGAAAGAAAGCTATCCAAGTTCAAAAGAGACAGTGATCAAAGTGACCTAAAAAACAAACAGATATACCCTTGGTTTATAGCAGAACAGTGAAACTCCCAATAAGGACCTCTTTGTCAAAGGACTATTCTGCAAAAATATGTCTAAGACGCAAACAACACTTCACAGAGCTGGCAAAGGTGTTTTTTCCACGGCAGATGGTTTCAAGGTCAAAGAAAAAGAATGTTTTCAACACAAAATATCAATCAAAAGGAGAAAGGGCAAAAAGGGATGAGTTTGTTGTTTATAAGTGTTAAAGTCAAAAAACAAGTTCTTTTTCCAAAAAGGGTTGAAAGGCATGAGCTTGGTGTCTTCAGGAAAATTGTCAAAATTAAGGAGAACCTTGAGAGGCCCCAGCAATGGAGAAAAGAAACTTTTTCAATCAATATACCACCTGCAACACCAAAACAGTCAAAAAACACAGTGAGAAAAATTAAATAGACAAAGAACATTACAAAAGTGGGTTTTGGCTACAAATATATTTTTCAAAGGGGTTATAAAGACCTTTTTTGGGTACTTCCCCCACACCATTTATCATCTCCAAACCAAAGGAAGCCGTTGAGAGAAGGTTTTGAAAGTTTCTGAGCAAAATCAGTGAAGTTTACAGGCACTACGCTCCTGGGCCAGTGTTACGCACTTAGCTCTCAGTGTTACGCAAAGGAGGGGTGGCCGCAGTGTTATTTAACACTGCATTATGCACCCAGGGCCCAGCGCTACGCACCTGGGCCGGTGTTACACATAGACACAGCAAGTGCCCGACTCCTGCCTATTATGCACTTGTGTTACACTCCTGAGAGCCCGAATATCCTGACTCCTGCCTGTTACCAACCTGCATTACACTCCTGGAGCCCGACTGGCCCATCTCCTGCTTGTTGCAAACCTGTGTTACGCTCCTTAGAGCCTGACTGGCCCAACTCCTGCCTATTACGCACCAGTGTTATGCACCTGCGTTACGCACCAGTGTTACGCACCTGCGTTACGCACCAGTGTTACACACAGGAAAAGTTTTCCCAAAATTGCTAAAATGAGTCAAATTTTGGTTTTTTAACCTTCAGCGCTTCTATAAAGGTCAAGACACAAGGTTGGTGATATGTTTTCATTGCCTCCCAAGCTTTCATTTTCCTAAGAAAAGTCATATTTAAAGGCTTAATTGAACCAAACCCTAGGCTGCATAAAAATCAATCTTAAATACCTTTGGTTAGGGTTTGAAGGGGAAAATTGTTATATGTGCCAGAGGAGGGTGAGTGACATCAAACAAACCTCTAAAAAACTGAGTGCACTCTTGAAGAGTTTCATCTTGCCTTCATTTGCACAAATTTACCCTCACTTCACTCATTGCAGCCCTTTGACCCAAAGGCCCTCAAACAACTTTCAAAAATCCTTTTGTACTAAAAAAACCAGCCACCATGTCTGAAGCAGAGATTCACACCAGTAGTGATGAAAATCAAAGACCTACCGAACCTCAGCACAAGGGAGAAAGGGCCAATAGGTTTGAACCCTTAGACACAGTTCAGATTACCTCCTCTCCCATGATGCTTTCATGCTTTCAAGATTTTGGGTGTTATCAATTTTTTGAAAAGGTCAAACAAGTCAAAAGCCACTTCGACTTGACTAGATTTTTTGTCATTGGCTTGCAAAATCACTGAGTTAGGCTAGCAGCAATGGAGTTTGAACTCTCATCCGAATCCATTTCCAAAGCAACAGGCATACCAGACATTAGCAAGATATGGTTTAAACAAAAGAAGTTGGAGTTGTGCTATTATGAACCCTACCTAAAACCAAGCTATCAACAAGGCTGCAAGGTTGTTTTTCCTTTTTCCCACTTGCTAAAGAGGTATGACTTGTTGATGAAGAAAATTATCAGATACTTCACCTGTGTGGGGAGATACTCTAGGCTTTACTCATATCATATAAGGTTACTAATGCACTTCACCAAAGTCAAATTGATGAATCTACCATACTACCTTTTCCGGAGCATTGACAAGATGGCCTCACTTGTCAAGAAAGAAGCTATGACCTCCAAATGTGAGCCTTTTCCACCACTCCTTGATCAAAATTATTGTCTTACATTAGCTACAGTAGCAAGGAATCCCTTGGGATGTCTTCATCTCACATGATGTGTTCACAAACCCCCAAGCCTTCATTCAAAATAATTTACCCTCCACTTCACAACCACCTACCTCCACTCCTCCATCATCTCTCCATATGCCTTCTCCACAAATAATTTCACCCCCTATCCCTTCTCCTAATGTGCCAAGTGAAGAAGCTGACAATGGCTCTAATGATGAGCAAACAGATGAAGAAAATGAAGAAGAGGAAAGTGAGGTAGAAATTGAGGAAGATGAAGAAAATGAAGAAGGGGATAGTGAGGTAGAAGCTAAGGAAGATGAAGAAGACAAGGAAGAGGATATTAATGAGAAGGAAAGTAATAATAGGCATATCAAACAAGAAATTGATGACAACAAAAATCAGGAGACGGATGCAAGTAAGGCAAAGGTTGAAGACATTGAGGCAAATTGAGAGCTTGATAAAGATGATGAAAGTGGCAAAAATAATGAAACAGAAACAGAGTATGAAGGAGAGGGACAACAGAGTGATGAGGACCAAGAAGAGGCAACCTCTCGAAAAGGAAGCAGTGAGCAAGAAAACAGAGTTAAAATCAGTGGACCCAAAACAAATCAAAGTGCCTCGAATAGTGCAAAAACAGAGGAAGACAGTCCTAAGGATATTGACAGGGGTAATGTCATAAAAAATATTAAGGATGTTGATCAAAGGGGCAGCCAAGAGCAAGATAAAGAAGATGCGCACACAAAAATTATCTATGAGGAGGGAAACAGTCCAAAGGTCACTAATCATCATAGTTTGCAAATAAAACTTGTTGCACCTTTCACCATTACCTATCAAAGAGGAGAGAGGCATGTGTTTGCTGCCTCCAAAGGAAAAGGGGCCATGCACTCCTCCTCAACTCCAATGAAAGACAAAGGTAAATAGCAAGTGAAAGAATAAAAGGACAAACACGAGGAAGAAAGAGAATTTGAGCTCATTCACATAGACAGTGATGAGGCAAATGAGACAAATATAGTAAACTCTCTTCTACAGGACCAGAATGCACAGATAAAAGACTTGGAAATTGAGTTATAAAGGTCAAAGGATCTCATTCACTTTTTGCAGATGCAAAACAAACAAATGAGTGACCAGCTGGCCATCTATGAAGCAAGGGTGCTCAAATATCGGAGACAGGCTCAAAGGTCACAAGTTCAGCTGGAGGAATACATGGGCACTTATGAGGAGGATAGTGGTGAAGAAGGCTAGACTAGAAAGAGACCTAGGACTATGGGTCTTAGGAAAGCGTTGGCACAACAAAGAGAGGAAGAATCAGCCTGAGAACAACAATTTCCTCTCACCAAACTCCTTGTCATGGAAATTGAGCATGATAGGGAATCATGGCTTTAAAGGGCCAACATTCATCTAGAGGCCAAACAAGAGAAGGCCAATAAAAACTTGAGCTTCTAGAGGAGAATGACTGAGCACTATAAACAAAGAAATCACTTTGCAAGGAAGAAACTCAAAACTGCCAAAAATGAAGACCCGACACCAAATGATGAAAAAAACCAAGCTAGGCTTGGAATTTTGGCCCAAGTTTCTCTACAGGTCTCCAAGGACCCATGAGGCACCTACCTACCAATTTTGAGGCAAATTGGACAACGTTTTGTTTTTTCCAAATTTTTATCCCTAGGAGCGCAACACCCTAGGTGTTACGCATAAAATTGGTGCATTCTCAGCTCTCAAAGTTTACATTTTTGGATTTTTCACATCACCAATATTCTACTCACCAATTTTCAGATCATTTGGAGCAGGTTTACCCCCTCAAAAGGTCAAAAAACATCAAAACTTTGACCTTTCTGCCTCCTTTTCAGACCAGGTGTTACGCACAGAGCAGTGTTGGGATATTTGATTTTTTAGCAGCTAAATGGAATCCATTCAGAACAGCTCAAACATTTTTGGAAAGTAGACTCATCAGGCTTTTAAATGAGCCATCACGGAGCCAAATCCAGTGTTGGGAAGACTGCCAAAAGACTGCTGCAACAGGGCCTATATTTGTGTTACGCACCTGGAAACTTTTCACTGTTTGACACATGTGTTACGCTCCTGTGGCTAAGTGGAAAAAATGTGCGTTTGGCAAGTTTTCTTAGGCATGTCAAGCCTAAAAGTCAATTTTATTTCCTCTTATAGTCGGAAATGATATTTTATTTAGATATTTTTGTGCCTTGGGCTTTGCAAAGCCTCAAGGACAAGTTAGGATATTTCTCTTTGGCCAATAGGCTTCTAGATGCTCTAGTAGGCTCTCTTATCCTTATTTTTTATATAAGACATGGGGATTCACTATAATCAAGGGGGGAATTGATGTGTTTAAGAGAAATACATGGTTTTATGAGCTTGGACAAGATATTGGTTTTATGAAGTGAATGAATGGCTTGTGTGGCTTGATGTTGGAGAAACTTGCTTGCAGGATTCCTTAGCTTGGTGAATGGTGATTTTTTCCTAGTTTTCTTGTCCTCATTTTGTTTTAGTGTGCTTGGTTACTATAGATCAGAAAAGTATAGGTTGAGATATGCTCATGGAAGCACCTCAAACCTCCTGTTTGTTATAGTCTTGATGTTTTCTTCTTTTAGTCATCTTAAGGAATTCTTGATTGCTCCTTAGGCCCAATAAAACTTGTTTTTGTCTCATGAATGGTTAGTATGTTAGCTTATAAATATGATTCATGGTATGCCCTGCTTATTTAAAGTTTTCAAAACCCTATTGTGAAGCTTTTATATGAAATACTGATTGATTAGGTTAAGAAAAAGAGGCCTTGTTTCGATCTTTCCCTTTGCCTATGCTTACCAACTTGTTTCAAAGTTCCCAATAGTTTGATATATGTTGTTTAGGAGTTCCCTCTCCATATATTGAATTGTTTGTTTATCTTATGTGTTTTCTCAAAAAGTTGAAGGTGAATTTCTAAAGTTAGGAGTTCTAATGCTTCTATGTCTCACCGGAATGTTCATCTTATATGTTTATCAGTTTGAGTATTGTTCATAGAGATTAATGGTTTGCCCTACCTCGTGATTTATTGATTTTAGACTATATATGTTTAATATCTCTTAGTTTTTCCCAAACTTAATGTTCATTACACCTCATCATCACCTAAGGATTCATTAACCTAGCTAAATCGGCCCTGCAATACACTGATTCATCATTTAGACACCCTCGGCTTCATCTAATCCCATAGCCCTATTGATTTAATAGCCTCTCATTCCACCTATCCTACTTAGTCATCTTACCCCAACCCAAAACAAAAAAACAAATTGCACTTAACAACTATCCTAAAATCAATCATCTGAAACGAACAAAGTTCACATCCTTCACATAATAGAGAGAGCCCTCTTTAAGTCCAGGAAGGCTAGATCCTAGGACTCCAAAGACTGGTCTGATGTTACCCTGTCTTTTGTTTTATCCAATCTGCCAAATCACGGGACACTAACAGAATTGATCAAATGTAAAATTTAACTTTGGAACTATTCGACAATGACAAAGAAAATACAAAGAAACATTGATCAAACAAATCCAAAATGAGGCAAGAAGAGTAGAGGAAAACTGGTCTCTAGAGGGAAACAATCACTCAAAAATTCAGCAAGAAAACACTGAAATGAATTGGAAAAAGACAAAATATGATAGATTCTAGTTGGTCACAGGGGAAATGCACCACTGAGTGGGAGACAATGTGTTGCAGAGCACTAACCCTAAGCCAGCAGTGCTATGCAGAGCACTGTGTCAAGACTAACAGTGCATTAGTGCTAGAGGACTCTCTGAAATAGCAATCAAACACACTACTTTTTCTAAGACACATTCAAATTACTGAAAAATAAGAAGGTAAGGTCTACTAGATTTTGATGGACAAGGACAAAACCACCAGGGATGATCCGTCGATCCCCGGTATGGTCGCGAATTTGTTTTATGGAAATCAAACCTACAGATAAGTATGCTTTCCCTAAGTGTGGTGGTTCAATTATAACAACAGAAAGAAAACTATTTGACCTTTTCCTTAAAATGAATAGATAAAGGGAGGAAAAAATACTTGTAATATGTTCACTTTTCCTCGCCTCCCTTCGTCGCTCTCAATCCAAATTAACCCAAGAGATTGATACCTACCATGGAAAACATAAGACATAAAACAACATAAAGGCAATATGATATATTCAATTTAAACAAATTGAATCGATTAAATTCATAAATACACATATAACATCATTGACACGTGCATTAGGAAAGGAACAAATGTATTTATTATGAAATATAAGGAAGAGTACAACCAGTTGATCGATTCGCAATCACTCATCCAGCTTGAGTCCCATCCTCATCACATGCAACATCAACAATCCAGCAGCATCATAGTACATGTACAATACCTCCAAGAGTTTTTATCTCACCATCATAACTCTACTTAACACAAATTCTTGCTCTATTGTGCATTGTGTTCAGTGCTCTATTTATAAGTAGATGAAGGTATTTTGACATACATAAATCATTGAATGGCTTTCCTAAAAATGGATGAAGAGGTTTCCTTGTTCATGGGAATAGAAGGATAAGAGGTTTAATTACTGCATGGGTTCTAAATTCAAAGCTATCAGATGAGGTGAAAACTGGAACAACTTCTAGAAGTCACTAGAGGTTGGGAAGATTCCAGAAATCCGATGAACAATTCGCTCCCAGTTGACCAACGCGCTCTAAAGTGGGCCTAGATCCTCTGCAACGTAGCCTTGCATGGGAGTAGATGCTCTGCAAAGAAGTTACAGTTGTCTAGGGGTGTGTTGATGGCTCAATGGGGCACTTCAACTAGCATCTAAGCAGTGAAACTTTCATGAAGGAAAACCACCAATGTGATGACTTGTTTAGGGAATGTAGCAACAAATTTAGAGTATGATCTACCCTAATAGACATTGATTTGTGTTTTTATATGATGCCCAAATTGACATGTAACATATCAACATACCTGCATTAAGTCAACACCTCTACATCGATTAATGATAACTCATCTCTACCTTACCACAAATCATGAGGGCCACCATCAATTGGTTTCCATCAATGATAAGACAAAAAGTGCTAAGTGCCTATTGACGTCAATTATAACACTACAATACCAACAATAAGCACAAATTAATCAAGAGAATTTAGATCTTGAAGATCAAACATAACATAACACTTCTTAACACCTAGATTGGATAAAATATTTAATCATATATATATATATATATATTAAATCAAATGGTTTCACATTATACTTAGGTCAAAGGCATTCATATTAAGTGATATTATAAAAATTTTGTTAAGATAATATTTATATTTCAGTTGGTATTAGAGGTATGAAAGATATTATGTTATTTTAAAAGAAAAAAAATTAAAATATTAATTTTTGTTAAATCATTATTATGATTAATGAGGTAAAAAAATTATAGGGTAGTTGGTGATATGTGTAAGAGTATAAATTATTTATGGTATTGATCAAACTGTTAGGGTATATATAAGATTTACATGATATAACAATGGAGGAGGTTGACTGTCAGTTAAATATAACTATGACTACACGGTAGATACAAATCCATATGTGATTCAGGATCTTTCCTTCTGTTATGTGAAAAAAATTACGTAAAGAGATTAAAAAATACCATAAATGCAACACTCCTAAAGAAGAAATAGAAAAAGAAGACAATATAGACAATGCATCAAGATTTGATAACAGAGTTTACTCACAATGTGTGAGCTACATCTCTGGGCCCAACTTCAAAGTGGACAGGCTTATTCATTATCTCATCAAAATAATGGAAAAATACATGGAAATAACTCACTTTTGGGGATGACCCAAAAATATGTTTCCCATATCCTAATTCTAATTGTACCAGTGGATTCCTCATGAAATTTTGAGAAAAATTAGTATAAACCTCATAGGGTTCTAGAACTGTCACCTCATCCTTGAATTTTGTGCAACAATAGAATATAATATAATTGGAATATTTCCTCAAAATATTCCCAAAATGAAACTCGATAATTGTGCCCACCTACGCATGGGTTCCCTCTTGGCCCCCGTGCTGAGTGTTAATACACTCATCCTTCGCTTTCCTTTGTTCATCATTCCCTATGCGAATGGCAATGATCTTTATATATATGATTTGGCAAACCTACCAAAGGTGCATGGTTTGACGTGTTGGTTTGCATTGACATAATAAGAGTGTTGGTTGGAAAGGATCCTAGGGTCAAGCCTATATCCCCCTCCCCATTTGTTTAATTTATAATGTGATGGTTATTAATGTGTTTCAATATGTTAGGTATAGTGAATGGTATTTTTGGCCTATTGGTGGCTCTTTTTCCTATTTTTTTTTAGGTCATGGATTCGATCCTTGGCCAATAAAACAATGTTATTAAATAAGTTAAACCCATTTTTCCAACCCTACGATGCCACATGGCACCCAGTGATTAGGCCACGTGGCACCTGTGGATGGACAACCTCATTTTCGACTAGGTGTCATGTGGCTTGCAACATAAACTGCCACTAAGATGCCATGTAGGGTGTCTGGAGTGTGACAGATGGAGATTCATAATAGTGCCACATGGCACTATTAGTGCCCCATTTTTTTTGTTTCAACAGAACTTCAGATGAGCATAACTTGTCATATAGACTCAGTTTGAGGTGTGGTTCATGCTATTCAAATTTTCTTGATGAGATCTATGACTTGGTGCCAATTTTGCTGAGATCTGAGGAGTTCAAATTTTTAGCCTTTTTGGATCCTCGTAGAAGAATCCTCCCCACTAAAAATCTTTTCGACCTCCAAAAGCCTTATAAACCAACTAGTAGGTGAGGGAATTACTCCCTGACTTTCTTCTTTTTAGTCCATCATGCCTTGCTGGGATGCATTCCTTTGAAACCAACTAGAAGTTACACCACATCTCGCCATCATGAAGTACTGGTCCTTCTATCTAGGATGATGTCTTCAAGAAACTTTTCCAAACACTCTAGATAAAAATCATCCATTGATTGAACTTGACAACTCTCCTTTGGATCCATGATCATGGGAGATTCATAAAGTTTCAAGTTCTATACATTAACTACTGATTTAGGTGGAAATTACTAGCCACTTGCCTATTCCACTTGGACCCCCACCATTGTTTCTTTCAATGTCCTTAATTGTAGCACTATTTACTATTTTTGGCAGTTTTTTAGGGTCCTAAACTTCCGGAGTTATTTTGAGGCCCATTGTACTATCCTCTAGCCTTAAATTCTCTTTTTCTCACATTAATTTACATTTATTATCCATAATGTGCTTAGTAGGAAGATTAAAGGGTGCACATCATATTTCATGCCCTAATGTGATTAATATGAAGGAAAAAGAAGCATTTTTGGAGACATTTACTATGCAGGGGCACATTGGAGGAATCTAAAGATAATATAGGAGGCTTTTCCACTACATTAACTCTCCAAATCGAATTGAGTCCCAAGATTCCTCACCAACATCTCGAATTCCACTCGCAGTCAATGAACTCAAGTACATGTATAGATCTAAGGGAACTAGATCCACCAATTTTGAGATTTGGAGGGAATCGGTCCTCCTCTCAAGGGAGCTAACCCTTGGTCACTTTTTTTATAAATAAACAGGCTTAAGGGCTCATTAGGATTCTAGCTCTTGGAGCTAGGAAGAATTATTGAAGGCCAAGTACTTGAGCATGTTATCTCCATTTTGATATTATTTATTTGCACTCTATTTTCTGTAATTGAAAGGTCCTTTGTTGGTCTACATTTAAGTTAGCTTATGAGGGCTAAAACCCTTGGGTTAGGGCCCAACCCATAGGCTTTAGTCCCTCTCATGTGTTTTCCCTTTGTTATTTTTCAAGTGTTTTTATTTCTTTCCTTGTTAAAGTAGGAATTAGATTGCAAAAATTGCAGTTGTAGGTTTGATCACCACCTCTCATGTGGGAAGTGTGGTTGAAAGGTCTACAACAACAAGCCAAAAATATGTGTTTATCCTTCCTTGAAATTTTCTAGGATTTTGATTGAAATTATTTTGCATGCTTGGTTTCTTCACCTTAGAAGTTAAAATCATGACTTGGGAAATGGATTAGATGCATGTTATAGGATATAATATATCTTGAAGAAATAAAATTCAACTCATCCTTTCAACTTTAATTAATTTTGCTGCAATATTTATTAATAGATGTATGTTCTTTATTGTTAGTCTAAAGGGGTTGTAAGACTCATCCACGTCCACTTATACATTACCATCCTCCTCCTGGACACGTCATACTACTCCCAAGTTCTGCCACTAAGATCATATTTTTCAGGATTAATGAGGGACACTATGGGAATGAATTTTTGTGGAAGATGGGCCTCTTAGGGGTGTTAATATTTAAACAATACCTCACACGTCCTTCATCCACCCTCATCCTCCTTTATTCACCTTCATAACACCTTCCTTATTCTCATACCCATTCATGTAACAAAAAAAGGAAATCCTATAGGAAAACGGGGTTTCCTGTAGCACCCTATAGCAGTTATGTAGCACTACCTGAATTCAGCAATAATTTCTCTATGATATTGGTTTTTTAATTTTTATATTGAATGATGACCCCCAAGCTTTGAATCCATTATTAGGGAGACCCAAGGACCACTCTAGACCCTTCCTTCCTCTATTTCAAGCACAAAACAACAAATAGAGTTAGGAAGAATATTTTCACATTTGAATCACAATGAATGTTCTCTTATGCAGTGATTAAATGCCCTGTTCTTCATGCTAAATCCATTTTACACTCAATGACATGAAGTGAAACTCTTCAATGAAAATATATTAGACTTAGTTTTTTAATTTCATAGTCATGTGTTGTAGACTTAATTTCTTCTTTCCAAGCAATTTGCAATTAAATTAATGATTTACATTCTACAAGTAGAATATTGATTTGATTGGTTTTCTAGTAGAGTATTATGGTTTATTTCTTCAAATAGTGTATCATTTACCTTTCTTGCAAGTTACAATTAGTCTCTACATCTAATGAATGACACTTTCATTTTTTAAATTAGGCTAATTCTCCTTTCCTTGCAATTAGGGTATGCTTTTTTTTTCTTTCCACATAAATTCTATTTGTAGTTAGTTGAAGGAGTGGTATTTGCATCCCTTGATCTAATCCAATGACTGGGTGTGACATGATTAGAACTTGACATACTGTGCATATAACATTGTCACCTCTAAGTTTTTACGAAGCCTAGGTTGATAATTCAAGTTGAGGGTCTTCGGAGTTGCAACATCCTTGATGCAATACCAAGCTCATCACTTTTTGGCGCCATTATCGGGGAGGTGTCTAAGTAGGTTTTGTTTCTACTTATAATTTTCTTGTCTTTTTCTTTCTATTTTGCATCAGTAATATTGATTTTAAAGCTTAAAAAAAAACAGAGTTAGTTCTTTCATGCCTCATAGTAGCAGGGATAGTCAGTGGAAATTACTACCAAAATACCCCACCCCTTTAAGCATCCAACCATAATTATTCTTTGGTGATTGTGAACTTCCCTCTCTGACTTTAAGGGAGTTAGAAAACCCTCTAGGTGAGCAACCTGGAAAATTTGAGGAACCCATAGTGTTAGTCATCAGCATTTTTTACATGTTGTTGATGACTAGTTTCCTCAACTGAGTTTTCTAGAAGCTAATCTCAATATGTCAATCTGTCATCTAGAAAACACCCCAAAATAATTTTGTTGTCCTCCTACCCCTTCCTGTCAGTCTATGATAAGAACAAACTCTAGTTTTCAAGTCCTATCTTGTTTCAGCAAAGTATCATTGCCTATAGTTGTCTTAGCTTGGTTTCCCTGCTATCATTTACCCTTGTTTCTCATGCCATTCACTGTCTAAAGTTGAAAAGTGTCTGCTACTCTATCTCTGATCATCTTGTCATATGACAATCTGATCATGCTAAGAAAACACTCAGAATCTGTCAAAATTGTCCCTAAGTTAGATAGTGGTGTTTAGGGAGTTTTTCCTTGGCTAAGATATCTTAAGCCAAAAAGCATGTGCCTAGTACCAGTCAGCCTTAAATATTTCCCTATTCTGCAAAGCAAGCATTGTTCTATCCATAGGTCGCACACCACTAAGAGGTCACTTTGTCTCATTTCAGAAGAAGTTCAACAAAGATCCAAATCAGGAAAAGAGAAGGTTTGTCACTATCTGAAGAAATATGCTTAGATCAGGAATAATCTCCATGAAACAACAAAAGAGCTCTCCAAGGTTCCAAAGAATCTGTTTTTACATCTCTTCAGGGGTGTAATTAAATGATGATCAATGTACAAAGGAGGGAAAAAGGGAAAATTTCAACAGGTCCTTCATGTTGACTTAGTTTTCCATCAAGGCAAGTAAAGTACAATAAGTAAGAGCAGCAAGTGTACATGTTATAAATCCAAATGCTGCCTGAAGAGAAGAGATCATTCCTCATGTCAAATGAACACAAAAGACTGAGTGATGATGATCAGCAGTGCTCTAATCTCCTCCAAAAGCAGTGCTCCATAATCACCTCCAAAAGTGTTGCTACCTAGTCTTTCCGAAGGGCATCATCATGTAAGGCATAAGAAGCAGCTACTTCTTATGTTACCTTGACCTTGTGTTTTGAAAAGTAGTCAAAGGAAATTTCAATGAACCTCTCACAACATAGTCAAGGGAAAAGACAGTTCAATGATATCTAGTAGCAAACACTCTCCAGGTACAAATCACATTTCTAGTTTTGTGTTCACAGTGATATTTTACAAAAGGATATATACACCTCGGACATGATTTTCAAGTGATTTTATCAATAATGAATGTCAAATTCCACTTTGTTTCCTATTGGAATTTTTCAAACAAACATACAGAGCAAGATACAGTGATTGAAGTAGATGGAGATCATGTGTTAAAGATAATCTCCTTCAATAATAAGTAGAGGGTAAGAAACATAGTGATAGAAACCTCCTTCATATAAAAGCAGAGGGTTAGAAGACACATTTTTGTGACCTCCTTCACTAATAAGTAGAGGTTCAAACATGTTTTTGAGAAACTTCAGTGGCTTCTTGGCGCTTTTTCCTCCAAAGGATGAACAGAAGATGCATAGCAGGGTTTAAAATTGTGTTTGAAAAGTCTCTGTTGGTAAGACCATGCTGAGAAACAGTGGTAAAACAAATGAAATTTTATAAGTTAAGGGCCTATTTCACATCAAAATCAAAACAATGACATGATGGTGCTAAAAAGCCTCTGCTCTTATGTTTATAAAAGCCTTCTTCAAAGGATGAACCAGAGGTTATATTTTTTATTTAAAGCAGCCTCATCTGAATGGTAAAATTGGTAGACTAAGCTTTGTTTCTAGTCATTTCTGCAAACTGGTATAGAGAGGCATTCACACAGAAGGTACATGTTGAAAAAAAAAAATTATGGTCTATCAAAAGTACTCCCTCCAAGTGATAAATAAAGGGAGAGCACCAAAGGTTACTTTTCAGCTCATTTAAAAGACAGTGGGCACATTATTAAGATAGATGAACTTTCATTGATTGAAGGCCTCTTTCATCATGAAGTTAAGAGCCTAACCATGTTTCTAAATGAGCATAGGTGATCACATTTGAAAGTATTTTCTTCAGAAAAAAATAGAAGGTCTATACACAGTCAAGAGAAGTGTTAATACAAAGTGCCTAACAGTAACAGTGGCCTCCTTCACAAAAGCAGAGGGTCGACTCTCCAAATGATTAACAGTCCATATAGATCAGCTTATTCAAAGGGTTAAAGGAGGGTGATGTAACCATGATTCACATTCAGTCAAAGAATGCTTCCATCAAATGATAAGAGATAGAGTCCTGGTGGATACAAGCAGTCTGCATTTTTGGGTGTTTTTAAATCAGATGATAAGTTCAAGTTTTAAAATTTTGAGGGACCATTTTCAAAGGGACAATGAAAGGCACAATGCCAAATGAAGATGAGTTTCCTATGTCTTAAGAGGATGTCCTCAAAATTTAAAACAACAAAGTAGTGAAGATCAACAAACACAGATTAATAACCTCCTTTTTGACAAACAAGGGGTTGAGAAATCACCAGGATATGATATGGTGTTTTAAGAGAAGTTTTATTGAATAGACAAAGTTAAGAGACGGTGTGAATAAGAAAGGGCATAACACAGTTATCTAGGTTTCAAGACATCCCTCCAAGGAGATAAACACATCACAGTTTTGGAGATGACCATTACCATCTATCTAAATACTTCTTCCAAAAGATAGACAGAGAACTCTTTCATAAAAAAATCATATAGGTCTTGGCTAGAGTTTCAAAATAATATAATGCTAAGGGAGATAGGTATCACAGGTAAAGTTTTATGAAGAACAAAGGGACTGTTTGTTTGAAGTTTTTCAAGGGTGACAAATGGACAAAAACACAGCTTACCCCTAACAGTCTTTTCAAAGTAGCAAAGAAAAACACATCTGATAAGACCTCCTTTACTTCATAAACAAGTGGATTTGCATATTAGGTTTTCAGAAGCTGCAATAGTGGTTTGCATGTAATCTTACTTTAGACGATAAATACAAGGTCTTAGTTTTAAGGAAAACCTCCTACAAACTGAAGACAAGGCCTTAAAGTTATAAAAAGTTGGAAATATAAGTATGAAAGCAAGAACCCGGAAGATTATTTGGAAAGAGGCCCCTTTCATCATAAGCATAAGGCCTAACAGTGAATATGAGCAACTTAGATAATTATAATGACATGAACTCCTCCATAATGAGCAGAGGATCACAACCATCATTAGGAACGAAGGCATTCATATTTGCAAGAGACAGTTTTCAAATGATAACCTTGGTCAATGGTAAGAGGTCTCACAGGGCTAATAATTAGTTGAAGGGATATTTTTGAGAAAGACTGCTTTAAATAGGTAAAGTAGTTGGTAAAAAGGCAACCCCTAAAAAAGGGGACAAAGTTATTTTGTCTCAAAATAGATGCTAAGGCACACAAAAAAGGGAGAAGTTTGAAATTTATAAAAGAGGTTTTAAACCCTCCTAAAGAATAAAGGGGCTCCAGCAACACATTTCGTTCATCATTGTGCCAAGAGCTTCACGGAGGAGAGAAATCCGATCTCAAATAGGATTTTACACAGCATTTGGAGTTCTCTGAACACGCGATGCGCCTGTAGGTCCTTACTGAATAAATTTGTTAAAGACACGACGCGCCTGTGTGGTTGTGCGGCACGCCTGTGCCCGGCGTTCAACGGGTGCCCAGGGCCGACCCGACAGCTTGAACGTAGCGCATTCTTCCCATTCAGGCCTGCCCGGCCCAGCAACCATTCCTGAACGTGGTTTCTGCCCACCCAGGCCAATACTCAAAGGAGTTCTCAAAGGTGTCAAGATTAGATTTTAAACAAGAATCTCGTCTCCAAACACAAAAAAATACATATTATGAAGGTATTTATGTCTCTAGGCCTGAATTTTGTTTAAATTAAATGGAAAAATTTGGTATCAAAGTGTCAAAGAAACAGTGAGTGAAGGAGAAATTTTTGTTGTCAGAGGGCTTGTTGTTTGAGTAGTTAAGGGAGAAAACATAGTTACTCTTGAACATTGTCGTGTTTATTTAACCACAGAGAAACAGTGATCAAGCAGTAAAGGCTTGACTGGAAGTTTTAAAGGATATTTGTTGTTTTGATTTTGTAAAAGGATAGTCACAATTTTACAGAGAAAGCCAGGAATTGTGTGCTAAAAGGGGAAAAGAAATTTATCTTCATCAAACAGATTATTTGCTAGCCTAGGAAAGAAGGATAACAATGATTTCAAAAGGAGAAACCTAGTTGGTTTTCAAGAGTGCTCTCTTTACTTAGAGACAAAGGAAGATAGTAAATTAAGGGAGGAAGGGCTTGTTATCAGTGTCAAAAGGGCCCTTATGTTGGATAAAGAATAGAGCTTAGCTTTGGCAGGGAGACTCATCATTCTAGGTCAACAGCTTGTACCACATAAAACAGAGAATCACTGTTTAAAAAACTAGTGCCTTGTGAAAGTTTAAAATTGGTTTCTCAAGTACATAAAGGATCATACAGTCTATAAAGGGAAGACAGAGTTTGTTTTGAAGGTTGCTTACTAAGTAACAGGGAGACTAATTTTTTAGAGAAATAGTGATCATCAAAGAGGAAACATAGCTATTTCCAAACATATTCTATTTATCTAAAAATCACAGATAAGCAATGATAAAGGAGGAAATAATTGTTGTCAGTTTGAAAGAGTTTTTCTTGCTGTAAGTAATTAAAGATAAACATAGTCTTCAAGGGGAGGAAATATTTTTTGTGTCAAAGACAAAAGGGGACTTGTTTTCAAAAAACCACAAATAGATCTTATTAAAGGCCTCATTTCTCAAGACACGGTGCTGGAGAAGTAAATTTGTTTTCATTTAAAAAATACTTGCTCGCCAACTAAAGAGAAAATCAGTGCTCAAAGGAGGGGTCTATTTTTCAGTACAGTTCAAGGTTTTGTTTTGGTAATTCAGTAAGGGGTATCAAAAGCAAAAATGCCTCCAAAGAAGGACAGCAGAAGTGGGTATCACAATAGGTATGAGCCTATTACAACTCAGGAGGTGAATGAATCTCCTTTAGTACTCTTCAATTTTCATGAAGTAGGATGCTTGGATTTTTGCCAAAAAGTCCAACAAGTAAAAAATCACCCTCCTTTGACACATTTGTTTGCTTTGAGGCTGCAAGGAAAGCATGTCCATCTAGCAAGTCTGGATTTCAAACTCACTCCTAGGGCTATCTCCAAAGAAACTAAGGTCCCCTATATAGGAGAAAAGTGGTTCAAACAAACATACCTAGATTTGAATCACTATAAAACCTTTCTAAAACTAGACCATCGGGATGCTTGCCAAGCTATTTTCCCTTTTTCTCACTTATTGAGCAGCTATGCCCCCCTCATGAAATTCATCATGAATTATTTCACATGTGAAGGGAGGTTTTCCCGGATTTATGCCTATCACATCAGGCTTCTTATGAATTTCACAAGAACTCAGTTGTTGAACCTACCTTTCTTCCTCTACAAAAGCATTGACAAGATGGCCTCTACTGTCCAAAAGAAGCCCTCCACTCAACAACAAGCTTGTTTATTTCATCATTCCCTTATCAAGATAATTTTTGCACTAAAAACTGTCACCTTGACATTCTGCTGACTGTATGAGCTCATTGTCACTCATACTTACCTCCTCTGCAAGTCTTACAACCTCTACTCCTCATGTCAAGCCCTAAAAATAGGAGAAAAAATCTAAAAAACTCCAAAACCCTGGGTACGCAGTTAATGTGAAGCTTACCTGCATTCCTGGCTGGGGTACGCAGGTAATGTGAAGCTTTCCTGTGTTCCAGAATGCAGTTTCTCTGTGTAATGCCTGCGTACCCCTGTCAAAGTCAAAAGGGCGAGAAAGTAAAGTGAAAAAACTAATTTTTGGTCAATTCTAGAAGCTTCTGGATGATATTTTTTGGGGGTGAGTACGCTTTTGTAAGGTTCATGCATCCCACACCTTAAGGAGCTAACCCCTTGATATGAGGAGCCTATCCCTTTGAAGGAGGATTCTATCCCTTCATAGGTGGAACCCTAACCTCCTCATCTGCACTATAAAAAGAGGCATTGGGTAGCCTCAAAGGGATTTCAAGCTTTAGTGTGTGATTGAGGTGAAGTGTTGTTGAGATTTAGACTCCTTTCTGCTAAGCTTTTGTGAGGAAATATCACATACCTATATGTGCTCCTGAAGGAAGAGTGCAAGGCTTATCAAAGTAGAGGAAACTCCTGCTTCAGACCCCGAGAAGACCTGTTCAACATCAAGGCTAAGGTTGTAAGGTTCTTCTATTATTTCAAAGTTAATACAATCAAGTTTGTTTTTCTCAATAAATTATCATTCGATTGTTTATTTCAATAAGCTGTCGTTTGATCGTTTATTTCATAGATTCCTTGATCACTATGATAGGTATGTTTTATAATTATTTTTTATACAGGTGCTATTTAATATTTGCTTGTTTGTGATTACAGT
>CM076583.1:277013058-277111439 GCA_034641835.2 Pinus albicaulis | reverse complement strand
TCTTTAAAGACGACACTTTCAAGCGACGGAAGAACTACTGTTGTGACGGAAGAACTACTGATGCGACGGAAGAACTACTGTTGCAAATAAGTGTTTGGATCTAAGGTAGGATCGACACCTTTATAGCATGTACTTGTAAAATGAATATATTTAGAGAAAGATAAACTTATGTGTTCATTTGTTGCTAGATTGTCTTCTGACACTAGGGAGATCGATCTTGTCCGCAAGATCGATTTATCCAGCCAACAAATTGGCGACTCCGCTGGGGAAAGAACTTGTTTTGATTTTCCTTTGTTTTGATTTGAGAAAATGCTTTTTTCTGATTTTTTATTGATTTGTACGGGCTTGGGTAACTTAGATTTACTTTGCTTTGAAAATTTTTGAAGTATTTTTTGTTTTTCTTGAACTTTTCTAGGGACCGCACATTGTTGTAAACCCTGTTTAAAGTCTTGAAAAACTTAGATTTATTCTTTCAGTTTGAGTTTATATTTAATTTAGGATTCTTAGCATCTACCCAGATCTATATTTTTCTGTCAAAAAGCCTTGTTTATGAGTTTCTTTCAGCAAATTTTTCATCTCATCAATCTCCGTTAAGTTAATTGGGTGTTTTGAGTCTCTTTTTTGAGAAATTATTAATTTGATTTCCTTTGGTCATTACTTGGAGGTTTGTCTCAGTCTTTTCACAGTTTTGCATCTTTTTTCTTTTGTTTTTGCATCTTTTTTTCTTTCTTTTTTTGCACCTTTTTTCTTTTGTATGAGTGTTAATCGCCTTTGAGTGTTTTTATTTTTTGATCTTTGGAACTCTCACCCAATTTTCTTTACTTGCACTTGATTGGTTCTTAGATTACATTCGAATCATCTTGTGTTTGAGAATTCTCTTGCATAGATCAGATTTGCATAATTAGAATTCTCATTTTCAGAATATGAGTGAATTGTGCATAGATTACAACTGCATAGTTTACATTCTGAAAAATCAATCGTAGATTTAGATTAGTTTCTTTAATTTATGCTTGTTTAAAAAACACAAAAATAAAAATAAAAATGTTTTGGAATTGATTTGCATTAGTTTTTCTTGATGAAATTAGTGCATTAGAGAATTTTTTATATTTTCTCTTAGTGATCAATTTTTTGCATTATTGGAAGTGAATGGAAACTCTCTCCTTACTTTAGTTAGGATTCATCGAATTGAAAAGATTACATTATCATATTCGATTGCATTCAGTTTTGGGTCGGGTCATAACACCATTGGTTTCATATCCATTTACCTTTTTGAGTAATAACAGCCTAAATAACACAGCGCTTAATTAAAATTCATCTACTAATTTTTACATTTTTAGGGCTCTTTCCACCAATCTAGCTTAGGATTAGTGCTTTGGAATAGGTTGTAGTTAACTTTACAAAGCAACTAAAACAAACAAGTAGATAAATATTGCGGTAGGAAATAAATCCAATTGTAATTGGTACATTCTGGGAAGCTTCTCTTAAAGGAGTTAATCACAAGATCGTGTCTGAACCTTTGAGACAATCAATTTTGTTTCATTGGGAAATATAGAAGATCTGTGCGCATTACAAACGGTAAACCTCGGATTAACCATTTTTGAGGAGCCTGGGGTCACTTGTTGGTAAACCTCAGATTGACCATGTCGAGGAGCCTTCAAGGGGATTGAGCTTTGTTACTCTGCCCTTGCACGTGGAATCGGATCATAGACTATTCCCCCAGTTGTATTTGTTACTGTTGGTAACCTTAGTGTCCATACACTTAAGATTATTTCCTAAGGTGACGGTGAAGGAAAGATCTCACTGTACCTGGAGTAGACGTCGACTAGACTCACTTGGACTCTGTGGGGGGTTTTCTTCACGCGAGATGGTTTTGTGAAGAAACTTGTGCTAGTCTGTTTCATTAAGCAGGTTTTCGAGGTAACTGTTCCAACTGACCTTTCTATATTAAACTTCTACTAAGTTGGATTTCATCACCAACTAGTGTTTTTAGTACGGGAAGTTACTGTTTGTGTGTGGTTTGACTCCTAGATTTGATAGCGCGTGTTCATTTGTTTGTTTTTACTTTTAGAGACCATAGGTGTGAATTGTGAATTTTAATTGTTAGGTGTGAATTTTGAATTGTTAATTTTAGTTTTAAATTGTTAATAAAATTCACTGAAGTTGAATATAATGGCAACTGTTCCGGAATTTACCAACCAAGGAACCCCTCTTAACGAGAATCCTAGTACTTTTCCTTACTTTGGAAATGTTGGTCCTCCTTATATGGCTACATTGTCATTACCTGGATTTACAATAGGTTTACCGATATGGTTATTTTCAACTTTGTTGGCCCCGAATACTCCAGTTGTTCCACCTCAACCAGATGCTTCACCTCAACAGAGTTCACCATCTCAACATCACCAACCTTCTGTTGACCCTTTACCTTCTTCACCTAATATTTCTTCCTCCATTTCTTCCTCTTCGCTTGGTAAAAGCCTTGACGCTAGTAACCAGGTGGCTAAGAAGAAGAAGCAAGATAAGAAATAATTCAACAACCAACCATGGAAGTAAATGTTAGTAGTGTTGAGGAAACCTCCAACATGCATCGTAAACCCAAATACCCTTGCAGGCTTTGTAAGGGTGACCACTTCCTTATCAATTGTCCCAGTATTCCAAAGGTCTTAGAAGTATGGTCAAAAAAATCTCATCAACTTTTCGTTGATCCATCAACCAGTGATAGTCAGGTTCCTAGGAAAAAGGGTAAAGTTAGGTTTCCTTGTAAGTGATGCAAAGGGAGTCATCCAACTCACATTTTCCCTCACATGGATGAAGCCTCAAAATTATTGGAAAACCTTACTATTCCGCAGCAAGAATTTCCAACTGGTTACCGTAAAATTTCTCCCAACCTACCATCAACTGACAGAGTGATTGATCTAATTTCAAGTACAGTCGATCCCACTCTTCCATTGGAGAGTGAAACTCATATCACTCAAGTTGATGATCCATTAGTTGATCAAGTGGTCGATTCGATTTCACATTCGGTCGATCCCATTCTCCCTGTAGAGAGTGAACTTCATACTGCTCAGGTTCTTCTTGTTACATCAGATTCTTCTACGCCAGGGGGAATTTCACCTATTTCTACAGAACCCCCTCCAAGTACTGAGGTATTTTCCTTTGATTGGAATAGACTGACAGAACCTCGTCTTCCTTCCTCCATCCCTTTCCAAATCATTGTGAAGTTTGGTGGTAGGTACATAAACCACACATAGGTAGATGAAGGTGCTTCTGTTAGTATTTTATCCTCAACTGCTTGGAAAGCTTTGGGTTCCCCTCAGCTTGTGCCTATTACGCAGAATCTGAAAGCTTTTAACAGAACCATTAGTGAACCTTTAGGGATCTTTCCTAAGTTTTCTATTACTTTGGAAGGTAAAACTGTCTGTATTGATCTTATGGTAGTTTGAGCCCCCTTGGATTTCAATTTACTCGTTGGGCGAGACTATGTCTATGCAATGAAAGCTGTCGTATCGACACTCTTTCGCGTGATGTCTTTCCCTCACAATGGAAATATTGTGACTGTAGACCAGCTTTCGTTCCCTAGTCTTGATTCGATTACCAATAATCCGACACCCCTAAATGTTTCTGATAAGAAAGTGATATCTACCCCGCCATGGGTTAATTATGTGGCAACTAGTCCCATGTTTTCAGTTACCGATGTAAGGGAGCCTCTCACTATTTTCTCGACTTCCTTTGACTTAGATCCGGTATTTGACATGGAAAACTCTATGGGATTATTTGAACACAATGTTCTTATACCTTTTGAGTCCTTTGACATGTGTTCCTTCCAGAGAAATATTCTTCCTTCTGATGAAGACCTCTTGGAAGCCATGATCAAGGTGTGTCCATTGAAATGTGTTTATTCCAGTTGGAAGCCATGATCAAGTTTCCGAGGAAAGTTATTTTCCTGTGTCAACCTTGTTAAAAAATGAATCAGGTATGAGGACAGTTATTTTCCTGTGTCAACCTCATTAAAAAATGAATCAGTAGGTAGATTATAGAGAGTAGATTAATAGATTAGAAATAAGTAGTTTCTGAGGATGGTTCCTATTACTGAGTCAACCTCATAAAAAAATGTATCAGGTATGAGGAAAGTTCCTTTTACTGTGTCAACCTCGTTAAAAATGAATCAGTGTATCAAGAGGAAAGTTCCTGTTACTGTGTCAACCTCGTTAAAAAATGAAACACATTGCCATGAGCATAGTTCTTTTCCTGTGTTAAGCTTGTTAAAAAATGAAACAAATCCTCCCCTAATTGAGTTGAGTCTTTGACTAGATCTCATAAATGTTAAGTCATATATTTAGGTTAGTTATTTCAGTTTTTGCATAATTTTCTTACAGTTTTAGGTTGGGTCTTTCATATGATATCGTAAATGAACTTTCATTCCATCTAGCTATTAATTACCAGAAGTGTACTTAGTTGAATGAAATGAAGCTGGGGGGGCATGCGCTCTAGCAGTTACGCTTAGGGGGCATCAAGCACAGTTTTCTCTCTGTTTCAAGCTTGTGTAAAAATGAAACCACTTTGAAGCATAGTTTTTCTCTGTTTCAAGCTTTTATAAAAATGAAACCTATCTTGAGTCAATTTCGGTTATTTTCAAGACTCGTTAAACTCATGAAAATCTCGAGATTATTTTGCTATCTTTCATTCTCGTAAAACACATGAAAATTCCGAGTTCTTTCCATCTTTTCCTGCTCGTAAATTAAATTGAAAGTCGACCATAGAAGTACATTTTTATCCATTTTTCGAACTCGTTAAAACTTACGAAAAAAGAGAAAACCATGAGTACATTTTTATCCCTTTTTTCGAACTCGTTAAAAATTATGAAAAATCAAAATCTTGAGTTCTCTTTTAATCCCTTTTCAGACACTTTAAAAATGAAAATATTGTCGAGTACTTGACTATTCAAACTTGTTAAAGTAAATTAATGATTGTCCCTTCAGTATAATTTTACCCCTTTTACGGACTGAAATGGACTATTTACGAAAAAGGCATACATTGACTAATTACGGTCAATAGAGTTCTCTCCCGCATTATTTTATCCTTTTTCGGGCTCGAGAGACTAAATTTACGAAAAATTACCCCCGTGGAGTCTTCTTAAGTTTTTTCTTCTGACTCCCTAAAATTGAAAAAACATTGAGTTTCTCCTATACTGGACTTGTTAAAATTTAACAGTAAAGGACCTGTTCAATTTTAAGCAGGAATGAACCACTCCTTCTTAAGGTTCGAATCTTAAACTAAGTTGGACTCATCCGAAGGATGAGCTTATAAACAAGAAAATTTTATCCTCCTCAAGCTTGTCAAAAATAAAGAGGTACTTGCCAGAAATGGTGGGGGAAAAGAGAGAAAAATGAACCTGTTTGTTGTATTTTGATTATTCGAAAAATAATTAACCACTCTTGAACACGACACTTTTGTTCACCTGGGTTGGGAAATCCTTTGCCTAACAGTTAATCAAACCCTTTTGAAAGTCTTCAGCCGGTTTCTGGGTATCAGCTTCGGGTCAGTTGTCACCAAGCCATCTGCAGTGTTGTTATGTGTTCAAGAGGACAGTTCAAAAAAACCATTCATTTGCGAAATATTTGTCTTCCATTTTGACCATCCCTCAGTCAGTCCTTGCCAATATATTTCTTCAAAACTTGATCTATGATTTCGTGTTGTGGGCTTACCTACGACAGATCACTTTCTATCAACGACAGCTCATTATCTGGGAAGTTGATCTAGAAATCATCAGTACCTTGAAATCTGCACGCCTCAGTGGCAGGTTTCTCGCCTTTGATGATAGGTTGCATCATTGAACTTCGATCGAATGATTCCGTGACATGTTCGACTTCAGCTCATTCATTCACATTTCATGGATTGTACTGATTAATTTGAGGGCCATTGACATTACTGGTGGTTACTCTCACACTTGTTAACAGTCTACATTATTGACTGGTAATCAAGTGGTTTCTACCATGTTTGACTTCGACATATTTATTCACATGGATAGAATCATACTGGTTCGAGAAACGGAAATCAAGACCCTAGATCTAGTTTCTACCATTCGGGCTACGAGGAATTTTTTTATTCATTTATACAGTGGACTATTCATAAATAGATGGATGCGTCCATACTGTGTCTACACATGTCTATACTATTGATGTATTGAAAATCATTCCTATATCAGAACAGTTTAAATCAGTTTTCTAGTTAGTTTTGATCTGAGTATGGGAATGCCTACCTTAGCGATGATATGTTTACATATATATGTTTTGCATTGAATGTTTTTACAGGTTCCTACTGGGGTGTCCACAGGATGATCCTTGAAATGATAAAGTACTTCACTCTTCATATATGACAGACTTCATCTTCATCTATTCCAGACTTCGCACTTTAGGGGGAAATCTGTTGCACTAAAAACTGTCACCTTGACATTCTACTGACTGTATGAGCTCATTGTCACTCATACTTACCTCCTCTACAAATCTTACAACCTCTATTCCTCATGTCAAGCCCTAAAAATAGGAGAAAAACTCTAAAAAACTCCCAAACCCTGGGTACGCAGGTAATGTGAAGCTTACCTGCGTTCCTAGCTGGGGTACGCAGGTAATGTGAAGCTTACCTGAGTTCCAGAATGCATTTTCTCTATGTAATGCCTGCGTACCCCTGTCAAAGTCAAAAGGGCGAGAAATTAAAGTGAAAAAGATGATTTTTGGTCAATTCTAGAAGCTTCTGGATGAGATTTTTTGGGGGTGAGTACACTCTTGTAAGGTTCATGCATCCCACACCTTAAGTAGCTAACCCCTTGATGTGAGAAGCCTATCCCTTTGAAAGAGGATTCTATCCCTTCATAGGTGGAATCCTAACCTCCTCATCTGCACTATAAAAAGAGGCATTGGGTAGCCTCAAAGGGAGTTCAAGTTTTAGTGTGTGATTGAGGTGAAGTGCTGTTGAGATTTAGACTCCTTTCTGTTAATATTTTGTGAGTAAAGATCACATACCTCTATGTGCTCCTGGAGGAAGAGCGCAAGGCTTATCAAAGTAGAGGAAACTTCTACTTCAGACCCCAAGAAGACTTGTTCAACATCAAGGCTAAGGTTGTAAGGTTATTCTATTATTTCAAAATTAATACAAATCAAGTTTGTTTTTCTCAATAAATTGTCATTCGATTTTTTATTTCAATTAGCTGTCGTTTGATCGTTTATTTCATAGATTCCTTGATCACTATGATAGGTATGTTTTATAATTATTTGTTATACAGGTGCTATTTAATATTTTCTTGTTTTTTATTACAGGTCTTTAAAGACGACACTTTCAAGCGACGGAAGAACTATTGTTGCGACGGAAGAACTACTGATGCGATGGAAGAACTACTGTTGCAAATAAGCATTTGGATATAAGGTAGGATCAACACCTTTATAGCATGTACTTGTAAAATGAATATATTTAGAGGAAGATAAACTTAGTTGTTCGTTTGTTGCTATATTGTCTTCTGACACTAGGGAGATCGATCTTGTCCGCAAGATCGATTTATCTGGCCAACAATCATCATCCTCCATCAACTTGAGAAAAAGGGAGTTTCTTGGGAATCTTTCATCTCCCATCCCGATTTTGTCATTGCCTCTTCATCTCATGCGCCTTCCTCACCATCCACTCATCATGTTTCTCCTTTTTCTATTAAATCCACTCCTAAAAGGAGAAAATCCCCTATAATTGAGAGTGAAGAAGAGAAGAAGAAAACTAGTGATGAAGAAGGGCAAAGTGACAAGAAGCAAACTAGTGATGAAGAAGGACAAAGTAAAGAATCTAAGAATGACAGTGGGGAAGAAGGAAATGATGGTGAGCATGAACAAAATGATGGTGAGCATAGCAGTCATAAAGAGGAACATGATGGTAGCCAACACAGCAGTAAGCATGAGGGTGATGAGGGACAAAATAGTGAAGGAAAAGAACACAGCGGTCATGAAGAAAACAGGGACAGAAATGAACATGACAGTCCTCAAGAAAACAAACAAAGTGGCAGCCAAAACAGTGATGATGAGGTTCATGACAGTCCTCAAAGAGACACTTATGATGAGAAACAAGACAACCCTCAAGAAAACAATGATGATGGCAAGCAAACACCAAACAGTGAGCATTATGAAGGGGGAAACATGGAGAAAAAAGATCAAAGAAGTCCTAAGGGCAGCCAAGACCAATTCAGTGACCATGAGCATAGCAGTGGTGAAGACAAACAAGGCAATCTTCAAGTAGAAGAAAACAGTGACAAAGGTGAAGCTGGAGCAGACGATGATGGAGGCAGCAAGGTAAAAGACCAAGTTGAGCAAGTACAAGTAGATAAGCCTCCTCTCTCTTTTCTTCAACACAGCCAAGAGCATGTGCTAGTTGCCTCTCCTAGGCAAGCGGCCATGACTCTTCCTCCAAAAGTGGTGAAGCCTAGAAACACTAGATCTGAAAAGAAGAAGATCACTCTAGCATTTACGAGCAATGTCACAAGATCACTAAGAAGTAGAGGCAAAATTCCTAAGAAGAGTATTTTTGAATTGGAAAAGAGGAAAAGGACCAAGATTCTATCCAATGCAAAGGTAAAGAAAAAAAGGAACAACAAGAGAGTATTCATGAAAAGGAGAGGGAGTTTTACATCATACAGATAGACAGTGATGTTGGAGATGATGAAGCTAGGATTCTTGAGGCTCTTTTGAAAAATAGAGAAGCCCAAATTCATGACCTACAAGCTGATCTAGAAATGTAAAAGGACGTCATACATGTTCTACAGATGCAAAACAAACAAATGAGTGGTCAAATGGCAGTTTATGAGGCCCGAGCTTTCAAATACCAAAGGAAAGCCTACAAAGCACAAATCAAGCTTGAAGAGCTTATGGGAAAATTTGATGATACTGAAGAAGAAGAGCAGCCAATGAGAAAGAGGCCTAGGACTATGGGTCTCAAGAAAGCTTTGGAGAAAAAGAAGGAAGAAGAGGCAGCCCTTGTTCGATCTTATCCTCTTACTCAATTGCTCGCCCAAGAAATAGAGAATGATAAAGAATCATAGCTTGAAAGGGCCAACAAGAATTTGGAGGATAAATTAGAGAAAGATAACAGAGACTTGAGTCTACAAAAGAAGATGACCGGGCACTACAAGAAGTTGAACCAATTTTCCCGAAGAAAGCTCAAACTTGCTCAAGAAAAGCTCAAGGCTGCCTGAAAGAGGCGCCTGGTAGAAAAAGAGGAGAAAGGCACATCAGGGCTTGAAATCTTGGCCTCAGCTTCCTTACATGCTTCTAAGAACCCATAAGGGGCTTGCTCGCCAAAATTGAGCAAATTTTGACATGATTTTTTTTTTCGTGTTTTTTGGCCATAATTACACATTTTTCAAGGCGTTTCCATGGGTGCTAGGAGCATCCTCAGCTCATGAAAGTAATTTTTTTGGATGGAATAAATTCATGGGCAGCTACTTACAAATTTTTAGATTCAAAGGAGGTGTTTTGGTCCCCCAAAGAGGCGAAAAACAATGATTTTTTAACTTTCTGCCTCACATATCAGTAAGGGCTACTTTTTTGGTTTTTTCCACTCAGTCCACCTTTTGACATATTTCTAGGGATCAGTTTGGGAAAAATCAAGTATTTCCAGAAATTATACATCTAGGGATTTCCTACGAGCCATCACGGGCCTCGTTTTGGCATCGGGAGGTCCCTCAAAATTTGTCTACAAGACAGGGAATTTTCTGCTGCTACGTTCCTGTAGCATTTTGGCAAAAAAGGCAGATTTCTGAAGATGCTCATCCAAATATGCGTTAAGCCTTTTTTAGCCATTTTTAGTCATGAAAAGTCAATTTTGTTTCCATTTTTAGCATTTTATATATATTTTTGAAGATATTTTGTGCCTTGGACTTTGCAAAGCCTCAAGGACAAAATCAGATATTTGCAATAGGCCAATGGCCTTCTAGATACTCTTTGATAGTTTCTTTCTTTTTAGCCTATATATTCCAAGAGATTTCATTGTATCAAGAGGTTGAAATTGATGATATAGAGCAATACATGATATTACAAGCTTTGAAGAAACACTTTGTCTCATGATGTGGATGATTTCTTGTTTGTCTTGGATGGTGGAAGAGGACTGCTTGTTGGATTCCATGGCTTGGTAAATGGTATAGTGTTCCTTATCTGTATGTTTTCCTTAGTTTATGATACATGTTTTCATGTTTCTTGTTTGTTGTAGGTCAGTAAAGAAAATATTTGAGACATGCCCATGGAGGCACCTCAAGTTTCCTGATTTCATTACAGCTTCTATGTTTTTCTTCTTTCTTAGTTATGTCAAAGAATTCTTAACTTTTCTTTGATACCCTAAGAACTTGTTATTCATTTCAATAATGGTTATTATGTATGCTATCTAGTATGATTCATGGTATGCCATGCTTATTCATAGCTATCCAAAACCCCATCACTAAAACCTTTCTTTGAATTTTTGATTGTCCTAGTTGAACCAAAGAGGTCTTGTTTTGATCTTTCCCTTTTCCTATGCTCTGCAATCTTAGTTCAAAGTTCCCGATAGCTCAAATATGATGTCTAGGAGTTCCCTCTTCATATATTGAGTTTTTTTTTTGACTTATTTTTTTTCCTCAAATTCTGAAGGTGATTTTCCCAAAGTTAGAGGGTCTTATACTTCTATGTATCGCCTGAATGTTTATTTTATGCATCTATCAGTTTGAGTTTCATATATAGTGATTAACGGTTAGCCCTAACAAATGGATGTTTTCTGTAAAACTATTTGTGCTTAAAATTCTTCGTCTTTCACAAACTTAGTGTCCATCTCATTTCACCTCACCTAAAAGATCCATTTTACCTCAACCAAATCGGCCCTGCAATATACCTTGTCCACCCTTTGAGGCAGTCTTGACCTTATTGACCCCATAGCCCAATTGATCTGAAAAAATTTTGATCTAGTTATCCTTTGATCAATTCTCCCTCAAAAACCTACACAAACTAAAACATACTTAACATCTAGCCTAAAATCAGATACATAGAAATCAAACAAGTTCACATCCTTTGCACAAATAGAGAGAGCCCTCTCTGAGTCCAAGAAGGCTAGGTCCTTGGGCTCCAAAGTTGGTTTGATGTTACCCTGTCATTTGGCTTGCCAATATGCCAAATCAAGGGACCCTACCACATAGGAGAAGAAGTTCCTACCTCACCTACCCAAACCATGGCTAAAAATAGACCAAATGAGATTTTCCCTATCTGAGAAACCAATGGGGAGGCTAGAATGAATAATATGAGCCCTGATACCCTTCCACATTTCCATGGACTAACCTCTGAGGACCCTAAAACCTTCATGTTTGAATTTTTTGTTGTATGTAGGACCTATGACTATATCTTTGATGAACATAAGCTAAATTAGTTTCCATTCACCCTCAAAGATGCAACCTTGTGTTGTTTTATGGGTTTACTTGGAGGAAACATCACTACCTGTGCCTAAATGCATCAAGCCTTTAATAAAAAGTACAAGTATTATTGTAGGTCCAAATAAGCCAAGGAAGAATTATTTAGGCTAACCTTAGGACCAGATGATTCTTTAGAGGACTATGAGGGAAGATTCCAACTTAATTATAGGAGGGATAATTGTACCCTTGCCCTGAGTCACTCAAGCTAGTTCTTCTATGAGGAATCAAGGAGGATATAACGGAGACCCTAAAAATACTCTTTGGAGGAGACATCTACCAGTTTCCTTATGATGACATCAAGAGATTATTCAGGATTCACTCTAGGGTTGCTAGGGAAAATGGTAGGTCCAATTAAGGCTTAGTCAGTTCATCTCCCTCTACACCAACCATAAAACATGATATAGTAAGTATTTTGCAAATTTCAATAGTGAAATTTTTCATACCTTTTCCCTATAGATGGACACTATGTATATTAAAAGGCAGAAATAAGGGAACTATTTATCTTTTTCCCTAGATGCACTAAGAGACATCCTAAAAATGAGTGCCCACTGAATTTCATAGAAGTATACTCTGTTTTTTAGTAAAACCATGCAACAGAAAAGTGTCCGTCTCTTTTGGGCCTGAAATTTGTATACCAAGGGGTAGAAGGTGGTTCGGAGAAACTCTGCTTCATTAACCAAAGGACGTCGCAAGTCCTTCGATCATATCAATAATTCATTAAAGGTACACATTATCCTTCTTACAATCCAAATCAGAATGCACCTTTTTAGCCTTGGTAACCTTCCACTCATCCATCATGGCCCATACCCTCTCCTTGGCCTTATACTGCTCAATATCCTCCTCAACCTATCAACCCTCCTTTCGAGACATATCCACCTCAATCTCCTCAATGGGGAAGCTCCTCACAATGATGGAGCCATAAAAGAACCCAAATTCATGCTTTAATGCCTCCACCTCAACCTCAACCATAGCTTCCTCACCATAACCCACCTAAGAAACCCCAAATGCTTTCCCAACCTAATCTGAACCTGAAAAATAATTATACATAGCATGTTTATAGTGGGGAGACATCCTATCCTACTTGTGCTATGGAAATTCAAGATATCAACCTTCGGTCTAGGAAGGTACTTCTATATTCTCACCCACCTTCTCCACCTGAAAATATTGAAGAACAGAAGGAATAAAGTGTCCCTCAAGCCAATGCACCTCCTTACCCTAAAAGGTTGGTCCACCCTAAACAACACACCCTGGAAGAGGCTAAACTTCTGAGATAATTGAAGAAATTGTGTGTTAAAATACCCCTTCTGTAGGCCATGAAATATGTCCACATTTACAATAGGCTTATCAAGGAAGACCATTTTAAAAGGAATGGGAGAAAAAAAAAGAGATACCCCCACTATCAATGTTTTTGGGAAGTTGTCTGATTTGATGTTTGGGAGGGTAATATACCCATAGTACTTGGATCTGGTGCTACCCTAGCAATGGATTTTCACAAAGATAGAATTATATTCCCTAATACCTTGATTAACTTTGGGGTGCAATCAATTCGATGACCAAGGAAACCATCCTCAAGCTCAACCTCCAAGGGGCCTTGAGGAAGGCCACTACAATTCTGCAATTTACAGACATATCCACAATATCTCTTGAGGGATTTATTGAGGGCGTGATGGTCTCCGTTGATTCCTAGGAGTACCCCACTGATTTCCTTGTCCTACAGCCAAAACCAAATTTAATGGTTACCCTCTCATCCTAGGAATACCTTGGTTTGCCACTAATGATGCCTACATTAGTTGTAGGGTTGGGAACATGACCATCAAGAATAGGCATCTATCAAAACAACTTGTGTTTTATCCTCCTATTCAACCTTCTATTGAGCATGACTTTCCCTTGTTGTTAGAGGATGAGGAAGAGGAAGAATTTTATCAGGTATCCCTCTACCTGATATGTACACTAGAAAGTGCTATAGGAGGCAAGAAGCTTCATGAAGATGACCTTATTGACCATATCTTACAGAATCAGCCTCCCATCGCCATGCCAGTTGATGAATTGATGAAAGAAATTGAGAGGAACCAATGGATTGATATGTCCTTTTTTTACCCTAATCTATATCATGCCAAGGTTGTAGAGATTATCCCATATATAACTCCAAATATCAACCCCTGTCTCTCAGTTAAGCAGGAAGAAAAATTATGAAATGTGCTGAGGAAGCACCCGGATGATTTTGCTTAGGACTATAAGGATATGAAAGGTGTGCATCCCTTGGTTTTTACTCATCATATCTACATAAAAGAGGGATGAAAGCTTGTGCACCAACCTTAGAGAAGGATGAATCCATCTCTTAAGGACATCGTAAAAGAATAATTACAAAAGCTACTGGAGGCAAGGTTCATATACCCCATTTCGGATAGTGAGTGGGTGTCCCCCCTCAGCATAGTCCCTAATAAAAATGAGAAGTGGAGGATATTTTTTTATTATAGAGAACTTAACAAGGGTACAAATAAGGACCACTTCCCTTTTTCTTTCATTAACCAAATCTTGGATGACCTTGCAAGGAAGAGATTATTTTCCTTCCTAGGTGGGTTTATTGGGTACAACTAGATACATATCAGCCCTGAGGACAAATACAAGACCACATTCACATGTCCTTGGGGTGCTTTTTCCTACAGGGTCCTCCCATTCGGTTTTTGTAATTCCCCTCCTACCTTCTAGAGGGAAATTCGGAGTATCTTTGTTGACCTTGTTCATGACACTGTTGATATATACATGGATGACTTCGCCCCCTATGGATGTGACTTAGGAAGCTCTTTCTAACATGTGTAAATTCTTAAAGAAATGCATTGAGATGAATCTTTCATTAAGTCCCGAGAAATGTGACTTTTTACGAATGCAGGGACTGTCCTACGCCATTCCATATCCAAGGAAGGGATACAGATTGACCCCAACAAATTTTCCAACATTAAAAGGGTCCCTATCCCTCAAAAGAAAAGAAATTTCAGAAGCTTCCTTGCATTGTTTGGGTACTATAGAATTTTCATTAAGGACTTCAGTAAATTGGCTTCGCCCTTGTTTGGACTATTGGCTAATTCTGCTGGAAAAATAAATTTCAAGAGGACTTTAAGTGCTAAAGGAGAAGTTGGCCACTGCACCCATCCTTGGGGGTCCCAACTAGGCATTTCCTTTCCATATCCACACAGACACATCATATAAAGTTGTAGGAGTGGCCTTAGGACAAGTGGAATACAAACTACCCTATGTTATCTATTTTATTAGTAAGAACCTCTCTAAAGTTGAGCTAAATTATACGGTCATTGAAAAGGAACTCCTGGATGTGATACAATCTTTGAACAAGAATAGGCATTACATCACTGGATATCAAAATTTTGTCCACACTAATCATGCATCCATCAAGTATTGAGTGAATAAACCTGATTTCAATTCTAGGATAACTAGATGGTTGTTATTATTAGAAAAAAAATATTTAACTATTATTGAAAAACCAGGGAAAGAGAATGTGGTTGTAGATTTATTATCAAGAATGACCTTGTCTGTAGGGAATGAGGAGATGGTATATGATCATCTATTAGATTAACATGTCCTTTCTATATCAGTGTTATATCTTTGGTTTTCTGATATAGAAAAATACTTAGTTTTTGGGAGGTTCCCTCCTAATCTATCCTCCAGGGAAAAGAGCAAGGTTATTAGGAAGAGTTCTCCATTCACTTGGATTGGGGGGGATATTTTCAAGTTGTGGCTAGATCATATTTTGAGAATATGTGTGAGGGAAGAAGACGTCTTTGACATCCTCTCAGCATGCCATGATTGACTTTGTAGAGGTCACTTTGCTGCTAAGAGAACAACCTTCAAAGTTCTACAAGTTGGTTATTACTAGACCACTCTACATCAAGATGCATGAAGGTACACCACCAGGTGTGATTAATGAAAAGCCAGGATGGGAAAGACCACACCTAAGGATGAAATTCCCCTAAAACCTCAAGTGACTCTAGAGCCATTTGAGAAATGAGGAATGGACTTCATTGGGCCCATTGATCCCCCATTTGGACAAAATAAGTATATCATTGTGTGCACTAACTACCTGACTAAATGGGTGGAAAAAAAGGAAGTAAAGGTAGAAATTAAATATAAAGTGGTTGAGTTTCTGATGGAGAACATATTATACAAGTTTGGTTTTCCAATGGAGTTGGTCACTGCCTGAAGGGACACAATTCACCTCAAATATTATTGAATACATCATGAAGCAGCACCACATCAAGCAAAAGACATCCAATGCATATCACCCTTAGGAAAATGGGTAAGTGGAGGTAACAAATAGAGCCTTAGAGAACATTCTGATCAAGTTTTTTAGTAGTAGTAAAAAGGATTTGGAAGACAACCTTATAGAAGCTACTTGGGTCTACAATACCACATGGAAGACCACCACTGGATTTACCCCATTTAAATTAGTCTATGGAAATAAGGCCTTGATTTCCATTGAATTTGAATACAATAACCTAAGCATGCCATATCATTTAGATTTAGACCTCACTATAGCACAGCAAGAGAGGATGCTCCAACTATATGGTTTGGATGAATTCATATTGTAATCTCTCCTACAGATCGAGGTAGTCTAGCTATAGAGGAATATTTGGCATGAAAAACACATTAGAGAGTTTGAATAAGGTGATTGATCCCTTCTATATGATTCAAGATTCAAGTATTTTAAAGGAAATTAATGACAAGATGGTTGGGCCCTTATCTAGTGGGAAAATGTCATGAGAATGGGTATTTCCAAATTAGAACAACTGATGAGGAACGTATCCCCTTCCTTGTCAATGGTTACCAATTGAAAGTGTATAACAGACCTATCTCAAAAGAGGAGTTTATTAGTTCAATTAGCAAGGAGATGAATGTGATTGGGAGTCTCACAGCCATCAGTTCACCAAGCTTCTGATCAATAGGATAAAAATAAATAAAAAATACAATAAAGGGCCTAGGTGAAAACCTTCATGAGGCATCTAAGGCCAACTCTAGGGTTGAAAACCTCTATGAGGAAACCCGAGAGAAAAATAAAAAACAAAAAAGATCCCCAGGTGAAAACATTCTCTAAGGCGCTTCGGGAATGCATGCAGATTGAAAACCTCTCCAGAGGCAGTCTACATTTCTCAAAAAATAAAGAGAAAAAATAAAATAAAAAATGAAAATAAAACATGATTCCTTACTATTATAGCATAATTTTCCACCTATGTATACTTAATGCTCTGATTTATGGCCTTGGGCAGCCCTTTTCCTTCAGACTTGGTCCTTTATCTAAAAAAACATTATTTTTAATTCCATATGCGACTCTTCCCTCTAAAAAGCATGTGCACACACGGGTCCAGTTATACCCAACCCGCGTATATAATTTGAAATATGAAAAAATATAAAATTCCCTATTTTCTGGGTGGGGTTTATGGGTTACACCGTAAGCCTAGCTATAGACGCCCGTGGCCTAATTGTATCCCAAATTAAACAACTAATTTGGGGTGGTATAAATACACCTCATGGGAAGGCCTTAAGGGAAAAGAGAGATAGATATTGATATTATAGCCTTTTAGTCCCTGATCAAGTCTGATTTATCCCTTATACGTGTGTTTCCTTGTGAACAGTTGCATATATACGTAGGCTGATCACTGTCAAGTCATGTATTTCCAGTTTTAAATGAAATTTTTAGATTTTGAGTCTAGTAGAGAATTTTTCCTGCTTTTGATAAATTTTGTTTAATGATTGATGTTCTTGGAAAGTGTTTCTTTTTGAAATTTTTCAATTTCCTATCCTTCTTGGTGAAAAACCTAGTCAACTTAGGGATTGACCTTTTTGTGAAGTTTCAATTTTGTGTTTGGGACTAGGGCTTCTTGCTGAAGTTCTTGGCTATTCCAAATATTCGGGACATTTTATTTAGTGTTAATTTTCTAATTCCCAACCTTCTTATTACTTCACCTTTTATTTTCTTTCGTTGGCTTTCTTGGTTTTTCTTGGTTTTTTTAGAAAGGCACTTCTAACAATCTTGAAGATTTTTCTTGATTTTCTTGGATTTTTCTTGTTTGCTGAAGTTTTGTGCTATTGATCAGGTCATTTATTTTTATGTGTAACCTCTTTCCGCTTGTTAAGTCTATTCATACAAATTATGTTTATGGCTTAAGGAATTTGAGGCCCTTTTTTCTCAACTTGGTGATCTTGAGATTTTGAGTAGATTTTTGCTTTCTCAAAGAATTCATTGCATCCTTCAAAATAAAAAGAAATAAAAAACATCTTTGTTTGCCTCTTCTTTTTCTTTCGGTTTTGTTTTAAGGATTTCTTGTCATTTTTTAGCAAGCGCAAAGTTTTTCATTTGGTCGAATTTGCTTGGTTTTGGGAAAAGTTTTTGTTTGAATTTTTCCCTTTTTGTGTCAAGTTTTTTACCTCTTTATTGGGAAACACATTTTCTTGTTTTTTAGATTAATCCTAGAATCTTGCATTAAGCATTTGTAGTTTGCATTATAATAGCTGCACTATAAGCATTTTTAGTATTTTGTGTAGATTTTGAGTATGTGAGCTTGTGTTTTGAAAAAGAAAATAGAAACTTTTGCTTTCATTAGTTTGTTCGTAGTTCACTTTGTAGAAGTCTCTTTTCATAGAAGAAAAAGTTGCATCTTGCATGTAGCCAGGTTTCTATTGATTTCTTCTCGCGTCCGTAACACCATAAGTTGCACCTTCATCTCACCCCTGACTTAAATAATAACCTTTAAAATCAAGCGATAAAAACTAAAATGAACTATAATTTTTTTATTTGTCGTTAAATACATCAACTAGTCTAGGTCATTAAGGCCTTGGAATAGGTATGTTCAGAGTTAAATATCCAAGGCCACTTTGAATTTAAACTTAGAAGTTTATTAAAAGAGTGAAATCCAGTGTCGTTAACTTTTCCAGTAAAGCTCTCCTAAAAAGGGAGTCAAGCACAAGGGCGAGTGAAAGTAGGGAAGAGAGATACCCCCTCTCCTACTTATCAGATCCTGACCAAAGATTGTTCCGCCCAACTGCCGATACGAACTGGTGTCCTTAGCTTCCATTCCTAGGTATCGCATAGGTGACTCTCAGGGGGGAATACCCATGGTACCTGAGGCAAAAATTGTATCACATTCATTAGTACTTATGGAGGGTGCCCTTTCGAAGCTTGGGTACTTGTACTGGAAAATTATTTTGTCTAGAGGTCAGCGTAATTGCTTTTGTTACCTTCACTAGTAGGCTTGAGGTGTAATTACCGCAGACTATTTTCGAAAGGTCCTTATATATTTGCTTTCTTGTATTTTGGTATCCGATCCTAATCACCCAGAGCGGAAATACCTGAGAGTTGCTTGATTGGTTGCATATTTAGGGACATTTTTAGAGAGTTATATTTTATCCTAGACTACCATAGGAGAAATTTTGCTGGTGATTTCCAAGCAGTAGCAGCAAACACATCGAAGAGTGATCCTCTGCTTGGGGCTATAATTTCACAGGGTGATCCTAGTGTAAGTTGTGATTTGGAGAGGAGTACTCCACTCCTTTATAGGGTTATTGTTCCATCGGAAGACGAAGTTGAGGTTGAATATATTTTTGAACCTCCTCTCACTCCTTCTTCACCTCTTGCTCCTGATTTTTTGGGCATTATATTATACATTAGGACCCTGACTCACAGGTCGGCAAGCCCTGTTGTTTCTCCTCATTTTCTTTCGATGACCACTACTGGGAAAATTGTTTCGATTATGAGTACTTCTAGTGTGCATACTCCTCTTTCGGTAGAATGAGGAGGTACAATTTCTACACTCCTACTGCAATATTTGGCTCTACCTCCATTCCATATTCGATTTGGGGCATCCAAGCTTTTTCTTCCCACACTGGTTCATTGTCATTTAGGATGCCTTCTAGTGAAATTCCCTCAGCTCCTTTCACCATTTCATCTATTTTCTCCATACCTATGTCTTCTATGGGTAGTGGTTCAACATATTTTGAGGGTTTTCCCTTTGGAAGAGGTAATATCCCTCACTCTAACCCTTCTTTAGGTTCTTTTCCTTTCTCCGTACAAGGTCAAGGTTTAAATACTTTTCAAGGACTTCAAGGTTTCAATAATTTTCAAGGCTAGAACCCTACTTTTGGTGGTTTATTGATGTTAAGATAAATCCCCTATGTGGACAGAGGCAATCTCTCTAGGCCTAGAGTGGGTCTAGCAACACGAGATTCTTTCTAATGCAAAGCTCTCTTAACTAATGTTTACAATGCAACAAGGAAAGAGACATATATACCTTTTTCCAAATGCTATACTTGAGTCTGTTGATGATGACTTGATCCACGGTCCTTGTAGGCCCATTCCCTACTACTGATGGCACGCGAATACCTACGGATGATCAAGAGACAACAACAAACGTAATACAATACATAATAAATGTAAACATTAGCCATCTAGAAGATCAAGGAGTACCATAATATTTGCATAAACATTTAGACAAATATAGAAAGAAAACATGAGATGTTATTATTGATAAATACAAAAGGAGAGCTTACAACCCAGGCGTTGATGTTGGAGGCATCCTTTCATGAAAATTTGAGTCCTTCATTGAACCTCAAAAGCATTCCTTCTCCCAAACACTTAGGCTTTATCACAATGCTAGGATGCAAAGGGATGAGAGTTCAGATGAGTCTGATAATGATCAACCAAGCTCTAAAGTTGGGGGAATGAGGGATGTGAATTTATAGGAAGGGAGAAGAGGTTGGGAGCCCATGGAAGGAGGAAGAAGGCCCACTTTCTAAGGATGAACCCCCATGGATGAGATAAAGTCTCTAAAATCAAAGAGCTTGACCTTATCACCACCCTTTAACAAATAACTCCTTGCCTTTGAGCTTCTAGAGGTTGAACCTTCTCCTCCATTTGAGGAAACACTGCCAGAAATGGGATCAGCGTGGTTTTCCAAGAAATGAGATCGTTGACAGTGCTAAGCTAGAACTGTGAAAAGGACATCAGCGCGGTCATGGCACCAGGAAGGGCGCTGACCCAAGAAACTAGGAATTTGACCAAGTTTCTTTTGTAATATTCCAAGGCGGTCTTCTTTGGATCTTCAAGGGGATATGTTAACATATTTTTTTATGGTGGAAACATTGCACAGGATCTGTCACGGGGAATTTCAGGATCAGGGATGGGAAAATGATCATGGTGAAAAATTATTGTGTAACATATGCCCCCTAAAGCATGAAGGCATAACATGGAGTGATGGATGAACTGCTTTATGAACCAAGGCAAAGAACGCAGACCACATCCAAAAAACCTACCAAACCAAACAATTTACAATTTATGACATCTCTGGTATGAATATGCCTAACCACATAATGTTGCACTAGGCATCAAATACCAAATGAACCCGTGGCATGGTCGCAGCCATCCATATATATAGGATCATGTATACAATAATGAATACTAAATAACTCCTCATAGCCTAGACCAAATATCAGATGTGACCCAGGGTCTTCACCGTGATCTCAATCAATCAAATGTACGAATCTAGCCATGCGAATAAATGTGTTGGCATTGAACATGGTAGAAACCACCTCATTACCGGTAAATAATGAAAATTGTTAACAGACACTAGAGAGACCACCAATAATGACGATGGACCTGAAGGTACTACAACACAACCTCCAAGTGTGAATGAATGTGTTGAATTCAAACACTTGCACAATGATGTGAACCTGTCGTCGAACACAAAGAACTTTCCATTGAATCATGCAAGATCCAAGGTACTGAAGAGAGGTTTCTAAATCACCTTCTCGGATAATGAGCTGAAGTCGACAAGAAGTGATTCGTTGAAGGAGGGACATGATGATTCCCACATCATCGACACGAAATAATAGATATCGTAAGATGATAGGATTGATTCAGGATTGCAACAGAGGAGGTCAGATAAATAGAGGATGTTTGAAAAAAAGGACTTCTCTTGAACATATTGGCAACATGACTCCGGAGTGTGGCCGCATTTGAATCAAATAGGATCAAAGGTCATGTTGACAAAATTGGTAATCAAATGAGAGGCAAACAGATTTCCCAAAACCATAGAGGCAAAGTGACGAATGTGGGATGTCCCCAACCCAACACGAACTGCATATGAGTGTCATGTTCAAGAGCGACAAGCTGCCCAAAATACACATAGGATGTTCACTTTCAATTTTCCCCTGTTATTAATAATGAGTACCTCTTTATTTGTTATATCCAGCATGAAGAGGATATCATATACTGAGTGTGTAATTTCATTCTTCGAATGAATCCATCCTAGTAAGTTTAACGAGCCCTAGGAAGGAGAACTCAATCTCCTCATGGTGACAATTCTTTCGTCATTTAATCTTTAATGAGTCCAATGAAAGGGTAACTCGGTAAATTTTCATGTTTAAGGAGTTTGAAAAGAAACAAAAAGGAAACTCCATCATGTCCCTTTTTGTAAGTTGTCTCTCGAATCCGAAAAGGTAAAAAACAATACCCGAGAGAACCTCTTGACCATGTTCGATCAAGGTATTATTTTTTCATAAATAGTAAATCTTAGCCCGAAAAAGTGGTAAACGTGTACTGATATCACATCAATTCGTTCACTTTAACAAGTTCAAAATGACAATTACTTGGCAATATTTTCATTTTTTGAGCATCCGAAAAGAGCTAGAAGGTGACTCCTCCTAGAGGAACGAGTGGTATAAAGGAAAGAAACTGGTTCCAGTTATGATGGAACTGTGAAAAACATGTAAAGGTCAAGAGGATGGCTAATAAAACCACTCATCACAGTGGTTCCCCAGGAAAGGGTAAAAACAAACAAGTGAGAGCGTACATCGGCCAAGCAGATGGTGACGATGGAATGGGAAAACCAAGGCTCATCTGGAAGAAGAGGCAGATAAAAGGCAATCATGAGAGATGTAATGAAGATGGTTTCATTTTTACGCAGGCTTGAAACAAGAAAATATGCTTGAAATCAATTTCATTTTTTCAAAAGCTTAAAACAAAGAAAAATTGTGCTTGGAATCGGTTTCATTTTTACACAATCTTGAAATGGAGAAAAAATATGCTTGAAATAAGTTTGCATGCCCCCTGCATGGTGACTCAATTTGAGGTACATGACCCATAAGCTTCATCTCATTCACCAAAGTAAGCTATTGGTTACTAACAGGTGGATGGAATGAAGGTTCATTTATGACAGCAAGTGAAAGACTCAACTGAGGATCTATGAGATCTAACCAAAGACTCGAATTTAAAGGGGATTTGTTTCATTTTTTAATGAGGTTGACATAGTAAAAAGAAATATCCTCATAAGGACCTATTTCATCTTTTCAACGAGGTTGACATAGTAAAATAACCATCCTCATGACACCTTGTTTCATTTTTTAAGGAGCTTGACACAAGAAAAGGAACTATGCTCCAAATACCGGGTTTCATTTTTTAAGGAGCTTGACACAAGAAAAGGAACTATGCTCTAGTGAGATTGTTTCATTTTTTAAGGAGAATGACACAAGAAAAGGAACTATGCTCTGAAAAATTTATTCATGGCCCATAAAAGGTCATGGCTTCAAAGAGGTTCTCATGGGATGGGAGAACAACACTCTAGAAATCAAGGTCCAATGCCCCTAGTGCATGGTGCACAATATCACTAAATGGATCATCTGTAGACACGGGCATGGAATAGGTTGCCACGTAATTAACCTATGGCGGGAAATATACCACTTGCATGTAAGGACCATTTAAGGATGACGGTTGATTGGGAGCCAAATTTGGACCAATGAAAGAAATTTGATCAATGGTCACAGTTCTTCCTTCGTGTGGAAAAAAAATCACACGAAATAGAGAAGAGACAAGAGCTCCCTTGACATAAGTATAGTCACACCCAAGGAGTAAGTTAAAGTCCAAGGGCCTTGGACAACCATCGCATATATATATATATATATATATATATATATATATATATATAGTCTTTCCTCCCAAAGTAATATGAAACTTAGGAAGGATCCCTAACGCTTGATTGGTTCCTCTGTTAAAAGCTAACAGATTATGGCTAACAGACACAAGCTGTGGAGAAGCGAAATCTTTCCAAGTAGTTGAGGACAGAATACTAACAGATGCACCTTCATCTAATATGGTGCTAGGTACAGCCACATCATAGGCCTGTAACGTGATCTCAAATGGCACATAAGAAGGAAAACAGTATCTTGTCAATTGACTCCAATCAAAGGAAGTGACCAGACTACTTGGAGGGGGTGTTGTGGGAAAGCGAGAAATTCCCACTTGTATTACAGTAACTGGAGGATCACCCTCATGTACCCTGGGAATGGGAGGATTTCCCTCCAATTCATGGGGATATGAAGAAAAAAAAAGAACCTGAGTGGTATGAGGTTCACTCTCCATGGGAAAAGCACGATCCACTGAGGGTGGAATCAATTCAACCATTTTCTCAACCAATGGTTGGTCGGGAACGGACTTGTGGGGTTCACATTCGGAGAGAGTGGGATTAAGTAGAGATGACTTATGGTCGATCACTTGATAAACTAGTAGAGGATCAGGGGAAATCTTTCGGTAACTAGCTAGAAGGCAAGGCTAAGAAGTCATAAGGTTATCCAAGATTTTGGAGGCTTCATCCATATAAGGACAAAGGTGAATGGTATGATTCCATTCACATAACCTACAGGGAAATTTGACTTTACCCTTTTTCTCATGAACCTTATTATCACTAGTTGAAGATTTGTTACCAGCATGATCTCTAGAGGTCGATGAAATGTACCGATTCGAGTCGGTAGACCATATTTATAACACCCTGGGAATACCAGGACAATCTCTAAGAAGGTGGTCACCCTTACATAACTTGCAAGGGTATTTGACTTTGTGGGACGGAATGGAATATTTTTAACATTAGTTTCATTAGTATCGATGGTTGCTTGGTTGCCCCCTTTCTTATTTTGCTTCTTCTTCGTCCTGTTCTTCTTCTTCTTAGCTTCCTGGTTACTAGAATTAAGGATTTCACCGGGCAAAGAGGAAGAATGGGGTGAAGAAATAGGTGAAGAAGGCGAGGGGTCAACTTTAGGATCAACATGAGGTTGACATTGTTCAGGTGGAGGCGAACTTGGTTGAGAAGTATCTTAGACATTTGGAACCATGGGGGTTTAAAATAACCAAACTAGAAAACCAATGGTTAAACCCGGGAGGGACAACATTGCCATATAGGGAGTACCAACATTTCCAAAAGAAGGAAAAGGACCAGGATTCCCATTTGAGGAGATTCCTTGATTGGTAAACTCAGGAACTGTTGCCATTAGTCTCAACCTAAGATCCACTAAGGATTTGTGCACGGGTAAGATGTTATTCCATGGGAAGTACATTTTAGAAATTAAACACAAAATAAATCAAAAAGTGGTAATCTAGGCAAAAAGGTTTACCAAGTATCTGTGAACTGCAGAATACCTCCTGGCGAACTAAGAAGTATGGGTAGGCAATCTCCTTGAATGTTGTGTTTGGTGTATCACGTTTACAAGGTGGCCGACTCGATTACCTATGGTAGGCTTGCAACCTAGTGGTGTCTCCTCAAATATATGTGACGGTACATGGGAGTCCAGTCTGTAGTAGTATTGTCTAATGCATAATTGTTCGATGAGAGCACCCCAAATATACTTATCATACATAAATATACTTCCATACGTGGGACGGGATATCACCCCCAGGTTGTAACGCAGACCGTTAGCGACAGCTCCTATGTTTTACGATGCCGAAACACATCTCTAGCCTATACCACTAAATATTCTCGTTAGTTCCAATGCTCCTTAAGGTAAATTAGGTTCATTCTAAGTTGATATTGATTAAAGTTTCAATTTCAAGGCTCAAAATGAGTGTCACCTGAATCCTTATAGCGCATACTAAATTCAAAAAATAAATACTTTTATTTCGATGATGTAGCAACAATAATGCCCCCCAAACTAGTTCAAAGCTACGAAATGCAATGCTTTTCAATTGAATTCACTTTTCCCAAACAAATGAAACTTATTGAAAAATGAAAATGCTTTTCTTTTCGCTAAGATGCACATTTTTTTTTTCACTTTGAAATGTAATCAAAAGCAAAACAAATGAACGAAAGAAGAAATGCAAATCCTTTCACTTTTCTTTCAATCAAACAAAACAAAAATCGCTTTAAAGAATGCACGAATGGATTTCTTTTCACTCTTCTTAAAACGATAAAGATATAGATGAATGTCTTTCGGATTAATCACATAAATCCTAATTATGTGATTAATCTGAAATACATTCATCTACATTATGGATCACAAAAGTCTTATATTTAACGATAAAGATAATCTAAATCAAAACTAAAATGAAAATCACTTCCAATTTCTTTTGAATTTAGACAAAAAACACACTCTTCTAGAATTTTTAATCAAACAATTTGTGATCATGAGTTTGACACTTAAACCGAAGGAAATATCAGAGACGTATTAATGACTAGAGCATGCAACAAATCACTTCGAATCAAGTTGAGAATAATGCAACAATGGGTGTTTTAAATGGTGAATAATTCTAAAACTTACAAACAAATCAAAGAGATGAAAAAACTCACTCGGAGAATACAAGTAAGTCAAACATATAGCAAGGAGATCACTAAAATCCTACAAAATTCCTTCAAGAACCAGGACACACTGGAAAATCAAATTTTCCTAGGTCTAATATCAACGCTTATGTGCTAAGCAGAAGGGTGTTGAAAGGCAATTCAGCGCAGATGTACTATATAGAACAACGCTGCCAGCGCTACTTTGCAAACAGAAGATGCGTTGGTCACTAAAAACAAGGAAAAATAAAACACAGTCTCACAAAAACACCAGACCTAACACAATGAAGTGGCTTTCAATCCTTACACAAGCTGACAGAGGCCTAAGTAGATTTAGATTTCAAAAATCGGTGAAACTATTCCAAGATCAGTTTGGGGAAAGAAGACTAAGGGGCTAAGCTCCCCAGCGGAGTTTCCAGTTCTATTTTCAAGATAAATCCCCTCTACGGACAGAGGCAATCTCTCTAGCCCTAGAGTGGGTCTAGCAACACAAGATTCTTTCTAATGTAAATCTCTCTTAACTAATGTTTACAATGCAATGAGGAAAGATACATAAATACCTTTTTCCAAATGCTACACTTGAGTCCGTTGATGATGACCTTGATCCACGATCCTTGTAGGCCCACTCCCTACTACTGATGGCGCGTGAATACCTACAGATGATCAAGAGACAACATAAAATGTAATACAATACATAATAAACGTAAACATTAGCTATCTAGCATATCAAGGAGTACCATAATATTTGCATAAACATTTAGACAAGTATAGAAATCAAACATCAGATTTTATTATTGATAAATACAAAAGGAGACCTTACAAACTAGGCCTTGATGTTAGAGTCATCCTTTGGTGAAAATTTGAGTCCTTCACCGAAGCTCAAAAAAATCCTTCTCCCGAACACTTAGGCTTTATCATAATTCTAGGATGCAAAGGGATGAGAGTTCAGATGAGTCTGATAATGATCAACCAAGCTCTAAACTTGGGGGAATGAGGGATCTAAATTTATAGGAAGGGAGAAGAGGCTGAGAGCCCATGAAAGGAGGAAGAAGGCCCACTTTCTAAGGGATGAACCTCCATGGATGAGATCAAGGCTCTAAAATTAGAGAGCTCGACCTTATCACCACCGTTAAACAACCAACTCATCACCCTTGAGCTTTTAGAGGTCAAAGCTTCTCCTCCATTTGAGGAAACACTGCCAGAAATGGGATCAGCACGGTTTTCCAAGAAATCAGAGCGCTGACAGCACTAAGCTAGAACTGTGAAAAGGACATTAGCATGGTCATGGCACCAGGAAGGGCGTTGACCCAAGAAACTAGAAATTTGACCAAGTTTCTTCAATAATCTTCCAAGGCAGTCTTCTTTGGTTATTCAAGGGGATATGTTAACATATTTCTTGATGGTGAAAACATTTAATAGGATCTGTGACGGGGCATTTCAAAATCAGGGAAGAGAAAATGAGCATGGTGAAAAATTATTGTGTAACATTTAGGAATTGGGAATCAGTTTTTGTCTGGCCAACAAGGGAACATGTCTTTCTCCTCCGTAGGAACCTCTCAGGGATTTTTCTCCCTTCTCCAACGCATGGAACCATTACCAAGGGCTCTCATCTCCTTTTAATACTTCGATTGGGGGGGAAATTATTGGTTATGGTAACCCTTCGGCAGGAGGAGATCATTCTCTGAAATTCTCTGGACCAGAAGGTTTTCCTTACGGTTCAGTTTCTTCTACAAAAAATCCTTGGAAACTTGGTCCCTCAGCAAATCTAGGTTATTATTTTCAAAATTTTGGGAATACCTCTCATGGTGGGTGTAATTATCAAGGTCCTCCATGCTTACCATTCCTGGCAACCCTAAATTTTCCAGATCTTTCAAAAGTGACTAACGATCCAATTCGATATAGCCCGGCTTGGCCTCTAGTTCCCACTAAGTTTCCATTGGACATTCCAAAATTTGAAGGGAATAATGGAGAAGATCCAACTGACCATGTAACAAGTTTCCATTTACGGTTCTCATCTAACTCCCTTATTGATGATTCAATTAGGTTGAGATTACTTCAACGCACTTTGACCGGAAATGTTTCCAAATGGTACATAGAGATTACTTGGAATACCTTTGCTTAATTTGGCGAATTGGCTACTATGTTCTTGAATCATTTTCAGTTTCTCGTTTGATATGGTGCTGGAACTGAGCTATTGGCCAGCTTCCAATAAGATAAGGCAACTAACATTTCTGACCATCTTCAGGAATGGCGAATAAGATAGAGGCTCATTAAAGCCTATATTCCTAATGAATTCCTTCTGGAATGGTTCTTAAAATATTTACAACCAGAAATCTCGAAGGATGTATCACTTTCTAGCGTATTTATCGAAGAGAAGGCTATCTTTAGAGCCCAACAATTAGAACTTATATATTCTCAGTCTGGGATCCTTAATAAGATTTTTCCAGATGCTCCTCGATCCAAGATAGATTTAGCCAAACTGAATCTAGGTCCCCATGCCGATGGGCTAGTCGGTTCGATCGATAACAATACAGCTAACCTCTTAAATCAATTGTAGCAGTTGTCTTTACAAACTACTTCTTCAATTCAGGCATCAGCGTCAGTTTCTATGCCTTCCCAACTACTAACTATTAATGTTGTACAATCCTCTAACCCCAAAGGAAACCAACAATATGATGGGAAGAAGAAAGGACGTAATAAGGAAAAGGATAAGGATGGGAAGGATAATGCAAACAAACCCATCAATAATGTTGGGGAGGGTAAAAAAGAGTCGAAAAATAAAGTTAAGTTTCCTTTGTCCTGCTAGTTGTGTGCGAACTCTACTGGTTGTGTGCGCGGAAGGGTAATTGTAAGGGAAAGTCTGATTGTACTGAATGTTTGGATCTAATACAAAGATTGTTTCAAAGAACCAATTGTGTTATATGTTTGATATCTAAGTCACCTAATTATGTTTATTGCTTTGAGATCTCCTTACTTTCGTTAAAGTGTATCTGCGCGAGTAAATCTACCCTTTATGCATGAATATATGTTGATGGTTAAGTATATGAATAGATTTTCTTAATTTATTGCATGCAAACGTATGCTCAGTGATTTGTGAATATATTATTATGGTTTATATATATATATATATACGATGAAGTTGATTTGTGATATTTTTGATCTACTATTCGCATTGTCTATGTTTGCGACGGAGCTTATCTATATATGTGCGCATATGTTTACAATCTGCAATAATTTTTGTTATACACCTGTTTAGGGCCACCACATCAATTTCTTCCCCAAGGTTCATAAACCACGTTCCAGCATCCCACCATACTGCTTCGGGTGAGACTTTGATCTGCATAACTAATTCATTGCCGAAAGGGCCAGTGGTTGGAGGGTTTGTTGGTTGCGCGATAAACTCTGAACCTAGGTCAGGACCCCTCAAGCCAACAAATGGTTCTGTTTCCAGGAATAGGATCATTTTGAGGGATATTTGATGTATTGGAATCCTATGCAGAATGAGTTTTAGGATTGGCTGGATAGAAAGATCCATGAATTCGTGATCCAAGAGAATTGAAGCTCTAAATTATGTACTAAAGATTGGGTTCAAAGGTATATCTATACATAATTTTATGAGATATTCTTTATGTACTTTGCAACTGAGTTTCATGAGTGGTTATCGCGATTGACTAAATTTAATACCTACGTGAAGGATGACGCAGTCACTCAGTGGACCCCAAAATTGGTACCGCAATTAGAAAATACAAGCAATACAATCACCCACGCGATAGATCATTGGATCGATTGTGTCTTGGGAGTATTTGTAACTGAATTCGCTATTGATCAATTTGTATCATATTTTGAAGCAGAAATAATGCTGAAGATGTTATTGTGTGAACATGGCTCTCTGTGCGAACGTATTGCGTGAATGTCCCAAAGAGGCCCGACTACACGCAGTGGAAGAATTTACCGCGCAAACCTAGCAGAAGGGTTTATTTACAGTCCTCTCAAGGGTAGATCTCTGAAGAAGAGGAAGTCTCCCAAGAAGAAGCTTTACAAGATCAAAACGATTAAGGAGCATTGACCATAGTTCAGATCCCATCCACTCCACTTCCACACTCATATCACAAGTCATACACTCCACCTCCACCTCCACCTCCCCCAGGCGCAGATATGGCCGCATCTATGAAATTCCATACTTTCATAGGCATTTTAAATGAGGATACTAAGCAATTTTTGTTTTCCACTGTTGTTGTATGGAGAGCACAGCGGGTTAATAATGATGATGTTAAGAGATGAGTTGAAAGATGCTTTAAAAGAGTAGTTCAAAAAGCCTAAGTCATATGCGCAGTGTGTTACAGAATTGAAAGATATTTACCAGGAGATAAATGAATCTGTCTGGGAGGTTGATCAGAGATTGAAGCACACTATCAGAGTTGGTGGATTCACTATCTATGATACCCAACACAAGGATTGGTTTATTTCTAAGTTGTTGCTACATTTGCGCCATCCATTGAGTCAACAGAATATTTCCATGCAGTTTGAGGCTGTGAAAATTTCGATGAAATTAGAATTTGCACTGGTACATGTTGCGCTTGGAACTCAGTAGATTCAAAGTTAGTTAGAAGCAATGCATTTGGAGATTCAAAATCTGAGCAAGGATAAGGGCAAGGAGGTATGTGCGAAGGTATGGTGCATACGATGTAAATTTGTTGGGCATCATAAGGATCAATGTCCAGTACTCAATGATTATCTGCACACTGGAAGACCAAGCCCACTAAACAACGCAGTAGGGGCAAGTGGGACACCTCCAATATGGTGCACGATCTGTCAAACTATGGGTCTGCATGCAATAGATTTATGTCCAAGGATCAGAAAATACGTGCCTAAGTTGAAGAAGTTTTTTTGTAGATTCTTTTCATCACTGGGACATGATGAATAGCATTGTCAAAGTTTTGACCTGATGATGGACAAAGCTAAAATATATAGAATGCAGGCTGAACCTACCTCACCAGCATCCCCATCTGGGCGCGGTGGATTCTACAATAGAGGAAGAGGAAGATGAGGAATATTAGTTGGTCGAGGAAGGGGGGCAGGTCATTTTCTACAACTGCGGAGATGCTGGACACTATGCGCGCGACTATCTAAATCTGGCATGACAATCATGCAAGTATTGTAGACAGTTTGATCATGTAATAGAAGATTGTCTTGTTTTAATTGCTAAGATGTAGGAAAAAAAGACGCAGACTCTGACGCAGAATCTTCAGATGGTCAAGGCGGAGATACGCAATAAATATCCTACCGTGAATGTGGTCACTAGGAGTGGTGCAGCCACTGGTGAGAACAGGGGAGGGAAGCCGAATGCTGACCTTTGGATTTGTAAGGCACCAGAGAACAAGGATGGATTTGATTTGCAACACGCAAAAGAAACTTTTGTTGAAGCACAAAAGGGGTTTGCAGAATGAAGCGCATCGACATCAGGTAGACCGGTGAAGGAGGCAGGAGTAGATGAAGAAATCAAGCCATTTTTACAAGCTTGAATTAAGTTACTGTGCAAAAAAAACACGGTGGGGAACCTTCGGGCATTGATATATAACTGCGCAGAAAAGGAACATCCTCTGATAGAACAGAAAGTTTTCAACAAAATATATAAGAAGAATATAAGAAGAATAATAAGAAGAGAATTGGATGAGAGATGTGTCTTATCGCTTAGATCGATGCTTATGTTGTGCATCAAGTTATTCTAGATCTAAGGTCTGATGAAAATGTCTTACCTAAGCAAACTTGGCAGTGCATGGGAGAACCTAAGCTGGAGTGGTTTTCCATTCAACTGCTCATGGAAAACCAACAGAAAATCATTCCATTAGGAAGATTGTCACAAGTGGTAGTCAATATTGAAGGCGTAAAGGTGCTTGCAAATTTCAAAGTTATACAAATTGTGGATGATATTGATCCTTATCCTGCATTGTTGGGATTGGATTGGGCTATTGATATGGATGGTAACATAAATATGAAGAGGAGAAGAATGGTGTTAGGCCTAAGGAGACAAAGGAGCAAGTGGAAGTCCAAACTTCCAACGGGACAAAGCATGAATCTTAGCTCGCAGGTGGTCCAAGGAAGAAGCCCAAAGTCTCCAAAACCACTAGAGAAGAAGAGTAGACGTTGACTGAGGATGACTTCAATGAGATATCTAACATGGTCATGATCGTGACAGAGGACATGTGGACGGAATTGGAAGCGTAGTACAAGGTTGCGCTTGACGAGGTGTAGAGTGGCATCCAGGAGCTCAAATTTCAAGCAAGCCTAATTCAGGCGAGTAAAGCACAAGCGATACAGATACAAGCGAGGGTTCTTGTAACCAGTGCATAGCCACTCAACATAGTATTTCCTGCCACAGGGGAGATTCGGCTCATTCAGATCCCTGAACCAATGATCCATGTAGAATCAGCAAGCCGGCCCATGCAACTACGAGGCTCAATGATATAAATGTTGACTTATATAATTTTCCTGCAGAGAAGTTACATATGATCCACAACATGATTGTGGATGAGCTCCAGTTCATAGAAGCATATGCCCACAACACTATTGCATAGTCACAACAGCAGGCTGTCGAAGCTCACCAGAAATAGCAGAGCGCAGAGGAACCATGTCGCACCGCAGAGGCTCAACGTGCTACTCTAGAAGAAAAAATCAACCAAGTAGGTAGCGATGTGCTAGCAGTACCCACCACAGCCGCCCTAGCAGAGAAATTAGAAGGGTTAGTCATTGCACTGAAGGCCTTGCGAGCATAGTTTTAGACTACTCACATAGATTTTGAGCACCAAATCGTAGATATGCAGATGAAGCCTCAGCTGGAGACTCCTCCGGAAGTCAGAGCTCAGAGGGCCTCAGAAGTTAAAACAATGACAGAGAGCATAGTTGTTGCACTTACATAGTTCGGTCAGTTATTAGATGAGGCCATGGGCATCTGGACTTCAGTTCAGAATGAAACAATGATACAGTAGCTATGTAATGAATTTCACGTCAAGGAGAAAAAATTCATTGATATCGGGATGGTGGCGCCCACCCTCATGGTTGCACGATGCCTTACCCACCTACAAGAGGGTCGGGTGATACAGATAGAGATCGAGGATCTGCGTCGCAGAGAGTAGTTTTTGGAAGTATAAATGCAACTATGGGCTGAGGAGGCTCTACAACTATCGCAGACACTTGATGGTGCACCCTCCACTAGACTCAAAGAAGTATCAAGCTTGCAACTGAAGATCCGACGACGAAAAATTTTGTCAATGAAGCACAGGGAGCTGGTGCACAGAGCCTTGAGGTGGTTTTTCCACTGAAAACCTTTGTCGCTATGCTCAAAGCAAAGATGAAGGAGCCCACCCCACAGTGACTCAGGACGATTCATGGGTTTGTGTTGGGGGCTTGTTGGAGCGGGGCCCCCTGGGGTGAATTTTGAGAGACATTTTGTATGTATTTTTGGTTATGTGCGTTGTCCGAAAATGTCAAGGGGCTTTGGGGTGGGTCAAATTCCCTCTTTTATGTAACTGGGTATTAAGGGAAAACTGTGAGCCTCAGACCATGGTTAATTTGAGACCATAGTATATGTACGCTGAATGGATATAAATATAAATAGAGTCTAGTTTATAGTTCATGTTGTTGATCTAAGTAAGTGATACATTTTTTTAAGGGTTTATAGTCTGGGTTGGGTAGAAAGGATCCTGCTGGCTGTGTGAGCAGAGACCTAGTCCTAGCTATGTGTGGACTCTATTGGTTATGTGCGTGGAAGAGTAATTATAAGGGAAATTCTGACTGTACTGAACTGTTTGGATCTAATACAAAGACTGTAACTTTGGCAAACCAATTGTGTTATGTGTTTGATATTTGAGTTACCTGATTACTGTTCATTTCTTTGAGATCACTTTAATTATGCTATATTGTATCTACGCGATTAAATCTATCCTTTATGCAAGAACATATGTTGATGGTTAAGTATATGAATAGATCTGCTTAAGTTCTTGCGCGTTGTTGGGTGCGGATATTGATTATCTTCTTTATTTAGATGTATCGTTGTGTTGGACCACTGTTCTTAACGGGGCAGAAACGTCACCCATTGTTTGATCATCGTCAGGGGGGTCTAAGAGGCGACGACGACCTTTTGGATCCCCCCGTTGATGGGGGGTTTCGGGGGAAGCACCCCCAAAGCTAAAAACAGATGTAAAATTGCCTTGTAAAATATTGTAATTTTGTAGTCAATCTAGGTCATTCATTAGGCGAACTATCTAACAGTAGAAGTTATGTTTAATTTAGGGTTTTTTTCCCTAGAAGGCAACCCCTCTATTGTATGAGGGTATTTTATTGTGTCTGTGTATGGGGTGTATACTCTGAGCAAGAAATAGCAAGGGGGGTTGTGTGAGAGAGTAGAGGATATTACAGCGGATCTCCTGTAGGTTGTGTCTCTTCATTTTGCTGGATAATAGAAAGGAAGGATTGGTTGTTTCCGTGGACGTAGCCCAAGTTGGGTGAACCAGATATATCTATGTCTCTCTTGTTTTATATTTTATTTTTATGTGTTTGTGTTTCTGCATATTTTATGTGTTCCATTGCTTTATAATATATAATTTTCTACCACGTGCAAAAGTATACTCTATGAGTTGTGAATATATGATTCTGTTGTATATATATATATATATATCTACGATGAAGTCGATCTATGATATTGTTTATCTGTTATTCGCATTGTCGGTGTTTGCGACGGAGCTTATATGATAAGTGTTGATCTGTATATACAACTATTATATGGCCACCAATCTATAATAAGTTTTTTTATACACCTGTTTAGGACTGTTTGTGCTCAACCTAGTCTCCTAAATTGAGTTCATTTAATTGTCAACCAGGGTTGCTAAACTGCTGAAGTGTGGTGCATTGTATGTGCCTAGGTGTTTGTTTCTTACTGCGTTGTGTCTAGTGTTTTATGATGTTTTTGGTCTTTTTATGGTTTTATGTTCACAAAGGAAAGAACTAAATGCTGGTGGAAAGAAGCTACTGGTTAAAAAAACAAAGTGAAGCCTAGATTGTTGATGACAAATGACAAATGCAAATACTGAAACAGAACCAAACCTAAACTATGACTTAGAAAAATACAAAGCTTGATAATGACTTCAAGAAAATGAATCACAACATGAACTTAACTTGTCCAATCCATTCATTAAGGATATTTTGGAAGAGCTTGAGGAATGGGCAGCTAAGTGTAAAAATTCTCCTAACTAAACAATTAAACAATCAACTTGTAATGATACAACATCTCATCCATGATTAAAGGTTTATGAAACATATCTGGAAAAGGACATTTGTAACATAAAAATATCTCTACTCTAAAACTAGCTCCTAATTCTATTCTGAAACTTAGTTTAACACCACTAAACTTCACTCAAAAGTTATAGATTTCCTTTTAGAATAGTCTTTTGAGGAAAGGCTTGTTTGTGAAATGGTAAAAAGGTTGCAAAAGTACTCCAGGCCTTATACTGATACTATCTTCTGTCCAGATGATTATGAGTTAATATAGGTTTAGAACAAAAGAAGTTTTGTAAATAATGAAGACCGTGGTATTTAAGTTTAACAACTAATGCAATTTAAAATGAAATGGATGGCAACTAATCTTGGAATGTAAATACAGTGAGCTAAGCTAGAACTGAACTAAGGTGTCACTAGTCTACAGTGAACTGTGCTAAATTAAAAATCCATTATCAAACTTGAAACAAAACAACAGAGCATGAATTAAATGGAATTTGCCTCCGGAGTGCCCTAACTAAGTTATCATGCAATTAATCTATGGGATTCTACAGCCTATTTCGTTCATCATGAATGGTATTTTGGAAGAGCTTGTTAGAACAATCCTGGCTGTACAATTCAATGCATTTGAATGCAAACATGAAAACTGAAAGCAATTACAATTAAAAACTAAGACATCACAGATATTTCCTACTCATTATTATGATGTGTTGGAAGAGCTTTTAAGAGTAAGATTAGATATGCTACTTAGTATAAACAAGCAACTGAATCCTACAGTATCACAGTTATACCTTAGTCATCATAATGATATCTTGGAAGAGCTTTTAAGAGTAAGATTAACTCTGATAATGAACGAAAAAGATTGCAAATAAAATCTATAACACTACAGCCATTTCTCATTCATTATAATAATCTTTTGGAAGAGTTTCTTAGAACAAGTATAGCTATAATGACTAATGAAATTAAATAGGAATGCAAACTTTAAAAACTTGAAAACGAACTAAGATACTTATCTAAATTGCAAAAGTAAAGCTGCTCAGGAGGCAGGGGCCCTCTACCACCAGAGTAGCATGAAATCTAACCCAAGATCAACTCAACGCGTTCAAAGAAATGTTGTATTCTTCATTAAAGGAAAATAACTTAAAACAGAGTATTCTCGGTCTTCAGAAATATAGCAGGCAATCCACGAAATCTAATCAAAATCTAGAGCTTGTCTCTCGGTTTCCCGAGTACATTTATAACAAATCTTCATAACAGAACTTGAGATAATACGGGGATCATTATCTTTTCATATCAAAATCGTATTAGAACTCTAGAGATGGCAGCGTAAAGTGACAAAGGACATCTAGACTATCCTTGTCCTATTAGGAGTCTGCCTCCTTATGTGAGTTCCCACGTACAAAACCACGTCCAGAATTCCATTCATTCTTCATGGTGAGCAACAAACACTGAGGACATGATGTGGAATATACCCATGTGTGGCTTTTCCTGAGAGGACACCTGGAACATTCTTGAACGTGAAGACAGCTACAGAATTGGCAACTAGCTACAGAATGTCTGCATTCTATAGCTAGTTTCAGTTCAAAATGCATTACAATGACAAAATCACAAAACTTAGCAAGTTAGCCATGATATTCACTCTAAAAGCAATTTTAACTAATTTCATTGATCATTTGAGCCTGGGATAACAATGGACAAAAGAAAATGGGGTGAAGTATGATGGAAGAAGGAACAATCTTGGGGCTCAACATACCCCTACTGCTGACTTCTTGCATGTCCTCATGCAACTTATTCCATAAACTCAGAGACTTCTGCAAGAACATCCAACCCTCTTCTTCTTCTTTGCCTGGAAGTTAAAGGTCTTCTGGGCTTCCTGATGACTAACTTGAACCTTAAATTGGTAAGTGCCCTGATTAACTTCTTGTTCCTCTTTTTCAACTTTTAATTAGCCTTTTCCACTTTGTCCATTTGTAGAGACAGGGTTGAGTTCATACTGGTTTTTAGTTTAACTTTTTCCCTCAGAATATCATTCTCAGTCTTGATATGTCTATTAAGTACTTCCAGCTCGTACCTATCTCTTCTTAACACATCTATTTTGGACAGTGGAGGACTAGGGGTTCTATCTCTACTCTCTGAAGCTTCCCTTTCCAATGTTTCAACATAGCTATAAATTTCTTGTTGTGCAGGGTCAATTTCAGAGGCCTCTTCATCAAAATATTCTTCAACATCTTCTTCAATAGATGTTTCTTCATCTTCTATGTTTATCACCCCAGTTTGTTTGATCTGTGTTTTCCTTAGTTTCCCTCTGAGTCTATGGCTCCTTCTCGGCTGGGATGGTCCCTCTCCTTTTTCTGTGGCAAATTTTCTTATTACCCTCTCTTCCTTAAGCTGTCTCTTAATTTGAGTCAATTTGTTAGAGATTATCTCTTCACTGCTTTCTTGAATTGATTTATCAGTTTCAATTTTAGAGGCTCTCCATTTTCTGCTTCTCTTTGTAGGTTGATGTTCAGGTGAAGGTTCTTTTGGTTCCTCAAAGTGATTTCTCACCAAGAAATTATCCCAAGTATCTTTTGTTTTGGCTAAATGGTGTTCAATTAGAATCTTAACCAAGCCATGATGGTATAGAGTTGTTTCTAGGAATTGGACTCTCCTCTGAACACTTGAAGCCATCTTTTTTAAACTTTGAAGCAAGAAATAGGGCAAATTAAGCTCTTCTTCTAGGAAATTCATTATCAACCTAATATGGTAAACATAGAAAGTACCATATCTACCTTCACAAGTGATAAATTTTTGTAGGATAAGCAACATGTTTGTCCATTTATTCTTTAATGCAGAGCTTGGAATTCCCTTTTTAAACACAGTGACATCCATACCTAGTGATTTGAGGATCTGCTTCCATGATTCATTATGAAATTCTCTGTTCTTAAACCATCTTTCTCCATGTCTAGGCAATCTTGTTGCTTCTACAATAAAAACCTCTGTGACAGTGAATTTAACATCTCCAACTTCAACCTCGGCTCCTTTGAATGACCTTGCAAACGTTTTAGTAACTTCTTTGTGGAGGCCATTAAATTTCTCAAGGAATTGCAGCCATCATGCTTGTTGCAACATTTCTCTACTTTGAGGGTATCCTTCCAGGTATTTTGTGCCCACTGGTTCAATTCTCACGATGAGGCCCATAATTTCTTCTTCAATCTTCAGATTAGTACTCTTTCTGCTCACGGAGACAATGACTTCAACCCTCAAATTAATACTCCTTTGCTTCACGGTGACAGTGCTTCAATCTTCAAACTGATATACTTCTGCTTCACGGTGACAATGGCTTCAAATTTCAAACTGATATACCTCTGCTTCTTGGTGACAGTGGCTTCAAATTTCAAACTGATATACCTCTGCTTCACGGTGACAATGGCTTCAAATTTCAAACCGATATACCTCTGCTTCTTGGTGACAGTGGCTTCAACTTTAAAACTAATATACCTCTGCTCACAGTGATAGAGATACCTCTGTTTTACAGAATGAAATGATGAAGGGTTGGCTACGGGATGGAGTAATAGGGAGTGGTTACGGAACGAGTTAATGAAGTGAGGTGAAGAAAACAAATCAATGAGTGAAAAGACCGTGGAGATATTTTACAACGGATTCAAAAATCATCATTAAATGATTTGAATGGGTGACGTGAGAAAATCAATCACTTCAGCATTTTAACCGCTTAGATGATGATTGGGTATAGGATTTGAAATGAAGGATTTTTATCCAAAGTTTTGCGGAGGGTATATTTGGCATTATCAATAAAAATAATCAAAACAACTTTTCGAATGATTCATAACTAAAACTATACTAAATTTTTTTTTATGATATGCCATTATAATCAGAACTTTTTACCTTTTCTTTTCATCTGCTTTTTGTGGTCTCTATATACTTTGTTCTCCTCTGGAAACCATTACTTTGTGAGTCTTCATAATCCTTCTTGATTTTGCTTGTTCATGGATATACTGGATCATTTTGTTGCAATTCAAATGTCTGCTGATCAGTGGCTGCAGGATCTGTAGCTGCGAAATGACTGCCTGGCTGCGGAAAGTCTGATTAGCTGCAGAATGTCTTTTTAGCTGCAAAATGTACCTGTAGAGAATTTTAATCATGGAATGGAGTGGTTTGGAATATAAGTGGAATATTATATGGAATGAGTGAAGATAAATGATGAAATATGGTATAATGGGATATGTATGAAGTGAATGATGGAGTGGGATGGATTACAATTTATGAAATGGAGTGGAAAAATATAAGAAATGGCCTGCAATCCATGACATGTGTTATTCATTTGCAGAAAGACATCAAACTTTAAATTTTGATATGGAAATGAGGTGGATGAAGTATGGAATGAGATGAATGAAATATGGAATGAAGTAAAGTATGAATGAATGAATGAAATAGAGTATGGATGGATAAGTAAATGGAATGAAATGAAATGAGATGGATCATAAGTGCAATGGATCTAAACTTATGATTTTGTAACAATTGCTTGCAGAAACAAAATGGAAAAGTTAGAGTGTCAGAAAAACTCTGATTTTCACCCTATCTTTTCTGTATAAACATGCCAATCAGTGATTGGTTTTCATGTTTATACTTTTTTTTTTTTTTTTTTAAGAAATGCTTCAGAAAATTCAATCAAGTTGATGAAGAAGAAAGATTCTTCTTCATTAACTTCACATCACTGTTTTCCTGGAACTTCTTGACAAATTCTTCTCTTGAGAGTGGTTTATGATACAGCTTCAATCTATGACCATTCACAAGAAAAGTAACCTCTTCTTCATCTATTGTCCTGATTTTTACTGCTCCATTGTCAAAAAATTTAACAATTTCATATGGCCCAAGCCAATGTGTTTGAAATTTACCTTGAAAATCCTTGAATTTTGAATCAAACAAGAGAGCCCAGTCACCTTCTTTGAATTTCTTCTCTTTGATGTACTTATCATGCCATCTAGTCCTTTGTTGTTGAACTAGACTTGTTTTCTAAACTGCATCTTGTCTGATCTTGTCCAATTCATTAATTTGCTCCAGTCTATGCTTTTGTGCCTCCGTTAAATCAAGTCCTAGCTGAACTGCCATTTTGAAAGTTTGAATCTGGAACTCTATGGGAAACAAAACTTGCTTTCCATAAACAAGTTCATAAGGAGTATGGCTTGTTGTGTTTCTCCATGTAGTTCTATAGGCCCATAAGGCTTCAAGAAGCCTATCTACCCAATCTCTTCTATGTAAATGAACAGTCTTTGTTAGGATTCCTTCAATGACCTTATTAGTAGATTCCACTTGACCATTTTCTTGTGGATGATAAGGATTAGATTTTCTATGCCTGATTTTGTACCTCTCCATCATTTGTTCCACTAGCCTTGATGTAAATTGAGCTCCTTGATCTGTAACAATTTCCCTTGGGACACCAAAACGAGTAAAAATATCCTCAAAACTAAAATTAACTACAGATGCTTCATTAGCTAAAAGTAATGGCTTGGCCTCTACCCATTTGGTAACATAATCAGTGCAAACTAATATATATCTCTTTTGTCTTGATGGAGGACTAATAGGTCCTACAAAATCCAAAGCCCATTTTTCAAAAGGTTCGATATGTACCTGAGGTTGTAATGGCATCTCACCTGAAGGAGAAGGTTTCCCTACCCTTTGGCAACTGTCACACCTTTTGACATACTCTTTAGCATCTTTAAACAAGGATGGCCAATAATATCCTAAATGAAGGATCTTATAGGTTGTCCTCTTATCAGCAAAGTGTCCGCCACAAGGTTCATCGTGACATGCTTTGAGAATCTCAGGCATCTCATCTTCTCGAACACATCTCCTAATGATCAAATCTGGACCTGTCTTGTACAACTCATTAGCAACCCATGAATATTTTGCACTGTCATAAATTATTTTTCTTTTATCTCTTGCATTCATTATTGAAGGAAATTTTCCTGAAACTAAATAATTAGAAATGTCAGCAAACCAAGGAGTTTGAGTAGAAATTGCAAAAAGATATTCATCAGGAAATTGATCTTCAACTGGAGTGTCATCTTTGATGTTTTGGAGTCTAGATAGGAAATTAGCTACTGTGTTTTGTTTTCTAGGCCTATCTAGAATGGTAATGTTGAATTCTTGTAAAAGCAATAACCATCTTATGACTCTGCCATTAGTAATTGATTTTTTCATTAAGTATCTAATTGCATAATGATCAGTGTGAACAAAAGTTTCATAGCCTGTTATATAGTGTCTGAATTTGTTTATGGCATGGACAACAGCTAAAAACTCTTTTTCAGTTACAGTATAGTTTAACTCTGAAGGAGTCAAATTTTTACTGGTATAGTAGATGGCATAAGGAATCAGGTATTTTTGTCCCAATACTGCTCCTAGAGTTGTATCTGAGGCATCTGTTGAAATATGAAAAGGTAACTTCCATTTAGGTCCCCTTAAAATAGGTGCTTCAGAGATTTTTGTTTTCAGGGTCTCAAAGGCTAACTGGAAATCAGGATTCCACTTGAATTCACAGTCCTTGGTAAGTAATTTGAAAAGTGGAGATGCTATCTTGGTGAAGTTTTCTATAAACCTTCGATAATATCTTGTAAATCCTAGAAAACTCCTAACATCTTTTTGACAATTTGGAATAGATAAGTTAGAGATGACTTCAACTTTTGACTCATCAACTCTAATCCCATCCCCTGAAATATGATGCCCCGAAACAATACCTTCAGTAAACATCATGAAACATTTCTCATGACTAAGTGAAAGATTTGATTCTTGACATCTCTTTAAAACTTTTTCCAAGTTTGCTAAAGCTTCTTCAAATGTGTTTCCATAAACTGTGAAATCATCCATATATACCTCTACACAATCATGTATTAGATATGAAAAAATTCCTAATACTGCCCTTTGGAATGTTGCAGGTGCATTGCATAATCCAAATGGAAATACTCGGTAAGCATAGGTACCCCAAGGACAGGTAAATGTGGTTTTGTCTTGATCTTCAAGTGCTACTTGGATTTGGTTGTAACCACTAAACCCATCTAAGAATGAGAAGTACTTTTTGCCAGTTAATGTATCTAACACTTGATCTATGAAAGGTAAGGGAAAATGGTCTTTAAGAGTAGCTTTGTTTAGTTCCCGGTAGTCAACACATACCCTCCATTTACCATTTTTCTTTGGCACAATTACTAAAGGAGAAACCCACTGACTATCTGAAATAGGATAGATGAAGTTAACATTTAACAATTTTTGCAATTCTTCTTTAATAATCTCCCTAAGATTTGGATTCATCCGTCTTTGAGGTTGTCTGATTGGTTTGCAATTTTCCTCTATATAGATGTGATGAGTGCAAGTCTTGGGGCTTATCCCTTTCATGTCAGTGTATTCCCATGCATATGCAGAAGAATGTCTCTGTAATACTTTGACTAACTCTTCTTGTTGAGATTTTTATAGGTTCTTGTTTATGTTCAAAGTTTTGCCTGGAAATATCTCACTTGTAGAGTTGCCAAATTTATCCATAGAATGAAGAGACATCTGTATTTATGACAAAAACTCAATGTTGGATCCCTCTTGAAATGGTTCATGTTTGTATTCTGAAGAGGATTCAAAGTTTTCTAGAGTATTCAGAATTTGATTATCTTCACTAATTTCTAAAATTGTGAAGAGAGGTTGTAAGTCTTCTTCATCCTCTATCCATTGAGTATCATCTAAATCTGTAGTTGTCCTAGCTGGAGGATACAAAGTGAATTTCTTAGTTGAACTACCATCAGAGATGTACATATCACCGGATCTACAACTAATGAAAGCATCAGCTGTAGCCAACCAAGGTCTTCCTAATATAATAGGATGTCCTCCTAGATTATTCTTAGGGGTTAGGATCATGAAATCCACAGGGTACTCCCAAGAATATAGGGACACTGGAATGTCTTCTATTACCCCATCAGGTTTGATCACAGATCTGTCTTCTAATTGTAATAATGTGGGTGTAAAGAGAAGATTAGGAAGTTTCAGTTTATCCATGATTTGTCTACTCATGATATTGATTGCTTCTCCTAAATCAATGAGTGTGTTTTGGATTTCAATTCCATTGATGTGAATTTTAACAACTGGATTTCCTGGGTCAAGATACTTTGGAATAGAAATCTTACCCATCATAATGTCTGCTATTTTTCCTGCCAGTTGAATTTTCTTTGTTTCTCTTATTCTTTTTCTTGTTTTCTTCATGCTCAACTCCTTTATTGTTTTGGCTAAAATTGGAATTTCCTTGATGGATTGTAATAATGGAATTTTAATGCAAACATTTCTCGGCTCATCTAGGAAATCATAATTAGGCACCATAATTTGTTTTTCTACACCTCTATCAATTTGTAATATTTCTGGAAAGGGAGGTATAGAAGTAGATGTGGATGGTTGCTCTAATACAGGAGTTGAAATTATTGGATCTTTTTGCTTTAATTTTTCAGTGTTTGGGTCTTGAAAAGATGTGTCTTCCTCAAGACTTTTATTCACCCGTAGAGAGTCTTCCTCAGAGTTATATTGTTCTTGTATGATCACAGAAGGTTTCCTCTTTTCAAGTATTCTTCCAGACCTAAGTTGAACATCACTAAGGTCTAAAGGAGTAATTAAATAAGTTGGAAACTTTTGGCCTTCTATCATGTATGTGTTCTGAGGATTTTTATTATTGGGGTTTGGTATGGGTTGAGCAGGCAACTGATTTGATTTTTGAGGGAATGGTAATGGAAGTGGTTGATTTTGATGTGGTAGGTTATGATGATGTTGTTGAGGATTTTGTTGAAAATTTTGTTGAGGATTTTGAGGATAAAAATGTGGGTATGGTGGATAGGATGGTGGATACTGATAGTACTGAGAGTATCTTCCATAGGGATTTTATGCTCCTTGTGCCCAAGCTTGAGATTTATTTTGAAATTGAGGCCAAGGTTGCTGCCAAGAATTCCAAGGTGGAGGTTGATTATACATTTGATCATGGAATCCTTGTGTTTGAGGTCCCTGCCAAGGCCTTCTAGAGACAAAATTAAGAGATTCTGTGGAATCTGTAGGAGTTTCCTCTTGAAAGACAGCTTTGAGACCAGGAAGAGAAGGACAATTCTTGGTCTCATGTTTTTCAAAACAAATGACACAGGTCTCTACAACTTTTACATCCAAAGGACACTCTCTCAAGGCATGTTTCTTTCTACATTTGGGACAAAAGATTGCCAAGGCATCAGATTCAGCTTTTTGCTTGTTTTGTATCTTAAGGGTGTCTATTTGTTCACTAAGACTCCCTAAGATATCAGATTTGAAATCATCAAGCATGTGTCCTATTTCTGATCTACTTACTGTCCCAGAAGCAGACTTACTTGCCCTTGCAAGAGCAGGATCTCTTGGACCTTTGACAGTTTTAGATTTCCCTCTTGAAAGGTTGATACATAACTCAGATATTTCAGGTAATGTGAGCTGTGATATATCCCCTTTTCCCATCATGTTAAGGATATCCAACCATTCATCCCTAATTGTTTTCAACAAAAGAGCTTTTAAGGTGTCTTGATCTAAATTTTCCATTTTTGCTCTTTTGATGTTGTAATGAAATCTCTCCAACAAATCTTCCAAGTTTTCATCTTCTTTTTGTAACATCTTAAACACTTCCTCCTTATGATTGACTGGCATACAATAATCCAAATACCTCTCTAGAAATGCTTGTTTCATGTCTTCCCATGTCCTAATAGAACTGTTAATCAAACTCATAAACCACTTCAATGCTGCTCCTTTCAATGTTGAAGGAAATAGTTTAAGTTTTTTAGCATCTTGTAAGTAGTCATAAGTTCTAAACAGGACTTCAAATTCAAATAGGAAGGTTTCAGGATCTTCAGTTTTAATTCCATAGAAGTTTGGAAGGACAGAGGGTGAAATGTTTTTCATGGTTGTATTGGTTTCTTCATCTACTATAGGAAACCCAAAAGAGCTTCCTATTTCTCTTCTACCTCTTCCTCTACCTCCTTCTCCTTTTGCACCTCTACCTCCTTCTCCTCTACCTATACCTCTACCTCCTCCAAATAATTTGTGTTCTCCATTAAAGACTCCTCCTCCCCCTTCTTCTTCCATGGTTGATTCTTCTGTGGAAGTGGAAAAGTTGGTGTCCCTAGCAGGAGTCCTTGGATCTTCTTCTAAGACAGTTTCAGTGGATGAAGTGGAAGGTCTCTCTAATGGAATATCTGATCTTAGGTCTTCTAGAAGTCTAGGATCAGTAAAGGATGGAATGTGGGTCTGAATTGAAGGTGTACTAGCTCTTGGTCTAGGTGAAGCAAGTGGTGTTTTAGGAATCAAAATTCTGCTTCTGCTTCTTATGAATCTACCCCTTGAATCTCTCTCTCTACGCATATCATTTTTTTGGAAGTTAAGAAACAAAGGTTACCTAGTTTTCACTTCCCCGGCAACGACGCCAAAATGTTTGTGCTCAACCTAGTCTCCTAAATTGAGTTCATTTAATTGTCAACCAGGGTTGGTAAACTACTGAAGTGTGGTGCATTGTATGTGCCTAGGTGTTTGTTTCTTACTGCGTTGTGTCTAGTGTTTTATGATGTTTTTGGTATTTTTATGGTTTTATGTTCACAAAGGAAAGAACTAAATGCTAGTGGAAAGAAGCTACTGGTTAAAAAAACAGAGTGAAGCCTAGATTTTTGATGACAAATGACAAATGCAAATACTGAAACAGAACCAAACCTAAACTATGACTTAGCAAAATACAAAGCTTGATAATGACTTCAAGAAAATGAATCACAACATGAACTTAACTTGTCCAATCCATTCATTAAGGATATTTTGGAAGAGCTTGAGGAATGGGCAGCTAAGTGTAAAAATTCTCCTAATTAAACAATTAAACAATCAACTTGTAATGATACAACATCTCATCCATGATTAAAGGTTTGTGAAACATATTTGGAAAAGAACATTTGTAACATCAAAAGATCTCTACTCTAAAACTAGCTCCTAATTCTATTCTGCAACTTAGTTTAACACCACTAAACTTCACTCAAAGGTTATATATTTTTAGAATAGTCTTTTGAGGAAAGGTTTGTTTGTGAAATGGTAAAAAGGTTGCAAAAGTACTCCAGGCCTTGGACTGTTACTATCTTCTGTCCAGATGATTATGAGTTAATATAGGTTTGGAACAAAAGAAGTTTTGTAAATAATGAAGGCCGTGGTATTTAAGTTTAACAACTAATGCAATTTAATATGCAATGGATGGCAACTAAACGTGGAATGTAAATACAGTGAGCTAAGCTAGAACTGAACTAGAGTGCTACTAGTCTACAGTAAACAGTGCTAAACTAACAAGCCATTATCAAACTTGAAACGAAATAACAGAGCATGAATTAAATGCAATTTTCCTCCGGAGTGCCCTAACTAAGTTATCATGCAATTAATCTATGGGATTCTACAGCCTATTTCGTTCATCATGAATGGTATTTTGGAAGAGCTTGTTAGAACAATCCTGGCTGTACAATTCAATGCATTTGAATGCAAACATGAAAACTGAAAGCAATTACAATTAAAACTAAGACATCACAGCTATTTCCTACTCATTATTATGATGTGTTGGAAGAGCTTTTAAGAGTAAGATTAGCTATGCTACTTAGTATAAACAAGCAACTGAATCCTACAGTATCACAGTTATACCTTAGTCATCATAATGATATCTTGGAAGAGCTTTTAAGAGTAAGATTAACTGTGATAATGAACGAAAAAGATTGCAAATAAAATCTATAACACTACAGCCATTTCTCATTCATTATAATGATCTTTTGGAAGAGTTTCTTAGAACAAGTATAGCTATAATGACTAATGAAATTAACTATGAACGCAAACTTCAAAAACTTGAAAACGAACTAAGATACTTATCTAAATTGCGAAAGTAAAGCCGCTCAGGAGGCAGGGGCCCTCTACCACCAGAGTAGCACAAAATCTAACTCAAGATAAACTCAACGCATTCAAAGAAATGTTGTCTTCTTCATTAAAGGAAAATAAATTAAAACAGAGTATTCTCGGTCTTCAGAAATATAGCAGTCAATCCACGAAATCTAATCAAAATCTAGAGCCTGTCTCTCAGTTTCCCGAGTACATTTATAACAAATCTTCATAACAGAACTTGAGATAATACGGGGATCATTGTCTTTTCATATCAAAATCGTACTAGAACTCTAAAGATGGCAGCGTAAAGTGACAAAGGACATCTGGACTGTCCTTGTCCTATTAGGAGTCTGCCTCCTTGTGTGAGTTCCCACGTACAAAACCACGTCCAGAATTCCATTCATTCTTCATGGTGAGCAACAAACGCTGAGGACATGATGTGGAATATACCCATGTGTGGCTTTTCCTAAGAGGACACCTGGAACATGCTTGAATGTGAAGACAGCTGCAGAATTGGCAACTAGCTACGGAATGTCTACATTCTGTAGCTAGTTTCAGTTCAAAATGCATTACAATGACAAAATCACAAAACTTAGCAAGTTAGCCATGATATTCATTCTTAAAGTAATTTTAACTAATTTCATTGATCATTTGAGCCTGGAATAACAATGGACAAAAGAAAATGGGGTGAAGTATGATGGAAGAAAGAACAATCTTGGGGCTCAACATACCCCCACTGCTGACTTCTTGCATGTCCTCATGCAACTTATTCCATAAACTCAGAGACTTCTGCAAGAACATCCAACCCTCTTCTTCTTCTTTGCCTGGAAGTTAAAGGCCTTATGGGCTTCCTGATGACTAACTTGAACCTTAAATTGGTAAGTGCCCTGATTAACTTCTTGTTCCTCTTTTTCAACTTTTCATTAGCCTTTTCCACTTTGTCCATTTGTAGAGACAGGGTTGAGTTCATACTGGTTTTTAGTTTAACTTGTTCCCTCAGAATATCATTCTCAGTCCTGATATGTCTATTAAGTACTTCCAGCTCATACCTATCTCTTCTTAACACATCTATTTCGGAGAGTGGAGGACTAGGGGTTCTATCTCTACTCTCTGAAGCTTCCCTTTCCAATGTTTCAACATAGTTATAAATTTCTTGCTGTGCAGGGTCAATTTCAGGGGCCTCTTCATCAAAATATTCTTCAACATCTTCTTCAATAGATGTTTCTTCATATTCTATGTTTATCACCCCAGTTTGTTTGATCTGTGTTTTCCTTAGTTTCCCCCTGAGTCTATGGCTCCTTCTCGGCTGGGATGGTCCCTCTCCTTTTTCTGTGGCAAATTCAAATTCAAATCTATACCAATCTTTTCACAGAATTATGTGTTGTGTTAGCTTGGTCTTGTGAAGAAATTTCTAGAATTGATCCATCAATTGTCCAGCATTAGATCAAGACCTATGAGAATGCTAAGCCTATACGGCAAAAGCTTCGGCCAGTAAACCCTAGGAAAGTAGTAGATATCAAAGCTGCAGTTGAGAAGTTGCTTAAGGCGGGTTTTATATACCTCATTCCTTTAACTAAGTGGGTTTCGAATATGGTCCCGTTCGATAATAAAAAAGGAATAACTCGCATATGCATAGACTTCATAGATTTAAATAAGTCTTTTCATAAAGATAATTTCCCCACACCCTTTATTGATCAGATTAACGATGAGTGTGCAGGGAATGAGATTTTATCCTTCATGGATGGTTCCTTGGGTTATAATCAAATTACTATCCATCCTAAAGATCAGCATAAGACAAATTTTCTCTGCCCATGGGGTACCTTTTCATATAAAAATATGCCTTTTTGTCCTAAAAATGCTAGAGCGACTTTCCAGCGGGCCATGTATTATGCTTTCCATGATATCAAGCATATCATCGAAGCTTATTTGGATGACTTAGCTACTAGTTCTCGAAAAAAAATGATCATCCCCATCATCTTGGGTTGATTTTCAAGAGATGTTGTTATTATAAAATCTGGTTGAATCCGAATAAGTGTGTTTTTGTGGTCACATCTGGTCAGTTATTAGGGTTCATAATGTCTATTGAAGGGATTCGTGTAGATCCTTTCAAGGTTGAGGCAATACTTCAGTTGCCTCCCCCATCTACCATTCGTCAACTTCAGAGTCTCTAAGGAAAACCAATTTCTTGAGGAGATTTATTGTCAATTATGCTGAGATAATGAAGGGATTTATGATATTGTTGAAAAAAGGAGTTCCATTTCTATGGGACGACTCCTCTCAGCGCTCATTCAATGCTTTGAAAAAATCATTAACCAAATATCCTTTACTGATTCGACCTGATTATAGCATGGATTTCCTCTTGAATCTCGTTGTAGTAGAATCAATCATAGGTATGGTTCTAGTTCAGGAAGATGATGCTCTCTATGAGAATGTGATTTGTTATCTAAGCCAAGGCTTGGCAAGTCCTGAATTACAATATTCTCTTGTTGAGAAATTATATTTGGCATTTTTTCATTTTGTCCAGCGACTTAGACATTACATTCTGCTTTGCAAAACTTTTGTATTGGAAGTTTTCAATCCATTTCAGTTTGTTCTCAGTAGGTGAGTGATGGGGGGTAAATATAACAGATGGATTTTTATTCTATAAGAATTCGATCTCGAGTTCTTGTCTGCTAAATCCAAGAAATCTTTAATATTCGCAAAATTAATCTCGGAGTTTCCTTGTGAAAAGAAGAAATGGTTTATGAGGAATCATTCCCTAATGAACACCTTTTCCTTATTTCTTTACAAGATCCTTGGTATGGGAATATTATTATATATCTTCAGACTTCGAATTTCCCCTCAATTTTTCGAAGGATGAGCGAAGAAAATTGCGTCACTTGGCTAACAGTTATGTTATCATTGTTGACACTTTAAATCATCGCTAGGTTGATTCAATCCTCAGACATTACTTAACCCTAGAAGAATTTGATTTAGTGTTGAATGATTTCCACAGTGGAGCTTGTGGTGGTCATTTATCAGGGCTTGCTACATCCCAAAAAATTTTGCGTGCTGGATATTTTTGGCCTTCGATCTTCAAATATTGTGTTGAAGCGGTCAAGAAATGTCATCCTTGTCAAGTCTATACTCAGAAGATATGCGCTCATCTAGCTCTGCTCTTTCCTTTTATTACTGTCAGTCCATTCACAATGGGGGGAATCAATTTTACAACTTGTAACCCACCTTCAGCAAAGGGTCATAAGTATATCATTGTAGTAGTGGACTACTTCACTAAGTGGGATGAGGCTATGCCTACCTTTGTGAACGATGATGAAACAATAGCCCTTTTTCTTTTCAACCATGTCATTTATCGTTTTGGTATTCCTAAATATATTTCCACTGATCATTGTAGTCATTTTCAGAACATCATTATGGTTGAGTTGGCTCTCAACTTAGGTTTCTGGAAAGAGCATTCATCTCCTTATTATCCTCAGGCCAATGGGAAAGTGGAAGCTGTGAATAAATCCTTGAAGGTTATCCTGCAAAAGAAATTAACAAAGCTCGATCTAATTGGCACTTATGTTGTATCCTATGCTTTGGGAATACCGGATGTCAGTTAACACTGTAACTGGTTTCACTCCTTTTCAACTAGTTTACGGGTTGGAACCAATCTTCCATGTGGAATGTGAAATTCCTTCTCTTAAGCTAGTTGTTAAACTTCTTCCAGACACTACCAAACTTGAAGAACGCCTCATTTATTTGCAACGTCTTGATGAGAAACGTCGAGACATAGCCACGATTAACTAAGATCATAAGAAGAGGGTGAAGGTTCAATACAATAAGACTATATCACCTAGGGTTTTCTCTGAAGGCGACCTTGTCCTTATCTATGATCAAGACAAGGATGCCTTGGGGGCAAGTAAGTTTAATTCCATGTGGTGGTGTCCTTACATCGTTAAAATAGCCTTGAAAAAGGGAGCTTATGAATTGGTTGATTTTAATGGAAACGAGTTGGCAGAGCCCAAAAATGGGTTGTACATTAAAAAGTATTATGCCTAGGCTTGTGCCTAGCATTTACTTTGGTTTTGTACATATTGTATGTTTTTGTACATATCTGTCTATCGGTTTCATTGTGACATCAATGTTTTTTATCTTCCTTGGTAGGTATCTATGGATGATATGATCTATTTAGGATTTTCCAATGGTGCTAGTCGACATACCTGGAATTTGGCTTCCGTGGCTTGGGTACTTTACTATCCATCCGATCAATTGTTAGTCTAAAGGGGCATATGTATCGGTCCTGCTTTGAATAATGTTGTCGAATATATTGTTGTTATTAATCTACTATTTGAAGCAATATCTCTTAGTGTTGGTTCATTAGTAGTATACTTGGATTCACAACTGGTGGTTTCTCAATTAAATAACATCTATCGTGTCAGGGATCCTTATTTATATTGCCAATTTATGAGAGTGTGTTTCAATATAGAGATCATCTAATTTTATTACATTTATTCATATTCCACGATCATAAAACTCATTTGTTGATTCAATAGCTAATCAAGAATTAGATTGGCATATAATTCATTCATCACATTAAAAATAAAAAATAAGCAATCATCATTTGTATATATGAGTGTCACATCACGAAACTGTCTGTATATAGATAAGAATCATATGTTAAAAAAGTTATACAAAATTGGGACAAAAATGTCCTACCAAATTAGGGCTTAAGCCTGAGCAAGTCAATCACAAAAAATATCAAGTCATCCTTAATCTATGTTTGAGGGCCCTTCCCTAGATGTGCATCCTAGAAGAATACTATGGCAGTTGTCACAAGTCGGAAAATTCACACCCACTCTCCTGGTACACCAACCACATGCCTTTGCATAGCCTCTAGTAAATCCTCCACTACCACAATAGGCACTTGGTGGTTAAACCCTTCAGATTCCTTTACACAGCATGAAGGACTCTCTCAATGTCAGCTACAGCATTTTCCATGTCTCTTCCGCGACGCCTATGCCTAAGCAAAACCTCAAGTCTTACTGGTCCCACATCTATGTCATGATAAACAATTTTGTAAGAATTTTGTCTTATCAAAAAGAATTTCATTTCATATTTTTGAAAATCCAAAAAAATAAAATGATTTCAAAATCTTAAAAAACAATATTACCAATAGCTCCCCAAGCAACACCAGATGGAAGCGACAAATTTGAAGTCCATGCCTGTGTAGGGGTTGTCCTCAATGAAAATGACTTGTTCTCCCCACCAAAGGAAAAACTCATCATCGAAGGTGATCCAAGTTGTATTGGTGGCCACCCACCTATTCCATTTGGACCCCCACTATCAGTTTTAGCACAGCTTACTATTTTTAGCAGTTTTTTGGGTCATGAACTTCCAGAGCCATTTTGAGGCCCTAATGATCCAGGGGGATATTGGTGGCCACCTACCTATTCAATTTGAACCCCCACCATTAGTTCTTTTATTTTTTCAGTTTCATCACAACTTACTATTTTTAGTAGTTTTTCGGGTCCTGAACTTCCGGAGCCGTTTTGAGGCCCTAAACGACGTTTTTTGAGAAAACCAGGAACAACATGGAATTTTCTTTGATGTTTTTCACATAAAAATTTGTATTCCTCAGATAAATAGTTCTAACGAGGCATTGAGCACATCAAACAAATATCGTATGCCAAAGTTATGTCCCCGAGAAGATTGATGTACCAATTTACCAAAACAGGGCCCTGGATAGTTTTGGTGTTTCATCTCCTAGGTTAGGTGTTTGGATGTTTAGGGTTTTCCATTGTTTCTAAATAATAAATAGGTCTTCGAGCCTCATTATAACATAGTTCAAAGGCCTGTAGCCGCCACATATCTTCTCAGAGATAAGCTATGAGCGCCCTAGCTAGTTTATTTCCATTATGTCTGTAAGCATTTTTCCGTTATTTGATATTAATGAAATGAAATTTTATTTCTGCTGCATCTTTGTGCTTATGTATATTTATGTATTTTATTGAGTTCATATGTTCCTCGAGGGCCTCCTTGAGCAATATTTTGATAGGATTTCTTGTTCCTTCGTCTTTATTTTCTTCTGCAATGGGAGGTCATCGGGGTTTGTGAGGCTGATCTTGCAAGGATTCAACCAGATCGAGCCCTAATTCCTTATACCCTGACCTCATTGGCGACATGCAAAGAAAAACAGAGAAAGAGCAGACCACTCTGATACCACTGATCGAGATTTATGCAGGAATGCAATAAAATACAAAAACACACATAAACACAGAGATGCAGTGAAAATAAAACTTCATTTCATAAATATCAAATAACAGAAATAGGCTTAGAGACATAATGGAAATTAACTAGCTAGGGCATTGGTAGCTTATCTCTGAGAATAGATGTGGCGGCTATAGGCCTCTGAACTGTGTTACAAGGCTCGAAGGCCTATTTATTGTTGAGAAACAATGGAAAACCCTAAACATCCAAAAACCTAACCCTAGGAGATGAAGCGCCAAAACTATGGGCCCCGTTTGGGTAAATTGGTACATCAATCTTCCTGGGGATGTAACTTTGGTATATGATCTCTGTTTGACACGCTCAATACCTCGTTAGAAATATCTATCCAAGGAATAAAACTTTTGACATCAGCAACATCAAAGGAACTTCCATGTTGCTCCCGGTTTTCCCAAAAAGTGTCGTTTAGGCCCTCAAAACGGCTCCGGAAGTTCAAGACCCGAAAAACTGCTAAAAATAGTAAGTTGTGCTAAAACCGAAAAACTGAAAGAACCGATGGTGGGGGTTCAAATGGAATAGGTGGGTGACCACCAATATCACCTAGATCATTAGGGCCTCAAAACAGCGCCAGAAGTTCATGGCCCGAAAAACTGCTAAAAATAGTAAGTTGTGCGAAAATTGAAAAATTGAAAGAGCCGATGGTGGGGGTCCAAATGGAATAGGTGGGTGGCCACCAATATCCATTCGCAGATTTGGGTGAAGGGTTCTCCACTGCAATTCCTTATTGATAGTGGAAGCCAAAAGAACCTCATTTCAATAGAGGTTGTGAAGCGGCTCGGCCTACCAACCATAGTACACCTGCAGCCGTATACCATTGGGTGGCTTCCCCAAGTAAGAGATCTCCGCATCTGACAGCAGTGTCGCTTTTCGTACAGCATCAAGCCATTCATGGATGAGGTATTATGTGATGTTGCTCCTCTTGATGTGTCTAATGTATTATTGGGCCAACCATACTTGTGGAAGCGACATGTTGTGTATGAGTCTAGGCCTCGTTCTGTTGTTATTACTTTGGGAGATAAATTTTACAGGATACCAGAGGTAGTACTACCTCCTGCCATCTCTTTGACTACTGCAAAAAAACACAGTAAGATTTTTTCCCAAGCCAGGAAATTTATTTTCCTTACAATTTTCCCACAAGGAAGAAGAATAATATGGCCACAGCCTCGAAACAGGGCTCCCCTGCATGGTAGCAGCAGATGGACAAAGTCGTGGAGGAATACGAGAACATTTTCTGCTCACCCAGAGAGGTTCCTCTACACTGTCAGGTCAAGCACTCCATTGATCTCACCCTAGGTGTGTCGCCGCCTGACGTTGCCATACCTCATGCAACCACACAGACATAATCCACACATGTACTGTCTAGGGTTGATAAAGCAACCAAATTTATTGAACGCATCTAGCACATCCGCCAACAAGTCCACGACATCTTTGACAAATCCAATACCAAGTTCAGTAGAATTTGCCTCATCTAATGGAGGAACTCAATGCAATGGGGACCATTTCTTCCTAAGGGGGGAGGAATGATCCAGGTGGATATTGGTGGCCACCCACCTATTCCATTTTGACCCCCACCATCGGTTCTTTCGGTTTTTCGGTTTCAGCACATCTTAATATTTTTAGCAGTATTTCGGGTAATGAACTTCTGGAGCTGTTTTGAGGCCCTAATGATCCAGGTGTATATTGGTGGCCACCCACCTATTCCATTTGAACCCCCACCATCAGTTCTTTCAGTTTTTCAGTTTTAACACAACTTACTATTTTTAGCATTTTTTCGGGTCCTGAACTTCCGGAGCCGTTTTGCGGCCCTAAATGACATTTTTTGGGAAAGCAGGGAGCAACACGGAAGTTCCATTGATGTTTCTCAAGTTAAAATTTGTATTCCTCGGATGGATATTTCTAACGACATATTGAGCATGTCAAACGGAGATCGTATGCCAAAGTTACGTCCCTGGGAAGATTAATGTACCAATTTAACCAAACAGGGCTCATATTTTTGGTGCTTCATCTCCTAGGGTTAGGTTGTTGGATGTTTAGGGTTTTCCATTGTTTCTCAACAATAAATATGCCTTCAAGCCTCATTGTAACACAGTTCAGAGGCATGTAGCCGCCACATCTCTTCCAAGAGATAAGCTACCAACGACCTAGCTAGTTTATTTCCATTATGTCTATAAGCATATTTCTGTTATTAGATATTAATGAAATGAAGTTTTAAATTCCGTTGCATCTCTATGTTTATGTCTATTTTTGTATTTTATCGTGTTCATGCATAAATCCAGATTAGAAGGTAGTCCTCGACCTCTCCACCCCCTAGTATTTTCATCAATTCAACCCATCTTGCTATGTGTGGAACTCTTGGGTTGTTGATAGTTGAAATCACCTCGGGTCGAAGACTTGGTAATCTCTCAAAAAAGAAAGTACAAATTATTGTACCATATACAAAGTGTTTGGTCTTGTTCTTTCGAATAGAAGGTAATTACTTTTGTATATTGGTCAGCAGAGCTGTGCACTAGTCATATAATGTGGTTAGGCAATCTATCACCAAACTCATTGTAGCACGTGATGCTTGATGCAAAAATGTTGATCCAGCTACCTTGATAATTGTGAAAAGGATAATTCTCATATGTAGTCCCTCTACATCTCTAATGAGGATCTATGTCCCTACTTTCTAGGTATATACTGAACAGTAGAGGTGAATTTATTCATCCACATTGAGACCTCCTGGGGCCTTCCCTTGTAAATTGACTGGCTCTCCTCTTCAGGAAAGTCTAGTGATGAAATATCTATCTTATACCTCGATCCGCAAGGGCATCTGATCAATCATAAAATCATCCTCTTCTGTATCCTAATAATTTGCAAGCATTTCTAACAATCTTGTATTTGTTTTCATGTTTTGCATTTTGAAAAATTTCAATAAACTGCATCCTTTAAGGGCATCCAGTGCCAATGGATCCTCCATCATTTAATTGTCAATTTCACTATGTTCCCTTTCCCTCCAGCTGTTAGACATCCTGTATCATTCAAAGATTTTCATTTCATTAATTATGTGTTTCAAAAAATTGTGTTGCACATACGCGGGTTACCTTTATACACAGTCGCATGTCTATGCGACTTCAATATGCTCAACCCGTGTATACAAAGAGGTTAAATCTAAAAACGAAAGTTCTATGGTCAAATTGCTTGGAAATCACTTGAAATGATTAAAAAATTCATTGGGAATTTGATTGAGGGGATTACCTAGAAGATTCACAGTGATCCGGCTAAGAAATTGGGCAGATTGAGGTTGTCAGTTTTTTGCTCCATAGCTCTTTTCTCCAAATTCCCAAAGCACAAATGAAAATTGTAATTCAAAAAGGTGTATTTATATTGAAATTTAAAAATTTCCAAAAACCCACTTTTATAAAGTTTATGTCTATTTTTAGAATTTTTAAACTTGATGACCTTTTTGGCTTCAAGTGTTGGGATAGGTTGTTTTTTTAGGAAAAATTGAAGACTTTGAGACATTTTTTACCACTTCAATTCCATGACCGTTGACCCATCATGGAAGGTATTGTTTTTTACATTGGCATATTGTTACGCAGGTAAATCTTCTCTGCGGACAGAGACGATCCCTTTAGCCCTGGTGTGGGTCTAATAACAAAAGGAAAAACTAGAGTGTAGGCTCCTAATTACTGAATGAACTAGACATGATAGATCAACCTACCTGGAGTCCAACGTTGTCATCGTAGCTGTTGTAATGGTGGCCTCTCGATTCCTGTCTTGGCAAGTCACGATCCTTTCGCAACAATGTTTGGATACCTACACAAAATCAACAAACAAGAGCAGAATATGAAACAACAATCTCATTCATAATTACTAACCAATCAAGGAGGGTTAAGCATATAGCATTAATAAAATACATCAATGCAATATGGGAACCATACACATATGTATTAATAGAAGAAAGAGTTACAACCAAGCCTTGACGTCCCAACCTCTTTCAGCGAGGTTTATTTGAAATGAGTCTTGACGAATGTCAGGGAATTCGGACGGATGAAGGCACAAGTCTAAGCTCTCTTAATAAGGGACTCTTTCATTCTATCTTGAATAGAAATCTCTCCAGCATTTATGCTTCTTCAGTTTAGCTCAACTAGCTTCATCAATGGAGGATGAGCTATATTTATAGAGGGAGAGGAGGAGGTTGGGATCCCTACTATGGTGGAAGGGAGGCCTTATCTCATGGGAGGTTTCCCCAAAAGGTGGAAACAAGAGGCCAAATGAGGCAGTTCGTGGTTATTCAGTCGAACCACTCCCCATGACTCATCCACAAAGTTGTTATGATCGAAATTTCGCCTCTATTTTAAAAAAAAAAATCCATAAATAGATTGGCGCAGGTAGCTAACTGAGACAGAGCGCCAGCTGGCACGGGGGCTAGTGTTAATCTGCCTTATCAACGTAAGGGCATAACTAGCTACTAGCGCCAAGGAAAAAACAAGTGTTATTTTGTGTTATGTTCAGGAAATGGTCAACAGAAGGAGTGTTTGACTCATGGTAAGGGATGCAATAATGATATTTGCAAGGCATGAAACTTTATTTTGTTCATATAAATGAGCCTCCAATGTGTGGGATGGGGATTGCAGGGACGGTGACAAAAAAATTTGTAACAGATGCCCCCAAAGCATGAGGTTCGAGAGAGAGGAAGGGGTGAAATGCTTTACGAGAACGCATTCGAACCAAACACCGTTGTCGGAAGACCTGCAATTACAAGTACAATAGATATCTTTGCGACATGAACATGTGGCATGGGTGCATCCATCCATAATAGAGTACACATATGAACTGAGATCTGAGGTATGGATGCAGCCATCCAGCAATAAGGATCAACAAATAGACTCAGGTATGGTCGCAGCCATCCAAGCAAAAGAGTCATGCAACAAATCATGATACATCATAATATTTCGCGGCCTAGATTTTATCAGACAAAACCTAGGGTCTTGCACTCCATCTTGATTCGAACAAGTACAGATTCAAGCATGTGAATATGTGAGCTAAAGTTGAACACGCAAGAAAATAACCTGATTACCAGCCAATGATGAAAGTTGTTAGCAGGCACGACAGAAACCACCAATAATGACAATGGCTCTCAAGGTAAAATAGGTACAATCCACAGAATGTGAACAGTGATCTAGCATCAAACACCTGCAGAATCACCTGATCGAAGGCCAATGATGTGGACCTGTCATTGAATGCGAAGAACCTGCCATTGAGGCATGCAGGCTCCAAGGTACCGGTAGGGAGTCTATAGACCAACTTCCTGGATAATGAGCTAAAGTTGACAGGAAGTGACATGGTAGAAGGAGGGCCATAATGTATCTCACATAATCAACGCAAGACAGAGGAACATAATGATAGTGAATCAGGATCAACAGAGAATTAGAGGGAGGTTGAAAACTACAGAGGCAAAATTCTCTTGAACATATTAGCGACACGACTCTGGATTTGGAAGTATTTAGATCAAGGGATCTGAGGTCATGATGACATGGCGAAGAGAAGATGAGAGGTAAAAATAGATTACCCAAACCCACGAAGGCAAGAATGACGAAATGAGATGTCCCCAACCTGACACGAATGCATACGAGTGTCATGTTCAAGAGTGACATACTGCCGACACAACTAAAATATGGTTCAATTTCCCCCACCATTTCTGGTGAGTACCCCAATTATTATTTTTAAACAAGCTTGAAGGGGATAGCATATGCTTGTGCTGTAAGTTTTTCCTTCGGAAAAATCCATCCTAGTACATTTCACGAGCCCTAGGAAGGAGTAACTCGATGAATGTCATGGTGACGATGTCTGATGTCATCAGGGTTTAACGAGTCTGACAAAGGAAGAACTCGACGTCTTTTCATGTTTAGAGAGTTTGAAAAGAAGTGGAAAAGAAAACTCTAGGATGTCCCTTTTCGTAAGTAGTCTCTTAGATCTGAAAAGGTAGAAAACAATATCTGAAAGAACCTCTTAGTCGCAATAGGCTAAGGTATTCATTTTTCTTAAATAATCTATCCTAGTCCGAAAAAGGGGTAAACGTATACTGGGTAGATATCATTTTGCAACCATTTAACGAGTTCAAAACGACAAGAAACTCGGAAATATGTTCAATTTTAGAGAGTCAGAAAAGAGCTAAAATATGACTCTAGTAGTGACTTTTTTCGTGTTTTTACCGAGTCCGAAAAAGTATAAAATATAACTCGTGACTTCATCACTATCACAATAAAGACCTGTCGTTGCACAAGAAACAAACGTAAAACCCATTTCTTGAAATAAAATAATGTAATAATCGAAAAATATTTCTTAAAACCTAATTAGGGTTCTGAAAAGTTATAAATGCCAAAATTGGTAAAAAATAATTACTTTTCACTTTTACCTCTTATGGAGCAATAGTGACCCATTTTACCTTGCGATTTTGCAGCAACAATAGCAGGCAATCCAGCTGACCAATCTCGAATATGTCAGTTCCAGGTAAGAATTGACATCCTTCCCCACATTTTAATCATTCCTTCTTTACCTGCAATCTTCAATTTTGATTTCTGAAGGGGAAATTATGAGAACTAGGGCACGGCGGTCGGTGCGGGTTTCGGGCACGGACTCGCGCCAACCGCCCAATTTTCTAAACTAGGGCGCGCCAATCACGCAGACCTCTTAAATAATTCTCAATGACAGAAAGCAAGCCCAAAATTCACAAATTGCAGTTTTGGATTTGGCTAATAATATCCATATGAACATGTTTGCAGGTGAGAGAGTGACAAAATGGTGATAGAGTGGAAGAAAAGGGAACACAGCAAAGAGGATGAGCTTTCCATGGGAAATGCAAGATGCACGAAATCTCTCACGGACTGTGGACTAAAAAATTTCTTCATGACACCGTGTCTCAGAGCTCAACCGGAGCTGCTACAACACTTGGTCAGCATCTCAGACGAGGATCAGGAAAAATTCATTCTTCGAGATCAGGAACTCGAGATCGATGTTTCTGATATTTATTTCATAACATGACTGCTGCGGAGGGGGTTAGCACCAATCTTGACCGGCACCTAGCCCACCATGGAGAGCATGGGGCATGGTGATTGATAAGGTATGCCCGAGAGCACAAAAAGGATCAAAAAGATGGAAAGTGGACATCCAGACTATCCCAGATTTAGCACTAAGGGTAGTGCTACACACGATCACACGAGTTGTAGGAACACAAGCACTGCACGAAGCAACAAGAACATAGCTACTTCTTGTTGTACACTGCTTGACACCGACCATCTACAACTGGGCAAAGACATTAACAATCAATATAAAACGTTAACTAACAAAGTGGAAGAAGGCCAAATTAAAACATTTTGGTTATGGGTCTATCCTAGTATCGTTCATTCTAGAACGGCTACCAATATTTCAGCTTTAGGAGGTGATAGTCCCAACACCACCAGCACTGGAACCACGAATGGCCCGATGGGAAGCTCTAATGCCAAGGTCAGGGGGCGGTCAATAGATGTCCTCGAGACCAAAGTTTTTTGATTGGCTCTACCGATAGTTGATTGTCGTGGAGGACTGGCCCTAATCTGGCACAGATTTCACTGGTGATCTGGACCTCCCACTCCCGGAAGGAGAGGATTGGGATGAAGCACTTGGTAAGACTCATTTTTTAATTTTTATGAGTATTATGATTTTTTTGGTATGTATGTTTTGATAATTAATCAATGCATTTGCAGATGTAGGCCCAGAGAGACCTGCAAGGATGTCTCCGATAGCGAGGCGAATACCTCTTGATTTTGATGTTGCCCCTCAAGGCGAGGAGGAGGAAATCGTGCACATCTTGCAAAGAATTTCACGTGGGGTCCCCGACTATGCGCGTTTTGACGATGTTCCTCGTGCATACCAAAGACATACTGTGGGAGTGTCAAACCAAGTTCACCGCTTATTGAGGCATCTTGTCCGGGCAGTGACATGTTGTCATGATCATCATGTCGACTAGACACCTAGGCGTTTATTTTTGCATTTTTTTGTGAGACATGGTGTGTTAGGATGTAACAAAAACACACATATTTTTGAAATTTACGGTGCACACTGATGCAAAATTTCAATATATATATATATATATATATATATATATATATATATATATATATATATATAGTTTCCTATTTAATATGAGTCTCTCATGTGATGATGATTTTACAGATTATGAAAATGTCTATCTAATACAATGTTAGCCACTGTATTAGTTAATGCATTCATTTGTCTAGGAATATGTTGATATGTGATATAATCAAAATGTCTTTCTAGCAAACGAACACGTAAATACAATCTTAAAATATGTGGGTTTCTAACTGAATAATGCTCGTTAAGCTGAAGAACAACAAGCTGTGAGTCTAGATTTACAACCAATGCACTAATGCAGAGGGTAACTGCCTTAGTTAATAGTTCAATGACAGTGCTATATTCAGCGACATTGTTTGTAGTTCGCCCTAGACAAATACCTTGCAGGTCTATAAACTCACCAGCAGGATCATAAATTACCCAGGCTGCCGAAGACAAGTTCCGAGTACTGTGGGAAGCACCATCCAAGAAACCAACATAAGGGGTAATAGACATCTGCACAATAAGCAACAACCCAATAAGCAGGAAAATGCTCGCAAAACACACCATGCCAAAAAATGTACAAAAATGAAACAACACTTATGTACACAAAAAATGCACGAATGACTCATGCATAATACTTTTTGAGATACAACCCATTTCAAGGCTGATCTAAAGGATGACCTTCGTAATCAATGAGCTCATAGGCCCAGTTTTTCAAAACACGTTTAATGATGTAAGGCCCATGCCACATGGGTTGCAATTTGCCTACCCCCAGCTTATCATGAGCTTGATCTTACATGTTGAAGAGGTCTCCTTCTACAAAGGAGCGAGGAGAAACCAACTGGTCAAAATGGGATTTGACTCGCTTCTTCTGTGCCTTGATGACCAAGGCAGCAAAATGGCGAGTTTCATCCAGCCTCTCTAAGTAGAGGAGACGCTCTTCTTCAGGTGAAGTGTTGGGCAGTAATTCAACAACTAATTTGAGCGAAGGTATTTCACACTCAATCGGAAGGGTAGCTTCCAGACCGTAAACAAGCTGGAATGGAGTGAATCCGGTCGCATCCATGACTGAGGTTCGGTATGCCCATAAGGCCAAAAATAACATGAGATGCCAATTGGATTTGTGGATCCCAATCGTACATTGAAGCATAGTGACTAAAAATTTGTTCACAGCCTCAGCCTGGCCATTGGCCTGAGGATAGTACAGCGTTGAGCTGTCGTGACGCAAGCCCAACCTGGAGGTCAACTCCGCCACCATATAATGCCGAAAATGGGAACCATGATCCGTGATGATGGCTTGAGGGACACCAAACATAGAAATGATGTGATTGAATATGAACTGAGTTGTTGTCTTACCGTCAGCGGCAAGTGTAGGCATTGCCTCGGCTCATTTGGTGAAGTAGTCAATGGCTACGATAATATAAGCATGCCCCCTCACCAAGTGAGGGTTACACCTCATAAAATAGGTTCCCCACTTCACAAAGGGACCAACGGTAATGACAGGGTGGAGATGTGCACGCAGCGCGCGCATCTTGCGTTGATAGATTTGGCAGTCATGACATTTACGGAAAGCAACAATGCAATCATTGAAGATGGAGGGCCAAAAATACCTGGCACAGAGAATCTTCTGTACAGTGGCATAACCAAACATGTGACCGTCGCAGGTGCCATTGTGGCAATCATTTAGAACTTTCTCAGCCTCCTCGAGGGTCAAACACCGACAGAGAATGGAATCTACTCCGACACGGTAGAGTGTATCTCCAATTATACGATAAGGTTGCGACTGATCAGGGATGCGTCGGCGAGCATCCTTCGTCAACTCAAATCTAGAATTAGAAGTCTGAAGATATACGATGATATCACTATACCAAGGATCGAGGGTAGAGATCAAAAAAATCTTATCGTCTAGAATGCGTTCTTCAGAACCAGATGGAGCAAAATCATAGGGAAGGGAGCAGATAAAATTAGCAAAGACGAGTGATTTCTTTGACTTGGCAGTAGTAAACACCAAATCAAACTCTTGGAGGATAACAATCCATTTTTAGTATTTTCCCCCCAACAATTGTCGAGACAATATGTAGGTCATAGGGTTGCATTCTAAAATCACAGTCATATTATGCAATAGAACATAATGATGAAAACGTTGAACTACTTGAACGAAAGTTAACGCTAACTTTTCGACATGAGCATAGTGTGTTTTGGTATCGATAAGGTTACGAGAGAGATAGTAAATAACATGCTTGTCATTGTCATCATCGTCTTGAACCAGAACCATGGCAATCGTGCTGAAAGCAGTAGCTAAATAGAGGGAGAAATCGCGATGATAGTTTGGAGGACACAACAGAGGAGCATTGACAAGAAACATCTTCAAAGCATCAAAATACTTCTGGGTGACCTCATCCCAAAGGAAAGGGACACCCTACTTTAGTAACTGCGTGAATCCTTTAGCGACTTCGACATAGTTAGGTAGAAAACATAGTAAAAAATTAGCCTTCCCCTGCAGGCTCTGCAGCTGATGTAACGAAGATGGAGAGGGGAGATTAATAATAGCCTTGACTTTGAGTGGATCAAGGTGAATCCCAGTCTTTGGATACGATAAACCCTAAGATTCTACCGGAATCAACGCAGAAGACGCATTTGTGCAGATTGAGCCAAATATTGTAGCATCGACAACGAAGAAAGATCTGACGAAGATGGTCAGGATGATCCTTACGCTTAGCTGAATGAGCCGGAAGGTCATCCAGATAAGGTTGAATGATGTGTTTAATATCGTGAAAACCATATGACATTGCTCGTTGAAACATGGGCCCAGCATTCTTCAAGCCTAAAGGAAGCTTCTTATACGCAAAAGTACCCCAAGGACAGATGAAAGCAGTCTTATGTTGATCAGTCCGAAGAATTTTAATCTGGTTATAGCCAGAAAATTCATCCATAAGGGAAAATATCTCACTCCCAGCATAATCATCAATGATCTGATCGATAAAGGGAGTAGGATAATTATCCTTGCGACAGGCCCGATTGATGTCACGATAATCAACACAGACTCGAATGGTTCCCTGTTTCTTATCTATAGGGACAATTTTGGACACCCATTCTGTCAAGGGAATCAGGTAGATGAGACCAACGTTGAGAAATTTTTTAACTTCACGTTTAATGGCAACAGATTTTTGAGGATGCACAGGACGAAGGCGTTGAAGCACAGGTTTCAAACCAAGGTAGGTAGGAATATCATGCACCACGATACTGGGATCAATGCCAGGCATTTATTTGTAATACCATGCAAATACTTCACGAAACTCGTGGAAAAGGCTAGTATAAACCTAAAATTTATTCGAAGAATAGTTGACCCCGAGATGGATGTTCTCGACGATTCCCGGTTTGACGGAAATTTCAATAGGCATCGTTTGCGTAATGTTACTCAAGTTACCCTCCAAAAACACTTCATGTGTCAGAATAGGTGTTTAAAGTGGAGGAGAAGGAACCTGAGATGAAAACCTCTCAAGACACGTAGACATGGCCCCAAGGCCAGGCATGAACGAGGAACAATGATGACCATCATTCCACGGAAAATCCTCGAGAGACATAGGTTCCACGATGGCTTCATCGGAAGGAAATATCTCACGCAAGGGATAGGATGACTATGAATCACTGAGCCAAGGGGATTGAGAATAAGCGTCGAGAGACATGATCAACGGAGCATGATCAGAAGGCGTAGGATTCAAAGCTGCAAGAATTTCACAATAATCAATCTCAATCGGATGTAGAAGCATCGAATCCACAAAAGAATCAACCTGTTCATGCGAAGGAATAATCCATGGGTCATCAGACCGAGAGATCATATTGATTTGAATAGTGTTAGGTGGAGGAAGAGGAAAAATACCCATGAGGGCAGGATCTTTGAAGAGACCCGGCCCAATGCTCTCGTAGGGAATAGGGATCTTATCCACATACGGAACATTGTTCTCGGACGAAGAAGTGAAGAATGAAAATTGATCAATAGTAACAAAATTTCCTTCGTGTGGGAATTTCAGGACACGAAAGAGAGTGGGCGAAACGCACAGCATAGTGTGAGTCCAACTGCGACCGAGGAGAAGATTGTAATTGAGGTTGGCTTCAACCACTTCTACCTCGACATTGATTGTCTTCCCTTTCAAGGTAATCGGAAAACTAGCGAGAACACCTAAAGGTTTTGATTCTCTTCCATCAAATGCTTCAAGGGCATTTGGTGATGAATTCAAGGTCGGAGAACCAATGGCTTTCCAGCAACAAGATGACATGATGCACGTTGATGCACCTTCGTCCACAACCACTCAATGGATATCGAGACCATTAATGACAACCTGTATAATGAGTGCAATCTGATGCGGGAGTTGTGGAACAAAATTCTCTAAATTGAAAGCGAGAAGGCTAGTATCAGCAGGATCAACCCCGCAAATCGTATATAACAAAACCTTCTGTTGAGACGGATAACTCTGAAGGACTTCTAGAGCAGACATCGTAGATGGCGCCTGAGCCAAATCCTCAACAATACTGTAATGTTGAGCGGCACAAGTGTTTGGATTGTAAGAATACTTCCAGAGTACACCTTTGGAAGGTGGTCGTACAACGGGCTCAGTACTAGGCCTTTCAATCTGAAGAGGGCCAGAAGTAGGCGGATGTGGAGGAACATCAGCGATCTCTTTCCTCGCTACCTAACATGATTCATTATAATATTTCGAACGATTAGCAATAGAAATGGACACAGAACTATTCATCATGAACACCTGAGAGCCAAATGGGGTAGAGGACTAAGGTTGCTCTACCATCTGGGTCTGCTGAGATGGAGAAGGTTCTTTAAGAACAGCTATAGTTCCCTGAGTGCCTTTCAGCAATATACTTACTTGGGCCCATCGAGGACAGTCCTTGGTGTAGTTCTCTTCATCACAGATCAAACATGGGTACTTCGGCTTACGTTGTCAACCATCATCAGCACGAGATTTGGACAAATCTAGTTTCGGGTTATTGGCTTTGGTCTTACCTTTACCCTTCTTCTTCCACTTGGAAGTTTTCTCCTCCGGATTGGCCTGAATGGAATTGACTTCTGAGGTTTTACCAGGATTCGAAGTGGGCTGAGAAGCAGCATTATTTGAAGAATTAGACTTTTTCTTCCCAAAATTTGAAGGGGAAGAATTTTAAGAAGTCTGAGACACTGAACCAATAATACCATCGACGGATGGGGTCGCCGGTCCTTTAGAAATTCTAGGTCGAGGGGCATCATGCAAGATATCATACAATGTGCCAAACTAAGAGTACACAAGATCAAGGTACTGGGCACAAGCAATTGGCATGTTCCTCGGTTACAAATGGCCCCATAGCAATGTCTTTCACAATCTGATTGACAAAGGAGGTAGTGAACCAATCAGTTAGAAGCTGATCAAGAATATCAAAATTATCAAACGGAGATGACATCTCCATTCATGAATATGATTCGAGATGTGAGTAGCTCGGTCCTATTTCAAGTATGTGAGGAGGTGTGTCCCGATTTCATAACGAATCGATAACTGAAAATGTGTAAGGAATTCCATGGCGAGAGAGTTTAAATCTTGAAAGATACCACGAGATAGCTCAATGTACCACTTCACAGTAGCACCAATAAGAGTATGTTGGAAAAGATGGAGTCAGATGGAATCGTCAACCCAAGAGTTAGAGGAACACCACAAGTGGTAATTCATAACATGTGCTTGGGGGTCTTCTCCAGACTTTCCCTCAAATTTAGGACAATCACCAAGAATCTTAGTCGGAACAAGAGGCCAATACGGGTTATGAAGAATTGGATCGTTCATTAATTTTGACACATCAGGTAGTTCCAACGTAGCAAGAAAAGTTAATTGAGGATTAAAAGGCATTGCAGGTCTATGATAAGGACTGGTGTTAACATTCCACCCAGCCTGCGAGAAATTATGCCCCATATGTTTTGTCCTGGAGGATTCTGACCATAGGGGTTATAAGCTTGATAATTCTGTTGATACTAGGTTTGAGGACCAGGATACTGATTCTGAGCATACCATTGAGGTCCTTGTTGAGAAACATAAGGATTCTGTTGTGGAATGTAAGCATGGCCTTGAGGTTGATTATACACCAACTGAGATGGATTTTGAGGGTAAAAACTGAAACCTTGAGGCACACTATATACCGGTTGATATTGACCTTGGGGGTAATAAGCGCCTTGGGGTTCAGCAGGTGGACCCTGCTGAGTAGATTGAGCAGGCTGCTGAACAGGCGGACCCTGTTGAATTGGATAAACAAGTTGAACTAGCTACTGAGCAGGTTGAACAAGTTGTTGAACAGATTGAATTGGTTGTTGAACAAGTTGAATCGGCTGCTGAGCTGGTTGAGCAGGCTGCCCCTGCGGAACAAGTTGTCCTGAATAATGAGAGCCACTAGGTTGCCCTTGTGGAAGAGGTTGGCCTGATGGTGGAGATGGACCAGGTTGTCCCTGATGACCAGGTTGACCTGGAGCAGGACCGTAGGGTTGTCCTTATTTCACAAAGTTTTGGCCATATTGAACGTACGGTTACTGCTATTGTAAAATAAGTTGTCCCTGTGGGGGGTATATTGGCCCGCCGACAACATGTGATGTTCCTAGTTGAAGTTGACTTGAAGGACCAGAGGGTTGTCCTTGTTGGACTGAAGGTTGACCTTGCAGACCGTAAGGTTTTCCCTGAGGACCAAAGGATTGTCCCTGTTGAGCTGAAGGTTGTCCCTATAAGGGTTGTCCTTGTAAGCCTGAGGGTTGTCCTTGTAGCAAAGGTCCTTGATAAGTGACAGTCTAATAAGGATCAACAAGAAACGAATAAACGGGGTTGCCGGCAGCATCATAATGATGGGGAGGATTGACAGGCACTTGGGGTGGCTGAAAACCCTGAGAGTTCTATTGCTGAACAGCCAACAAATACTCTTTAAAAGTAAGGCTGCCAGGGACACTCGAGGTCATACTAGAAGCAAACGGGGCCATAGGAGATTGAGCATCTGGAGAAGGAGCATAACTTCAGTGAATGTCCAACATGTGCTCACCAATATCATAGGTATAAACCATAGGCATAGTCGTAGCCGCACCAGCAGGTGTAGTCTCCGGAGCTCGAGTTTGTGATCCGCTCGGACCTTGATTGACCGACCACGTAGGATTTAGTAAGATAGACCTATGAGTGTGAAAATACTCTGATGACTGTGTTGTAACAACCGACGGAGACGAAGCTACAAAAATGGTAGGTCAGAATGGGACAGATGTAATAATAACCGATGAACCCAGTGTCGAATGTGACAGTCCTAACGAAGGGAGGATCGAACTCCTAGGGGGAGTTGATGTACTGGATTGTGCTATGGATGCAACACCAGATATAATGTAACTCAAAGTCCGATAACCGAGTGTAAGTGACACCGATTGAGGAGAAGCTTGAACATAAATATGCAGAAGATATTCAGGGAAAATTTGATATTCTCCTGTAGAAACAGGCATTACTTCACTGTCAACAGGACTTGAAGAATCCCTATCTGACAAAGTCGTAAGATCGTCAAAAAGACGACGAAGACTAGGAGGCATAGCAGCAGCTACGAATGGTGATCCCGAAGTAAGAGGAGGGAGTTCTTCCTCGTCCCCAAAACCAAACCAAGCACCTAGAGGAGGCCAATTGTACTCAACTGACTCTTCAGGAGGAGATCGAGTAGCGAGAGGTAAAATAGTCAGGAGAATAGGCTGTGAAAACTCGGTAGACCTAGTGGACTGAGGGGTTTCGTAATAAATTTCAGGAAAGGAACTACCACTAGGAGGCAGTGAGGAAGACGACGAAACTGGTGGTTCCGCCACTATGACCGTATTTCAAAACATACAAGGAAAAAGAGATAGCCAACAGAAGGCTTCAATACCAAGGCCTAAGGAAAAAACAAAAAAAATCCAAGTAATATACTTTTAACAGGCATGTGATCATGGGTAATTAATTTTACGACATTGAAACCGGACTTTGTTGTTTCATATTTTAAGATTCAAGAAACAGACAAAAGATGACTTTAGTGACTTTCAATTTTAAACGAGCGTGAAAGGAAAAGTGCTCGATGATCTTTTCTCTTTTTAAAGAGTCACGAAAATATCGAAATGACTACTCTGGTAATCTAAGAAAGAGGGTGTACCAAGTATCCGTGAACTTCCATATACACCTTGGTGATCAAATGAAAGAGAAATGACCAAGGAATTTTCGTTGGTGCAGGTAGTCTCTCCGAATGATGTGTTCATTGTATCACAGTTACAAGGTGGTAGACTCGGCTTCCTATGGATGAAGGATTTAAACCTATAGGGGTCTCCCTTTATATACTCGACGGTATGAGAAGCACAAGTCCGTACTAGCGCTGTATAAAGCCAAAAGGCGAATGACAACTACTAGGTTTTAAGACGCCAAAACACGTCTCTAGCCTAGACCACTACAATGTGTGCGTTAGGTTCCAAAGTTTCCTTAGGTTAATTCAATTTATTTTATAGTTGACCTTGAATTATGTTTCAATTTCAGGCCCTACCGAATGTCGATATCAAATTTCCTAAATGCATACTACATGCAAATGAACACCATTTTCCTTCAATGAATGCTAACTAAGAGAAGGATAGAGAGCTTTCAAACAATAGCAATCAATGAAATCAAACTAAGAAATCCGCTAATGCATCCAATTCAATAAAGACAAAAATGAAAAATAATTTCCTAGCTAATCAAGCACTAGTTATGCAAAAGAACTTTCCTTTTCCAAACAAATGAAAGAATGCAATTTTTTTATTTTTTCAATGAAATGAGGCACATAATGCACTAACGACATGAAAAAACAAAACAAACACTAGTTCGAGGATTGCGAATGTAAAGAGCTAAAGCGACTGATTTGGTGAAAGCACCACAACACAAAAATGCACTCAAACCAATGAAGCACTCTTCCAATCAAAGAAAAAGTTGTGAAACGATCCAAACAAGCAATGTAATATATGCTTGGAGCAATAAGAAGAAAAATCAAACGAACCCCGAAATTATCATTCAACCAAAACAACTGCTCAAAGGATCAAAAAGAACTGAACGCAATTGATCAAGAGATGTTATTGATGAGAATAAAAAAAATTGACTTCCAATCAGAAGGCTCAGTGAGCTATGACGCTCAAGAATCCTAAGGCCATAAACTACACTGATAAGTAAATAAACATACAACTAAGAAGAACAAGTCTGTGACAGTCAAAACAATCTCAACAAAACAATTTAAAATAAAAAATATACCCAGAGACAAGCACAACTGACCAAAAACTCAAAAGGAGAATCAATCCAAACCCTACAGGATTTGGTGCGATTGTAAGGCGGTAATCCGCGCCAAACAGGGGTTGGTGCTAGTGCGACACAAGCAACATATGCCAATCGGCGCGACTGTTCAACCAAAAAAGGCGACAAGGCAGATATCTATGGGAAAAAGGGAAATCCAATGAGCAGAGGTCAATCTTGACACTCTGGAGCTGAACAAGAGGACTCTAAACAAACAAACAGACCAGAAAAGATAGACAAACAAGAAAACGGCTAAAGTCGACTAGACAAGGGAAAAAAGACAAACTCACACTCATCCCCAGTGGAGTCGCCATTTTTTTACGCAGGTAAATCCTCTATGTGGACAGAAACGATCCCTTTAGCCCTGGAGTGGGTCTAATAACAAAAGGACAAACTAGAGTGTAGGCTCCTAATTACTGAATGAAATAGACACGATAGATCAACCTACCTGGAGTCCAACGTTGTTTTCGTAGCTGTTGTAATGGTGGCCTCTCGATTCCTGTCTCAGCAAGTCACGATCCTTTCGTAGCGATGCTTGGATACCTACACAAAATCAACAAACAAGAGCATCATAAGAAACAGCAATCTCATTCATAAGTACTAACCAGTCAAGGAGGGTTAATCATATAGCATTAATAAAACACATCAACGCGATATGGGAACCAGACAATAGTTATACATATGTATTAATAGAAGAAAGAGTTACAACCAAGCCTTGACGTCACAACCTCCTTCAGCGGGGTTCAGTTGAAGTTCGTCTCGACGAATTTCAGGGAATTTGGACGGGATGAAGGCACAAGCCTAAGCTCTCTCAATAAGGGACTCTTCTGTTCTATCTTGACTAGAAATCTCTCCAGCATTTCTGCTTCTTCAGTTCAGCTCAGTTAGCTTCATCAATGGAGGATGAGCTATATTTATAGAGGGAGATGAGGAGGTTGGGATCCCTACTATGGTGGAAGGGAGGCCTTATATTCATGGGAGGTTTCCCCAAAAGGTGGAAACAAGAGGCCAAAGGAGGAAGGTCATGGTTATTCAGTCGAACCACTCCCCATGACTCATCCACGAAGTTGTTATGATCGAAACTTCGCCTCTATTTTTAAAAAAAATTCCATAAACAGATTGGCATGGGTAGCTAACTGAGACAGAGCGCCAGCTGGCGCAGGGGCTAGTGTTAATCTACCTCATCGGAACGAGGGCATAACTGGCTACCAGCGCCAAGGCAAAAACAGGTGTTTTTGGTGTTCTGTTCAGGAAATGGTCAACAGAAGGAATGTTTGACTCATGGTAAGGGATGCAATGATGATATTTGCAAGGCATGACACTTTATTTTGTTCATAGAAATGAGCCTCCAATGTGCGGGATGGGGATTGCAGGGACAGTGACAAAATGCTATGTAACACATATAGGTTAGGAAAAACCACTTTTTCGTTGCATTATGCATTCTAGCCTCCATGTTACTATATGTTTCCATATGGTGGATCCCATCATGTTATGATTCTTAAAACTATTTTCACTCGCCGACTTATGAAATCATGATATGATGGTAGAGCCATCCTTTAGATGAGCTTCCTAGTTAGATCCTCGCTAGCATATGTTTCCCATGTAGCAAAAATTACGTAGGCTCGGGAGTCCTATCTAGTCCCACCATGATCTTTGCGATGAAGCTTCATTCTCCTTCTTCTTTGCTATCTTTATGACTTTATACCCTAGAGGCTCCCTCTTGTTCATTTTTTCTGTTGCATTGCATGTTGACTATTTGTATCCTTTGGCCTTAAGCCGGCTTCACTTGGACTTGTGTATAAGCCACTTTTTGACCATATATTTTTTCAAAATGAACCTTGCAATCTCTTAGCATCTGCAACTTGACACCCTTTTCCCATGGAGAGAACATTCCCTTGAGTGTCATTTTCTAGTTTCGCCACCTTGCATTGAACATAGGAATATTCTAATCCTAGGAACTGGTGCATTTGTACCCCGACACTCGTTCTTTCCACTGTACTATAGGCATTATTTTATTCTTTTTTTTCAGGATTTTAATATGAAAAAGACAAAAAAAATTATATATTTCAAAAAGAGAGGGGGAATTCCAGGAAATTACTTCCATAATTGATTATAGCTAAAGTCAGTTGTGTCTCCCTTGAACAAAGCACTAAAAATCAAATTCCTTTCTCCATTTGGGATGGGCTTTAGTGTGACTTAGGAGATCCATAACCTTGTTATTGAGCCAGTACTCCCCCGGTTGGTTATCTCTTCCAATCATATGGAGGGTTTTTTTATGCCTCCTACATGACAAACTTATATAGAGTTATCAAATGCTTCCATATAGTCACATTTGAGTCATGCTTTTTTTCAAGGAAAGTAAACCTTAGTCGGTCTTTCTATGGTGTATCTTGACTCATTCTTTTAGTCTACCATACCCGGCCTGTCAGAGTTATGTTCTATCACATCCGCTATTTGGTCCTTTGCTCGTGCTAGTTAAAAAGGTCTCCATTGACTTCTTGTTGGTAGGTTTTCTCTTATCGACTTCGAAAAATTGCTCTGAGAGTAGGCCTAGAGCTGCACCCTGGCCCTATTTCCATCATTAATAGGTGACCTTGTGCTTAGCATCGATCAACATCATGGCTCTTTGACTGAGTGGTTTCCCTTGTGTTCGACATTAGCTTTCATTATCACACATTGGGATTTGTGCAGTACCTTGGTTTCCATTTGACCCTATTGGTGGATTCCTCGCCTCTATGTCAACTTTCATTATTAGTTGGTTTAGAGGGTTTCTATCGTGCGCGAGCCACATTTTGTGTACGCCAGAAACATGCTTCGGGTTGGTTACTTCATCTTTCTTCGTCTGATTCCTTCCAAATTATTGGCCTACGGGTTACACTCGTGCTGGATTGATGTGATATATGTTAATGCCTTCCTTCCAGCATATCTTTTCCCATCGACTCAAACCCATTGCTCTGGGAACAAGGTCTAGAGACCTTTTTCAATACCTTAGGGTTTGCAGTCATCAGTGGTAGACTCCTTCACTATTGACTGTGAGAATACATTAATGTCTCTTGATTGGTAGATTCTCTCAAGTTTTTGAATTCAACACATTTATCCGTACTTGTTAGATTGTACTGGGGTTCCTTGACTCTCATCATCATTATCTGTGAGTTATCTTTCACTTGTTAACGGTATACATCAATGACTGGTAATCAAATGATTTCTCACATGGTCTACTTTAGTTCATTTATTCCCATAGTGTAGAAATGTACCCTTATTATCGATGAACACCTTGAGTTTGCATCAGCATGTTTTGGTTCATTTGACAGCTCCTTCCATTTTCTACTAGTGACACCATCCACCTTATATGTTGCAGTTCATCACAACGGCATTTTATATGTTGGCACCCGAGTTGCGTGCAATACCATTATTCCACTCGTTATTACTTGGTACTTGGAGATTCAGTTATGTGACTTCAGTGGTCAGATATATTTCTCAGCATCATTGATCAGTTCTTCTATATGTGATACTATGACATGACCTTGATATATACTTTTGAGGTTGTGATCAGATGATCCACTATGTGCTTATCAGTTTCTTTTGTACTTGTATACATATTGGATCCGCTCCATACTTGATATGCAGACATGCTTTACTTTCACTGAGCATGAGTATGCTCGCCTCAAACATGAGATTACTTTCTGATCCCTTCCATTGGTTTTTGGTAGGCTGAAATCTGGTGAAATCCTCCCAAGTCCTCGCATGATTCTTCTCATACACTTAATACATTTCGGCCATCATGTACCCCTTTTGACCTCATATATTAGAGGGAACCTGTTATAGCATCATTGTCCACCTTTGTATACTTGATGCTCTGAGTTATGTCCTTGGGCAGCCCTTTCCCTTCAGACTTGGTCCTTTATCTAAAAAAATATATTTTGAATTCCATAAGTGACTCTGCCCTCTAAAAATCATGTGCACATGCGAGTCCAGTTATACCCAACCCGCGTATATAATTTGAAATATGAAAAAATATAAAATTCCCTATTTTCTGGGCGAGGTTTACGGGTTACACCGGAATCCTAGCTACAAAATCTCGTGGCCTAATTGTATCCCAACTAAAACAACTATTTTGGGGTGGTATAAATACACCTCATGGGAAGGCCTTAAGGGGAGAGAGAGATAGGTATTGATATTATAGCCATTTAGTCCTTGATCAAGTCTGATTTATCCTTGTACCTCTTGCACTACTGGAGTGTGGAAACCCTTGTTTCCCTCATAAAGATGTTCATTTCTCTTATATGACATCCATGTGTATGATTTTGGAAGGAGATTGTTGAGGCTTGGGTTGGACGGATCCGAAAGACGGTTTCTCTTAGAGCCGTGGTTGGATCAAGTGGTATTCCTCCACACTTCTTTGCATTCATTAATAAAGAAGCTTTTTCCCATTCTTGATGTTCATGATCTTAATGCTTTGCACATATTATGATCCTATTATGAATGATTTCATGTTATTATGTATATATGCTTATATGATCTAACACTAACATCTTGAACTTGCTTTCATTTATTACTAGTATATGTACTTTTCTTGAGTGAGTTGCAGGTTTTGTAGCACTAGGAGAAGCAGAGGGTTTGAACCCTACAAGATTTCATTCAAACGTAGGACCTACCGGTACTACCCTTCTTCCCATTTTGCTAGTTTGTGCATTAGGACTGTAAATTTATATGTTTCTTGTTGTTGTATGCTTCTTTCTTTTTTGGGGTTCCCAACCCAAACCCTAGGGTACTTCATCCCGTAACACTTACAATAATTCTACTAACATTTTTCTTTTTCAAGACTCCAGATAGTCAAGGAGACAATAGTTCAAGGGACAAATTCCACAATCCATTTCTCCAATCTCCTAGCCTAGTCACTACATTTCCATCATCATTTATCCATCTCCCTACATCTCTCCATCACCAGGAAAGCACCTCTACCCATTTTTTACTAATCCTGCAGTGCTACGGGATTGTCCTGAACTGCTACAAGATCAACCAAAAATACTCTAGGGTTGAGATCTACTTAGAAAAAGGGGTCAAAAATCATATTTTTCCTTGGTAAATGTTAGGATAGGTCCACCCAAATTCCTTCACCTCTCATCCACTCCATTTGGGTGATTCCACCTCTGACCATGAAAAACCACAGAAAAAAGGACTCTACATTCACTCTTTTTCACAAAATTTCACCACCTTCAGAATCTTTTGTCCATATCCCTAGGCTTACCATGATTTATACAAATCCCTTAATGTAGTATGAGGTTTTGGGAAGGAACTGTGTGACTTCTACAGGAAGGAGATCAATCCTGTAGTAGCCTGCACATATCCAAAAAACCATAGACAAAGGATTGTTGATGCTCCATAATGAAGGTTTGGCCACCTTGAAGCATCAAGAGGCCCTCCCTAAGGCTTAAAGAAGTCACACAAACCCTTAAGAGAAGGTGCAAGGTCACCAATCCACTCCAACAGCAGCAAATCGGACATCGGAAAAAACCTACATTGAAGAGAGATTTCATCAGTCAAATACGTCATCATGTTGTTTTGCTTAAAGAGGACCTGTGAATAAGGAAGAAAATGGAACATAGCACCTTAAAAGAGCATTTGATCATTCATTAAGTTTCGTAGCAGCATGCATGTATCTCCAACAACTCAACATCAAAGGTAGGATCAGATATGACACCCCTCACCACTTCCCTATGCGCATAATGATAAAAAAGTGTTTTTATTGAGTGAAAATAGAGTTTTTATGGGCTGAATGTGGCCAGTAAACTTCGCCACCTTCAATTAGTAAATTGTAGTCTACTCAACCACACATACAATGTGGAAAATTAAAAGTATGGGGAGTGATAATTACGAGGAGTGGGGACAACGACTAAAAGAGGAAATACTTGCAGAGGTCAGGTCACCAAGTGCGTTGAGCCCATTACCACAAAAGGGAATAAAAGGATAAGGCTCGATTTCACTTGCATTGATTGTCATTCCCAAAAACCATTAGAGAGGCTCATCAAGATATCGAAGGTCAATCTAGATGATACTAGAGGCTGCCTAGGGTGCTACAGAAGAGGTACATAGTTGGTTTGCAGGTGCTACATGACGAGACACCACTGCTACAGGAATACCAGGATTGCTATGGGAACGCATGGGAGGTGCTACAGGATTGGGATGAGAGATGAAGTGTCTAAAACACTGAAAATTTTCCTGAAAACCCTCATGAACATAAAGAAGTCATCTTAAAAAGGGTAGCTGGCACACTCCCTCCTCACTTTTCATATGACTGTGAAGTGAATTCTTCCTTATACATCCATCCTATAGCAAACCCTTGTAGAGTTAAAACCCTTTGAAAAAATTGTTTTCTCATATAATAAAGTCAAGGCAGGAGCATAGGAAGTATTTCACTGGGGTAGGGGGTATCATTCTTCTCCTTATTTAAACAAACAAAGGAATCAACCATCTTATCTCTACCTCTACACCCTGGACCACTCAAAGAAAAATCTTGAAAAATTCCATTCAAATAAATTAAGGAAGTAGCAGTAGAAGCCATGGGAGGAGGTTTCAACTAAAGAGAGCCTAGAGACACCAATAGAATCAATCAACATTCTCCCATGAGATACCTTTAGAATAGAACTCTCTCTTTTCATGCAATTTCTTTCTTTAATCTAGTTGAAGGAGTGGTATCTGTATGCCTTAATCCGTTCTATTGCTTGAAGGTGGCATGACTATAACTTGACCTACTATGCATATAGAACTGTCACCTCTAAGTTTTTATGAACCCCAAGTTGATAATTAAATTCGATAGCCTTTGGAGTCTCAACATTCTCGTTGATATACTAAGGCTCACCACCTTTTGGCGTCGTTTCGAGGGATGTGTCCAAATAGGTGTTGTTTCTACTTAGAAGTTGCCTTTCTCTATTTTTTTCCTTTTTTGTACATCAATACTATTGAATTCACAATTTTCAAAAAAAAAAAGGAAAATCCAAAAAAAAAGCAGTTCTTTCATGCCTCGTAGGAGGAGGGATAATCAAGGAAAATTCCTACCAAAAACCCCCACCCCTTCAAGCAGTCAAGCATCACTCTTATTTGGTGACTGTGATCTTCCCTATCTAACCACAGGGTAGTTATAAAATCCTCTAGGTGAGCAACCTGGAATTTTTGAAGAACCCATAGGGGAGGAATAGCTCATATCACATATCCAAAACATGGCTAAAAACAGGCATAATGAGTTCTTTCCCATCCGAGAAACCAATGGGGAGGCCAGGATGAAGAATATCAACCCCACTTCCCTTCCACACTTCCATGGCTTAGCCTCTGAGGACCTTGAAAAAATTATGTTTGAGTTTTTTGTAGTTTGTAGAACCTATGATTATAAGTTGAAGTTTTTTCCCTCCACCCTCAAAGATGAAACCCTGTGTTGGTTTATGATTCTGCTTGGAGGTAGCATCACTACCTAGGAACAAATGCAACAATCCTTTGATGAGAATTACATGGATTACTGTAGGTCTAAGGAGAGAAAAGAAGAAATATTTAGGATGACCCTAGGACCAGTTGAGTCCTTGGAAGACTATGAGGAAAGGTTCCAACTCAATTATAGGATGGTTAATTGTACCCTTAATCATGAATCACTCAAGATTGTACTTCTCCAATGGATTAGGGAGGATGTAATGGAGACCCTAAATATGTTATTTGAAGGATATATTTACCAACTGACCTATTATGACATCCAGACAGTATTCAAGAACCATTCGAGGGTTGCTAGGAAAAGGGGAAGGTCTAGTCAAGACCTAGTTAACTCTTCTCCATCCACCTCAACCATCAAACATGAGATAGGGAGTATTTGGAAGATTTCAAGATTGAAATGTTGCATACCCTTTTGTTGCAAATGGACATTATCAAAATTAAAATGAATCAAGAGGAAGTAGAAAGGACACTAGCTATCTTTTTCCCTACATACACTAAGAGACATCCCATAAATGAGTTCCCACCAAACACCATAAAAGCTTGCTCTGTCTATGAGGAAAACCATACAACAGATAAATTTCCCTCTCTTCCAAACTTAAAGGTTGCATACCAAGGATCATAAAATGGTTTGGAAAAACTTTGCTTCATAATCCAGAGGAGGGCCCAAGGCCCTCAGCCATATCAACAAGGCATGCAAGGTGCACAATATCTTCCTTATAATTCAAATCATAATGCACCTTTCCGGCCTTGGTACCCTCTAACTCATCCATCATGGTTCATGCCCTCTCCTTGGTCCTATGCTCCTCAGTATTCCCATCATCCAATCAACACACCTTTCCAGCCATGTCAACCTCAACCTCCTTAATGGGGAAACCATTCACAAGGATGGAGGCCTTAGACAACCCAACCTCGTACCTTAATGCATCCTCCTCAACTTCAACCACAACTACCTCACAACAACTCACCTAAACAACCTCAAATTCCTTCCCAACCCAATCTGAAATTCAACAATAAGCAGGAACAACAAGTTTATAATGGGGAAAAATCCTATCCTACTTATGTTGTGGAGATCCAAGAGATTAACCTTTGGTCTTTGAAGGTACTCCAATATTCTCACCCACCTTCTCCAACTTGATATCTTGAAGAAGAGAAGGAATATGGTACCCTTCAAGCCAATGCACCTACCTATCCTAAAAGGTTGGTCTAACCTAAACCATACACCCCAGAAGAGGTTGAACTTCTATGAGAATTGATGAGCTTGTGTGTTAAAATACCCCTTCTCCAGAACATCAAAGATGTCCCCATTTACAAAAAAAATATCAAGGAATAATGTTTGAAGAGGCCTGGGAGAAGAAAAAGAGATGCCCCCACTATCAATGTTGTTGGAAAGTTGTCTAATTTAATGCTTAGGAGGGTGATATTCCCAAAGTACTAGGATCCTCGTAGCTTAGTAGTGGATGTGCACATTAATAGCATTGTGGTCCCTAATACCTTGATTGAACTCGGGGTTGCAATCAATTTCATGTCTAAAGAAACTATTTTCAATCTCAAACTCCATGGATCCTTGAGGAATACCACCACAATATTGCAGCTTGCAAACAAAACCACAATGTCCCCTGAAGGAGTTATTGAGGATATGATGGTCTCTATCAACTCCTAGGAGTATCCCACAAATTTCCTTGTCCTCCAACCCAAGACCAAGTTTAATGGTTACCCTCTCATCCTAGGGAGACTTTGGTTTCCCACTGTTGATTCTTACATTAGTTGCAGAGATGGAAAAATGACCATCAAGAACGGGAATCTCTCAAAGTAACTTGTATTATATCCCCCTGTTCAACCCTATGTTAAGCATGAATAACCCTGTGGATAGAGGATGAGGAAGAAGAATACCTTTATGAGTCATCCCTATACCCATTTTGTACACTAGACACTATTGTGGTAAGTATGCAGCTAGATGAGGATGGCCTTACTGACCACTTATTATAGAATCAACCTCCTACTTCCATGCCAATTGACAAAATGGTGGAGGAATCCTTACATAAACGTGAGAACAATCCATGGACCGATATTTTCTCTACCTATTATGACCTGCCAAGGTTGTTGAAATCGTCCCATCTAGGACTCTAAAAATTCTCCCTTCCCTCTCATTCGAGCAAGAAGAGAAATTATGTACTATCTTGAGGCATCATCTTGATGCCTTTGCATGGGACTACAAGGAAATGAAAGGGGTGTTTCCCTCATTTTTAACTCATAATATCTACATAAAGTAGGGATGAAAACTTGTGTGCCAACCCGAGAGGAGGATGAATCCTTCCCTTAGGGATATTGTAAAAGAAGAATCGCAAAATCTGTTGGATGCAGGGTTCATATACCCAATTTAAGATAGTGAATGGGTGTCCCTTTTTTTCATAGTACCCAAGAAAAATTGGAAGTGGATAATTTGTGTTGATTATATGGAACTTAACAAGGTTATAAAGAAATACCATTTCCCACTACCTTTCATTGATCAAGTCCTAGATAGCCTTGCATAGGAGAAATTATTTTCCTTCTTAGAGGGATTTAATGGGTAGAACCAATTTCAAATCAACCCTGAGGACCAATATAAGACCACATTCACATGCCCATGGGAGACCTTTTCCTATAGGGTCCTTCAATTTGGTTTGGGTAATGCTCCTACTACTTTCTAGAGGGCAGTATTGAGTATCTTTGTTGACCTTGTGCATGACACTGTTGAGATATACATGGATGATTTCACCCCTTATGGGAGTGATTTTCTGAAATCCTTTTCTAATCTATGTAAAGTCTCGAGGAAATGTATCAAGATAAATATTTCGTTGAGTCCCGAGAAATGTGAATTTATGATGAATGCAAGTATTGTACTAGGTCATTTGATATCCAAGGAAGGGATCTAGGTTGACCCCAAAAAATTTATCATCATTGAAAAGGTCCCTACCCCTAAAAAACAAAGGGATGTCAGAAGCTTTGTTAGTTTGGATGGATATTACAGAAGATTCATCAAGGACTTTAGTAAGTTGACCTCACCCTTGTTCGAATTGTTGGCTAAAGATTCATACTTTTGTTGGACAAACAAGTGCCAAGAGGCATTAGAAAATATGAAAAACAAATTGACCACTACACCCATCCTTAGAGGCCCCAATTGGGATTTTACTTTCCACATCCATATAGACACATCAAATAAAGTTGTATGAGCAACCTTAGGACAAGTGGAAGACAAATTGACTTATGTAATATACTTCATCAATAAGAACCTTTATAAAGTTGAACTCAACTATAAAGTCACTGAAAAGGATCTCCTAGTTGTGGTGCATTATTTGAATAATTTTAGGCACTATATCACTGGATATCAAGTCTTTATTCATATTTATCATGCAACCATTAAATACTTAGTGTATAAACCTGATGTGGGCAAGTAACTGGTGCATGATCTTAGAAAGGATAATTTGGTTGCAAATTTTTTTCAAGACTAACCTTGCCTGCAGGAAATGAGGAGATGGTAGATGATCAACTTCCATATGAACACCTATTTTCCATATCAATGTTATCTCCTTTGTTTGCCTATATAAAAAATTACTTGGTTGTTGTTAGGTTCCCTCCTAATCTATCCTCTAGGGAGAAGAGAAATATTTTTAGGAAGAGTGCCCCTTTCACATGGATTTTGGGAAACCTCTTCAAGTTGGGGCCAAATCATATTCTGAGAATATGAGTGAGAGAGGAGGAGGTATTTGACATCCTCTAAACATGCCATTATGGGCCTTGTGGGGACCATTTTGTTGCTAAAAGGAAAACATTCAAAGTTATGTAAGTGGTTACTACTATCCTACTCTACATCAAGATGCAAGGAGGTACATTGCTAGGTGTGTTGAGTGCTAAAGGATGAGAAAGCCTACACAAAAAGATGAGATGCCCCTACAACCTCAAGTGATCCATTTAAGAAGTGGGGCATGGATTTCATTGGGCCCACTGATCCCCCATCTGGGAAAAAGAGGTACATCATTTTTTGCACTAATTACTTGACCAAGTGGGATGAAGCAAAGGAAAAAAGGTAGAAACTGAGTAGAAAGTGGATAAATTCCTAAGGGAAAGCATATTTTACAATTTGGTTTTCCGAGGGATTTGGTCACTGATTAAGGGACGCAGTTCACCTCAAATTTGATTGACAACACCACATCAAGAACATGAAATCCACCATCTATCACTCTTGGTAAAATGGGAAAGTGGAGGTCACAAACAAAGCCTTGGAGAAAATTGTGACCAAGGTTGTTAACAGCAGCAGAAGGGATTGGGAAGACATACTTGTAGAGGCCACTTGGGCATACAATATCACCATTGTATTTACCTCATTTGAATTGGTTTATGGAAATAAATCCTTATTTTCCATTCAGTTTAAATACAGTACCTTGAGTATGGAAGCACAATTGGATTTAGACCTCACTGTCACACAAAAAGCAAGGATACTCCAGCTCAATGGTTTTGATGAGTTCATATTGCAAGCTCCCATGCATACTGAGGTAGCCCAATTGCAAAGGTATGTTTCCCATGACAAACAAATTAGGGAAAAATCCTTCCAAGAGGGTGATTGGGCCCTTTTGTATGATTTAAGGTTCAAATATTTCAAAGATAAATGGATGACAAGGTGTTTCGGCCCCTATATACTATAAAAATGTTATGAGAATGGGTTTGTCCAAATTAAATAATTGATGAGGAAGGTATTACATTGCTTGTTAATGGTTATCGGTTGAAGATATATAAGAAGCCCCTGTCAAAAGAGGAGTTTCCTAGTTCAATAAGTAAGGAATTAAATGTAACTGGGGGCCTCACAACCATCAGTTCATCCAGACTCTAATAAAAAAAAAAGGCAAAGAAAAAAACAAAAACAAAAAGTAATAAAAGGCTTAGGCGAAAACCTCCATGAGGCACCTAAGGCCAACTCTTGGGTTGAAAACCTCCCATCGGAATCCCAAGAGCCAAAAAAAGAAAAAATATCCCCATGTGAAAACCTCCTTTGAGGCACTTGAGGCATGCCTGCAAATTGAAAACCTCTTTAGAGGCATCCTGCAGGTCTCAAAAAATAAAAGGAGAGAAAATAGGAGGAGAAAACAACACGGAGGTAAAGGAGCCCTTACACTAGTTATGCTAACAGTTTTTTGCAAGGTTCCAACCATGGTTAAAGAACAAAAACAAATGGAAGGGGGTCCACATTGAATTTTTCCACCTCCCAAGCTAGCCTCTTGCATTCCCTTCATCACTCCATCCATCTCCTCACATTCCCCCATCACTAGGCACCCCATCTTACTTAATTCTTCCCGAATCCTACAGTTGCTACAAGATTGACCAGAATTGTGATAGTATTGAGATAAACATAGGAATAGGGGTTATATATCATGTTTTTCTTGGGGGAATGAAGGGTTAGGTTCACCAAAACTCCATCATCTTCCATCCACGCCACATCGATTTTTCCATCCAAAACTTCACCCTTTCTCATGAAAAAAACTCTATTTTTTCCCTTGCTTCACGAGTTCTCACCACCATCATAATTTACAGTCCTTTTCAATAGGCTCACCACAAATTATACAAGCCTATGATTGTATTTCACGAAGGAGATTGTGATTTCAGAAATGTCTGTGTGACTGCTATAGGAAAAAATTTGATCTTGTAGCAGCCTGCACAAACCCTACAGAACCACATCCAAAGACATCTGACACCTCTAGAATGAAAAATTGGCCATCCATAAGCATTGAGAGACCACCCTTGAAATTTTGGGAAGCCACAACACTTTTGGGGAGAAGCTACATGGGCATTGATCATCTTCAAAAACAACAGATCAATCCCGGAAGAACTTATATCATAGTAATTTACTCAGTTTGACACACATCAGAGAATATCTATAAAAAATTATATTTTTGTGTAGAAAAGGACCAGTACGAGAGATAACACCTCCATATGCCAATAGATTTATCATTGAAGCAGGATGCAGGCATCAACACCAGCTTGAAATCACCAAGCAGGCTCAAGTATGGAACTCCTCGCCTCTTCTTTTAAGTGCATAATGGTTCAAAAGTGTTTTTAATGGACGAGGGATAAATATTATAGGTTGGAGGTGGATAGTAAACTTGGCCACCCTCGGGAATTCAAAGAGAATTTCACTCACCTTTCATGGAACGTGGAAAATTCAAACGAAGGGGGAGTGATGATTACGAGGAGTGGGGATGAACGGTTCAAAAAAGGAAATATGTGTATGAAAGGTATGGGATAGCTCACAAACCGCGTTGAGCCCACTACCACAAGAGGAAATAAAAATGACATACCTGCCTTCAGTTGTACCGAGGAGCTCATTCCAAAAATGGTTGGAGAGTCCCACTAAGGCATCGAGAGTTGAGCTAGCTACAACCAGGGGATCCCTAGGGTGCTGCAAAGAAGCTACGAGGTCATCTAGCAGGTGCTACAGGGTCAGAAGCAAGTGATACATGATCAGAGGTAGTTGCTATAGAACCACACAAGATGCTATAGGATTGCAGAACAATTGCTAAAGGATCGGGCCAAGAACGAAATAGGGTGCAAATCAATAATTTTTCTCCCCGAAATACCCACAATTATGAAGAAATCACTTGGGGAATGGTAAGTAGTGTTTTTCTTGCCAACTTTCACGGTCAAAACATCAAGAGGATTTAATTAAAATTCTTCCAGTGTAGACATCCTGTAGCAAAAGCCCTGTAGAATTGAGTTATTCTTATATGTGTGTGTGTGTGTGTGTGTATATCTATGTATCTATATATGTATATATATATATATATCTATATATGTATATATATAGATATATAGATATATATATATGTATCTTCCCCTTGAGAGTGAAGGGCCATGGAAAATTCATGGGTGATCTCATCATCATATTGTTTCGCTTTTTCAAAGAACCCCATATATGTCTGGCTTAGGAAGATATCTTTGATAGGAGGATGTTGATGGATTCTTTGAGTGTTTATGGGCTCTTTTATATTGAAAACCCCTCCCATGTTTCCTATATTTGTTTCGTCAAATTGCTCAAAGAATTTTTTTGGAGGTTGTGTTAGAGCAGCCTAAGGTTGCTTATATATACATATACATATACATATACATATACATACATATATATATATATATGTGTGTGTGTGTGTGTGTGTGTGCGTGTGTGTGTGTGTGTGTGTGTGCGTGTGTGTGTGTGTGTGTGTGTGTGTGTGTGTGTGTGTGTGTGTGTGTGTATATCTCCTCAAATTCCTCAAAGAATTCTTTTGGAGGTTGTGTTAGAGCAGCCTAAGGTTGCTTATATATACATATACATATACATATATATGTATGTGTATGTATATGTATATGTATATGTATATGTATATGTATATGTATATGTATATGTATATATAAGCAACCTTAGGCTGCTCTAACACAACCTCCAAAAAAATTCTTTGAGGAATTTGAGGAAACAAATATAGGAAACATGGCAGGGGTTTTCAATATAAGGGAGCCCATAAACACTCACAGAATCCATAAACATCCTCCTATCAAAGATATCTTCCTAAGCCACACATATATGGGGTTCTTTGAAAAAGCGAAACAATATGATGATGAGATCACCCATGAATTTTCCATGGCCCTTCACTCTCAAGGGGAAGATAGTGCCACTACAATTGTTAGGGGACTTTCCATCCATGTGAACACATAGCTCATTAGCATAGTAACCATCATACCCTTAAGGGTCAGATGGGGCAAGAGAGATAGGACAGAAGGCATCACAACCAAGAAAAATTTCTTCCTCTATGAAGAGAAGCTTGTTGAATAAAAAATGGAGTAAGAAGGGAGAGCCTCCCTTATCCTTGGGATGAAGTGGCTTATAGCATCCTTAAATACATATATTTTGAAGGGAGGTTGAGTGTTGTATATTCCTATCAATTTAGGCTACTCTATGAGCTAAGGTTTTAAACAAATTTTCACATTCAAGGCAGGCTCAGTGTTCCTCATTTCCTCCTTCAGTCCATGATTGAAATGAGCTAAAAGGCGAGGGAATGGAATCACTAGTACATCTCTCATAATGGCCTCATAAGGCTCATTATTATGAATTCCTTAAGCCACCTCAGGAGCCCTACGTTATCGAATGATTTTTTGGACACGCATATGGAGTCCTTCATTGAAACACAAGCCCAAAACCTGACACAACATAAAGATACCACAAAATTTAGAGTTGGAAGTGAGCAAGAGGAAGAAGAAGAGGGTGAAGAAGAAGTTGAATATAAAGAAGAAGAAAAAGAGGAAGAGGCTAAAGAGAAGGAATCTGAGTTTGAAGGAGAAGCTAGGGAAGGGAGGAAAGAAGAAAGAGGGAAGCAAACAATAAAAAAAGAGATAGTTGGAGAACCCTCTAGACCTAGGAAGAAGAGAAAACAAAAGCAACAGATAATTCTCTTGCAAGGAAACACATAACAAGTGGTGGCTACTACCCTAGCAGCCCTTAGCACACTTGTCAATCCCAAGAGGAGGCATCCCAAGAAAGGCCCCTTATACTTAAGGAAAGAAAAAACACTAGGATAAAACAAGGGAAGCATCAATCACCTTCAACAATCCCAATCACAATTGATGAATCAATTAGCCACAAAGAAGGATAATTGGGATGAGATGATGGGATAATTGAGGAGTTCACCTCCATCAAAGCCAATGGAAAGCATCCTTTGACACCCATGATAAGGCCAACCACTAAGGCAGTCACAACCAAGCAACTCAAAGCACAAACTGACCTATTATAGGAAAGAACAGAGTTTCTACACGATGAGGCAAAAGTGATACATGAAGGGATAAAAACACCTAAAGAGGAGGGAAAATGTCCACAAGGACTCCAAGAGCTTGATCCATAGCCTAAAATTGGGTCCTCTTACAAGTTTTTTGAAGTAGGAATAATTATACTTGAAATGTTTGCAATGACCCTCCTATTTGAGTTAGAAAAAGAGAGAAGTAGAACTCACCGATGGATGTAGATTGAAAAATACAAGAAAGTAGAGGATGTGGGATTCATGGAGGAGAAGAAGTAACAAATGGGTATGGAAATGACTGACTTGAGGCTAAAGGAATCAATCATGAGGGAGAATTTTTAGCTAGAAACTTAAGAGGCTGAGAGAGAAACTACAGGAAAGGGAGGAACAACTTGCCACCATGGCAAGCTTGTCCATGGATGCCATCCAATGGAGGAAGCCATCCAAAGTATATGTTATTTTCCTCAAATAACAATGGATTCAATTCCAAAACAAGACATTGGCACAATATGGATCTCTACCATTTCAATATTATAGGAGGTTCATTAACGTATGCTAGTAGGTAAGCATTGAGGATAGGGCCAAATTGGTTGAAATTTATGTGCACAACATGATCCTCATAAGCATGAAATTTTGGGACTCCAATTAAATATTGGGGAATGCACAATTGATGGCATTGGACTCTTGGTTAGCCCATGAAGAAACAAGGGCTAAGGAATTAAAGAAGGTCATGCCCAAAGAGGAAAGTGTGACCATATACATCAGAGTAGACTTAATAAGCCCCAAGGTTGTCATAATTAACCATAAGATTACCTCTGCAGATCCCAAATTGGTCGTTCATTACCTGGAAAAATAAGAACAATACATCCTCCATTTCGAAGATACCTTTAGGATGTTGGGGACTGAGAGTTTGTAGGCTTTCCAAAGAATATGGCATGTTTTACCCCACAATCTACAAATCAGGAAATATCACTCCCCTGAAAGGTTGAGTAATTCCCTAGAGAGGACTCCATTCTAAAAAAGACTTACAAGGTTGAAAATAAATTGGATAAGGCTAAAACTCAGTCCTCGGTTATTATTGTGCCTATAATATAGAAGAGATAAAGCATAGGAACATAGGGAGTGGGAAACCATAGAGGAAAATGTGTGATTCTATCCACAATAAGGCACACAATCTGAGATTCCTTGGGATGTGAGAGAGGCCACAAGGGCCACGCATGAGATACAAATCATTTAGTAAGTTGCTTAGAGGGTGAGCAACACTTTCAGCAGCGGGTGATGATGGGACCCATAATAGCTATATTATAAGGCCATTTTTCTATCCTCCAACCTACAAATTCTTCTTTTCTCACATTAATTAACATCTATTTGGCTATAATGTGCTTATTAGGAAGAATGAAGGGTGTTTTTCATAATATATGGCCTAATGTGTAGGGAAAATAGAATTTTTGAGTGAATTTACTATGCAGAGGAAAGTTGGAGGCATCTAGAGGCGATGTAGTAGGTGTGTCCCCTCCATTTACCCTCCTTCAACTCGACTTGATCCCTACAATCACTCATCAATAGATTGAGGTCTACTAGAAGCCAATGAACTCAATTAATTGCAAGGATCTAAAGAGAGCTAGATCCACTTTGTTCAGTATTTTGGAGGGAAGCAATCCTCTTTCCAAGAAAGTTGCCCCTCAGTCATCTTTGTATAAATAAACAAGCCCAAGGGCTCACTAGAATTCAAATTTTTGGAGCAAGGAGAGCTACTAAGAGCCAAGTGCTTGATAATGTCATTTTCATATTCATTTTCATGATTTATTTGAACTCAATTTTATGTTAATGAAAGGTTTACTATTGTTTCACATTTGAGTTGGTTTCAGAGGGTTGAGTCCCCTTGGATAAGGGCTCAACCCAGAGGCTCCAGTCTCTTTATGTATCTTAATTATGCATTATGTTAGTGACAAGATTTCCTTCTTTGTTTTAGTAGAAGTTTACTTGCCATAAAAATTGTGGTTGTAGACATGATTATCACCTCTCTTGTGGGAAGTTTGGTTCAGGAGTCTACAAAAACAAGCCAAAAATATGTGTTTTTATTCCTTTATAGATTGCTAGGCTTTAACTTATTTTTCTATTGCATACTCCATTTCTGCAATCTAGGAGTCAAAATCACATCTCTCTCAAGCTTTCATGTACGTAGGTTAGATGCATGTTGTAAGGTTGATTATTTATTAATAAAATAAAATGCAACTCATCCTTCTCTATTTGATTTCATAAAATTTGACTCATCCTTTCTTGCCTAGTTTGTTTTGTTGCAATTTGATCATTGGTTTTGCATTCTTTTCGAGAAAAAAAAGGGTTTGATTTTTCGTCTACAGGTACTACCAGTGGCTTGCAGGGTTCGAACACTCATCCTACATCTCTTTTTTCATCATCAACATATTCTTTGAAATATCACATTGTCCTATTTTTACCCCTAATTCCACCCTAGTCACACTATACAAACCCTATGTTTTACAAGTGGAACCTAAACCTTGCACTCATTCATGCACTCCTTCATGGCTTTGAAATCATAGGTTACATAAGCTTAATTATTAATTAAAAAGGGCTTAAATGGTTAATTTTTTCTTTGCAACTTATCTATTTCTTTCCTAAAGAGCATGGTAAAATAGAAGTGCTAATTATTATAAAGATGGTTGGTGCAGGAATGTTCCATTACTATCTGACATTCCTTCACTCACGGGATATTCAACAGTATTAATAAGAATAATCACGATAGATCATTGACCCACGCATACTCCTTGGTGAAGAACTAGTTTTTCACTTGTTTCACACCTTGATTAAGCTCAAAGCAATGAGGAGAACGCGGGAAGAAGAAGGTTGGGGTTTTGACCAGCGCCACAATTTAGCCTCAGCTAACAGCCGAGAGAATAAAGTTACATTTATCGTTTCTTTTCTATTGTGGCCAAAGAGACGAGCATTGTATTTAATAGGGTTTCTATGATAGATCAGTTTGTGATACTTTGGAGAATTTTGTACTGTCATTTTGTATCTCCCACCTCTAGGCTGGAACTTGGAACTCATGTTACGTATTTGCACTTATTGTATTAATACAAGGAGCTATTCCAGATTGTTAATATGTGGTTTCAGATATGATGTGGATGAGATGTTTAAGCATTTGATCTCCCAGCTTTCATAAGGGAAACGAGTTGGTTGGCTAGGGCCCATCCAACCCAGCTCGTTCTCCCTCTGTCTACAAGAGTGTGCTAGTATTTCATATGCAGATTCAGAGCAAAGGAATATTTCATTTATGCATATAACTTTACATATTTTCATTTCTTTATGAGTTGTGTGTTAACTGGATCCAGGGTTTGGAAGTTTGATTTCATTTACGTTTATTCAATAATGTTGTAGTATTTCATTTCCCTTTGTTTATGCACTGTGAGGATTTATTTCCCTTTCTGCAAGAGCGTGTTTTGATTTAATATGTTTCAGTCTGCAAAGTGTGGTTTATCTCAAGTGAGAACATTTCACTTCTCCAAGTTGTTTTATTTATGTTATGTTAGAGTGTGTTTCATTTCTAAGGTTGATTTTACACTCCCAAAAAGTGTGTACCACTTAGGGATTAGATTTCTCGGTTTATTTACATTTCTGAGTTAATAACTTTACATATTTCCATTTCTTTATGAGTTGTGTCTTAACTAGATCCAGGGTTTGGCAGTTTGATTTCATTTACATTTATTCAAGAATGTTGTAGTATTTCATTTCCCTTTATTTATGCGTTGTGAGGATTTATTTCCCTTTCTGCAAGAGTGTGTTTTGATTTAATAAAATTCAGTCTGCAAAGTGTGGTTTATCTCAAACGAGAACATTTCATTTCTGCAAGTTGTTTTATTTCTGTTTATGCATATAAATTTATAGATTTCCATTTCTTTATGAGTTGTGTGTTAACCGGATCTGGGGTTTGGAAGTTTGATTTCATTTACATTTATTCAAGAATGTTGTAGTATTTAATTTCCCTTTAATTATGAGCTATGAGAATTTATTTCCCTTTCTGCAAGAGCATGTTTTGATTTAATACATTTCAGTTTGCAAAGTGTGGTTTATCTCAAGTGAGAACTTCTGCAAGTTGTTTTATTTATGTTATGTTAGAGTGTGTTTCATTTCTAAGGTCGTGTTTATACTCCCAGAAAGTGTTTACCACTTAGATATTAGATTGCTCAGTTTATTTACATTTCTGAGTATTGATGAAACCATGTTTACACCATAGAGATGGTACATGTACCAGCTCTCTTGTGTAAACAATTGAGGTCTATTGCAGAGACTCTTGACTTGAGATATCTACCTTAAAAGGATATAAATCTTGTTCATGTAGTGATAGCATTCTAAGGGATTCTCTGTCTCTCAGATTAAAATGTTTACCTCTTTGGGAACTCTGTTTTGACATAATTCTCTTTCAATTCTTGCAATGTATGTATTTATTAATGAGTGAATATTGAGAATTATGTTGCTTTGAATGATTCATTTACAATTTCATGCCTTTCTCTGATTTATATTTAATTGATTTACATTTATCGCTCTTTAAATTTGATACAAGTGGTTGGGAACAGTAAGAATCTCCAGTGCAGGAACGAAAATACTGGTACATGAACAACGCTTTGGTACAGGTATATTGTTCCAGTATAGGAACGTTTTTGCAGTGCAGGAACGTTGATCTAGTCCAGGAAAAAAACACTTATCACAGAGACAAATATAACTAGTAGTTTCATTATCCTCTCTAGCTTTTACTGTACTATCATTCAACCATATAGGTCTGCTTTCTCTTTTTATTTATCAGGATTTCTTTCTGTTCATTCAAGTTCATTTCATTTAATTCTTGCAAGTGCCTCTTTTGATGATTCCAGTACCAAAATTTCCTTGGTGTTATTTGCTTTCACTCTTTCGATTCTGCAAGTGTAATTAGGAATATAGAATTAAATTTAATAGAAAGTTTATACCATTATTATTGGCATTTCCTGTGCTACGCCTCAAAGCTTACAAAGCCCTGGGTTGACAATTAAGTGTTGAGGGAGTTTATTGAATTACAACTCCACCACCCAACATTTTAGCGTCGTTGTTAGGGAGGCGTTAAAGATTTGGAAATAACTTTCCGATTTTTTTTGCAGTAGGTGTAAGTCTACTTTATTTTTTATGCAGTGTGCTTCTATTGCTTGAAAGGTTTTTTTAGTGTTGAATCCTTTTTTACTTGCAACATTTGATTTGATATTTTCTTTCCTGTACTTTTCAGTTTTTTCATTTTTGGTTTGATTAATTTAAGATGAATGCCTAAAAAGGGTAGGGGTCCGAAGCTCAATAAGGGACGAAGAAACACTGATAAATATGAAAAATTTTCTCATATTGGGCCTTCTCTTGTAGGTATAAAGTCCAAACAAACACAAACCCATCACGTAGGAACTATCTAATTGGCATTTGGAAACAGTAGTTCAGGCGTGACACAACCAACTAAGGGGAAGAAGGAAACTATTGGACTTCAAACTAATTTGAGCCATAGTCAATATTCTCATTCTATTGAGAGTTGTTCGATTGGAGGTATAAAAATGGCAGATAACGAGACCATGCTGAGGGGACTGGTGAGAATCAGGTAAATGAGGAGAAATCCACCTTTGGATTTCCAATCGTGGATCTGGACATAGTTGTACAAATGAAGAACATTCCTCCATTGACTCTTCCTCATTTCCATGGTAAGGTACATGAGGACCCAAATTCTTTCTTATTTGAATTTGATATATTATGTAGAAGCTATGATTACTCCATATATGCCCAAAAGTTAAAGTTATTTCCTACAACTCTAAAGGATTTATCCTTGCGTTAGTTCATGGGGTTTGGAGGGAATACTATAGATTCTTGGGAACGGATGAAGAGAGTCCTTTTTTTCAAATATTAGGAATATTGCAAAACTAGAGAAATGCAAGATGAGATCTTCACCATTTTACAAAGTGATGATGAGACCTTGGAAGATTATCTAATTTCTATATGTCCTCCAAAGTTCAAAACAAAAATTTGACCCAAGTATTGTTAGAACCTTGTTCTTACGTGGGCTTACTAATGATGCTAGAAATAATTTGAATTTTTTGGGACAAGGAGATATTGCTCAAAAATATTTTGATCAGATATGTGACTTGTGCAAGAATCTCTCACGGAATTAATCTAGATCCGGTAGAGGAGTTTGAAGTAAAAATAATAAACGTGGATCTACAGATGCTATGATCATTGGTTTGGAGAATAAAATGGACAATATGAAACTTGAAATAATGAACATTGTTAGCAAACAAATAAACTCTTTGAAATTTCAACAAAAACTTGTATAAGAACAAGATTCATTTTCTATTTATTGTCCAAAGTGTAGGAAAAAACATATTTTAAGAAAATGTCCTGTTGATTTTAAAGGTGCTAATAAATGTGTGATTTGTGCAGGAAAACATATTACCGAGAAGTGCCCTTTTATACCAGGATTGAAAGCAACATTTGAAGGAGAGAAATCTGAATTTGAGCCATTACATGCTATGGGAGCACAAAAAAATTGGCCTCAAGTAGGTACAGGTATGGTTCCTAAACATGCACCACATTTTTTTGGTTATAATGCACCACCATATTCCTATCATAATACAAATCACTCTCAACCTTGGCAGCATGGGAATCATTTTTCGTATGAGAAATCTCCTCAACCTTGGAAACAAGGATGGAAGGGATCAACCCATCCTCATTATTCCTATCATGCACCCATGCAATCATATCCTCCTACATATGCACCTTATCTGATGTCACAACCATCATTGCCAACCTTACCTCAGCAAAGTCAACCGATGCCACCATTACCTTTACCTCCAATTTTTTGACCACCCCAAATGCCTGCTCAATCAGTACCAAACCCCAATAATAAGGAGGTACAAATTATTTTTCCATGGGACCGCTTCCTCCACTCATTTATCAGACCATGGCGGTTGAGGTCAATGACCTTCAATTGAGATCGAGGAGGGTAGTAAAACTAGAAAAACAAAACCAGCCTATGGTGATTATTGAGGAGAAAGGCGAGGAGGAAACTCATAATCATTCGAAAGGAGACGTCACCATTCAACCTATCCCCACACCTTAAAATCTTTTGCCATCTTCCTCAAACTGGCCTCCCTACCCAAAGAGGCTAGTTATGGAGAAGAATGACCCCACTCCCAAGCCTAGTCTGGCTTTAGAGCTTAGGAATCTTTTTATTAAGGTACCTTTGCTTCAGGCTATCAAAGAGATCCCCATATGTATAAAAATCATTAGGGAACTCTATCTTAAGAAGATAGGAAGGAAAATAGTATAACCTCTAACCATTCAGTTCATTTGAAGAGAAACCGAGTTGATGACAGGATGCGTACAAATGGAGAAATATACCAATCCTAGAAACCCGGTTGTTTTTGTTTAGATAGGTGATGTCCTTGTCTCCAATGTGTTAATAGACCTAGGGGTAGCAATTAATGTTATGACTAAGAAAACCATGGATCAAATTGGGTTGGTTCACATTCGTCCTACCCCTACTGTGCTTGAACTTGCAGATAGATCCAAAATCAAGCCAGAATGTGTGTTAGATGATGTAGTTGTTTCAAATGACTCTTGGGAATACCTCGCAAATTTCATTGTGCTTCAACCAAAGAATCTTGTTGGAGGACATCCCTTGATCCTGGGACGACCATGGCTTGCCACAGTCGATGCTTATATTGGGTGTCGTTGTGGTGATATGTACATTTCTCATGGAGATAATAGGAAGAAAGTCACCTTATATCCACCTGCTAGATATATACAGGAGCTTTGAGATACCTTATGGCTAGACCACAGTAGTGATGAGGAGACAAAATATGTTTCATTTATACATCATCACACCAATTGAACTTAGGAGGGTGAGATACAAGAATTCTTGAATACTCTAGATACAATGCCAAACTTTGACTCACGTCGTCAAATCTTTAGCCTGGATTTTCAAGAAAGTTACAATTCTCAACCTTCTTCACCACAGACTCTATTAGTACCTCCATGTACTCTCGAACCCAAAACCACTCTGGTTGAGATTAGTCCAAGAAAATATTTACACATTAGCTCATACCTTGACTCATCCCAACAAGAGCAGCTTATGAGTTTGTTGCGAGACCATCTTGATGCCTTTGCATGGAGTTATGAGGACATGAAAAGCATCCCTCCCAAAACTTGTACTCACCATATTTATATTTAGGAGGGAACCTAACCTGTTCGACAACTCCAAAGGTGTATGAACCCGATGCTAAGAGAAGTTGTGAAAGAGGAATTACAAAAACTCTCATATGTTGATTTCATTTATCCTATATCTGACAGCCAATGGGTCTCTCCATTAGTGATAGTCCCGAAAAAAGATGGGAGATTGTGCATTTGCATTGATTACATAGAACTAAACAAAGCCACTCTCAAGGACTATTTTCCCCTTCCTTTTATCGAGCAGGTGCTTGATATCCTTGCCGGTAAAAATTACTTTTCATTTTTCGATGGATTTAATAGTTATAACCAAATACAAATCTCACCTGAGGATCAAGATAAGACTACCTTCACATGTCCATGGGGGACATTTTCTTATCGAGTGCTTCCCTTTGGGCTGTGTAATGCCCCAGCTACCTTTCAAAGGGAAACTTTGGCTATTTTTGCTGACCTCGAGTGTGTGGAAATTTACATGGATGAATTTTTGGTGTTTGGTGATTCATTCCAAGGAGCCCTCAAAAACTTAGAAAACATGAATTTTCATTTCCAAGAAGCTCACCTTGCTTTGAGTAATAAAAAATTTAGATTAATGTCCAAAGCAGGAGCATTTCTTGGTCATCTTATATCTGACAAAGGTATCCAGGTAGACCCAGCTAAAATAGAGGTTATTGTACGTCTTCCTGCACCCAAAACACAAAGGGAAGTGAGAGGATTCCTGGGACATGCGAGCTATTACTGACGATTCATTGAGAATTTTTCTAGGATAGCTACCCCACTTTTTTTATTGTTAGCTAAGGATAGTGAGTTCTCTTGGAATACAATTTGCTAACAAGCTTTTGAGGCACTTAAGGAAAAACTAGTACAAGCACCAGTTTTGCGAGGACCTAACTGGTCCCTTCCATTTCATATTTCCTTCGATGCCTCAGATACTGCTATTGGTGCAGATTTAGGACAAGAAGAAAAACATCAATCCTATGTTATTTACTTCATTAGTAAAAACTTGTCACCTATTAAATTAAATTACACAGTAATTGAAAAAGATTTTTTAGTTGTGCTTTTTGCTATTAATAAATTCAGACACTATATTACAGGATATGAAGTATTTGTACATACAGATCATTCTGCCATAAAGTATTTATGAATAAACCATTGACTAGCAGAAGAGTGACTAGGTGGTTACTTTTATTACATGAATTTATTGTTACTATTATTGATATACCATGAAAATTGAATGTTGTCACTGATCACCATTCTAGTTTAAATAATATTGTTGAAGCAATTCCTGTAAATGATGATTTCCCTCACGAACATATTTTTGTTGTGTAAACAAATTCCCCATGGTTTGCTAACATAGCTAATTATTTATTCATAGGAAAAACACCACCTCACGTATCTGCTCGTGAAAAGTAGAACATCATCCAAAAAAGTGCTTCATACTCCTCGACCCAAGGAGACCGATTTTACACTGGGCCAGATATTATTATTTGTAGATGTGTAAAAGAGGAAGAAATGTTTGAGATTTTGAAATCTACTCATGATGAACCATGTGGGGGGGATTTTACTGACAAAATAATTGCATATAAGATCTTATGAGATGGCTTTTTTTTGCCTTCCTTATTTAAGGATGCCAAACATTATGTCAAGCGATGTGATAGTTGTCAACGAATGGGCCAACTTGTCCAAGCCAATGAAATTCCTTTGTGTCCTTAGGTTATGATTGAACCCTTTGAAAAATGGGCTATTGATTTTGTGGGACCAATAAATCCAACATCTTTAAACAAAAAGCATATCTTGGTTTGCAGGGATTTTGTGACAAAATGGGTAGAGGCTAAAGTTGTTTCTTTTGCTACTGAAAATTTTGTTGTTGAATTTTTGTTTACTAATTGTTCTACTAGATTTGGTGTTCCTAGAGAGATTGTGACTGACAATGGACCACAGTTTGTTTCTAATCTGGTTCAAGGTGTTATGGATCAATATAAAATTCGGCACAGGAAATCAACACCATACCACCCACAAGAAAATGACTAGGTGGAATCTACCAATAAGGTGATCAAATCCATCCTCACCAATATATTAAATTTGCGTAGGAAGGATTGGGCCAACAGGTTACTTGAAGCTTTATGGGCTTATCGACCCACCTGGAGGAATAGTACAGGTCATACACCTTATGAGTAGGTGTGCGGGAAGCAAGTCCTGTTGCCAATTGAATTCCAGATAAAAACCTTCTGAACTGCAGTCCAAGTAGGACTGGATCTCTTATAAGCATGACAACAATTTCTATTGCAGCTAAATGAATTATATGAATTCATAAGAGATATTTTTCAACAAAATGTGTTAGTACAACAACAGTGTAGGAAATGGCATGACAAGTTGATCAGAAAGAAGTAGTTCCAACCAGATGATTGGGTACTCCTTTATGACTCTAAATTTAAACATTTTAAAGGGAAATTTCATACACACTGGATGGGACCTTATGAGGTGATTAAAGTCTTTGAAAATGGGACAGTATAGATTTAAACTATTGATGGACGAGAATTAGTATTCCTTGTGAATGGACATAAACTTAAAGCTTATTTTCAGCATCTCACAAAGGAAGATTTTATGCAGCAAGTACAACAGAAATCTGAACTCATGATGGTAGGTGGCCATGCCAACCTATTACAATTTTGATCTCTCCTTTTCTAATAAATAAATAATAATAATAATAAAATTATCAATAAAAAATGGCAAAAAAAGAAAAATTACATGTGGTTGTGAAAATCAGGTTGATGATGTTAGCGCTCAAATCTACCTCAGGCTGAAATGAAGTAAACTCAAGGCTACATAAAACCACACTCAGCTTCGTAGCTAGCCCTACGAGGACAGGAGAGGGCTCTCTCCGTCAATCTCGAGAAAATGAGCAATAGGATGCGAGATGACTTACAATAAGAACTGATTTTAGGCTAGTAAAGAG